>OX457027.1:23878171-24385790 GCA_949752745.1 Protula sp. h YS-2021 | reverse complement strand
AGAAATAAAAACCACTGCCGAATTAAAACGACTGTCAAAACCATTTATAAAAATGACTGAATTAAGCGCAACGAAAACATCGGTACAAACATTTAGTGTTGAAGGCAGATATACGAAGAGACAAATCTAACGTTTTATTTCGTAAAACGTGCTTTTACGAGTAAAAGCGCAATTCGCGTTCTCCACTTTTAGATGGGTTTCCCTTCAGGATAAATCCTTTCACGCAAATAAATACAAACTTTTTGTGCCTGCAGAATAGCCTATCCCGCCATCCACCCATCAACCAATCAAAATGAGGGAATCCTCTGGTATTTCGTCATGATTGACAATGGGCATTCCCTTTAAGCCCCACTCGGTGGTTGAAAAACGCACCCAGGCTTGTTGAGGGTGGATGGGAGGGAGAGTAGGCTAAAAGTGGAGAACGCGAATTGCGCTTTTACTCGTAAAAGCACGTTTTACGAAATAAAACGTTAGTTTTACTTCGCAAAAGCTTTGAATTCGCTTATCTCCACTTTTAGATGGGACTTAAGTCCGGAGCAGGGGAGCCTGCCATTCTGTACTGCTTCACAAAAAGGTTGCGAATTGTGCTAGATACGTAAAGACTCATCGGTAGATGTAAAGATGAACCGTAGTTGAAGACTGAATAAAAATGCTAACTACGTTTCCACTTCTTTTAATGTTTTCCAAAGGTTTGGGATGGGGGGGACACTCCCAGTCCCATAACAATCATCATGGGATATGACCCCATGGGAACAGAAAATAGAGATCTGACACATGTAAGTCAAGTACATCACATACACAAGAGTGGTTACTGCCATCCCCCTCCTACCACCCACTGGATGGGTCCCAACCACACACTCTCAACATCGAGGTTACCAGTAATAATTTCAAACCGTCGATACTTGACAATACGATCGTAAATCTCGGAGATTTACGTAAATAAACTTAATACTGCTAGGGAGTGCGCCTGCAGTATTTACAATTAAATAACATGCTGAACTGACGTTAGGTTAAAGCAAATGAAAAGGTCCAAATGACCGAAGCAAAGAACACAATATAAATTGAAGGTTTTTCCCGCAAAACCTACAAAATACGACTAGATATTCTTTTAGATTCTAATACTGATAGAATTTAAACTCTAAAAGTGAAAAACATTCACTGTTATATGGATTCCCGTGTCTTGGGCCAATTACGGGCCCATGGGAACAATGGGCATGGTCATCATGGACCGATCCCCTAGTTACCGGAGGTGACATGGGACTACGGGAACCGTAAGTACCGTGTACCCCCCCCCCCCCTCTTTTCTGACCTTAGGGTCCGAAAAGAGGATGATGGCAGGTAGCTGGGTGTTAGGACCACGATGACCCTGCCCGCACAAGATAAAATTACCTTTACCCTGGAAACAATCTAGAGCTTAAAAACTAACGTCCATGCAAGTGAAAATATCAGTTCCGTGGTGAATTAAAAACACTTGCTTAACTGTACTCGAGGTACGATAACAAAGTCTGAGAGCATCACTGTTTCTTGCCCTTGAACCCATTGTTGTGTCCCTTGGGGAATCCCCCTTTCTGTTTGCCCTTGCCTTTCAGCTTTGGAGCGGGTTGCCTGAAACCAGAGAAGAAGGATTCGTAATGATGGTTTCCGCAGCAATGAAGGGGCCTAAAGAGTAAAGACCCGACAACTCGTTTTGCGAAAAGTCTTTCAGGTAATACTTAACGAATGAGTTGGGAGAGGACCAACAACCTGTTCTAAGTATATCTACCAAAGACACATTACGAAGAGCTCTGAGAGAATTTGCTATCTGGCGGACATGATGGGCTTTAACTTTACATTCGTCTTGTAGGCCCGTATCGGACTGTGCCCGTTCATAAGCTGCCAAAATGACCTTTTTAATGTAGTTTGAGATGGTCTGTTTAGAAAGGTCTTTGTTAAATTTCGGCATGAAAGAGATAATGAGGGCTTTTTGATTTTCTGAGCGATAGGTTTCTGAAATCGAAAGGTATTGACGTAGTGCTTTGACCGGGCACAAAGAAACGCGATCCTCAGACAGTTGTTCCCCCTGAAGGGACGGGAGCGCAATATGTTCAAAGGTGCCCCGTCCTTGGGAGATGATATGTGTCTTACCCATGAAACCGACTCTGGGAGTAAGAAACACTCTATTCCACTCCCCATTTTCCTTTATTATCTCCCTGTCCAACGCATGGATTTCACCTCTCCTCTTACCGGACGCTAAGGCTAACAGGAAAGTGAATCTTACCGTGGCATCTTTTGCGGAAATGTTTTGTTCCGAGAAATTCTCTGGGCACTGTAAATAACGTAATACCAGAGACAAATCCCATTGGGCCACATTGGACTGTAGGGGAGGGGAATTCACCTTGAAATGTCTAATTAACTGTGACAGGGCCGTATCCTCGCCCGGGTCATAGCCAGTAGATGCCTTAAGTCTAGAACCGATAGCGGCTCGATAACCTTCTATCGAACCCACCTTCAGTTGACCTTGTGTGAAAAGATGGTCCAAAAAATCTGCTACCACTGCTGGTGTCGCCTGGAAGGGATCTAGCTTAGAGGCAGCGCACCAAGAGGAAAACTTGTTCCACTGTGACCTATAAACTTTCGCTGTGGATTGCTTATGATTGTTTACCATCTTTTCCACTACCTGCTTGGAAAAACCTTTTTTCTCTAGGAAGGATTGGTTAGGCACCACAGGTGTAGGTTCATTAGTTGTGGGGATGGGTGGAAGTGCCGCCAATGGGGTTGGGATAATAGTTCCCTGTGACAAGGTATCGGGACGGACTTGATCACCTTGCACCGTAGAAGAAGAGTGAACCACGGAGCCTCTGGGGACAACGGGGCTATTAGTAACAGAGCTGGAGGTCTGAGTTCTATTATCCTTTGCAAGACTTGTAGCAGAATGGCCTGGGGAGGGAAGGCATAGAGTACTTCCTGCAGAGGCCATGGGCACTTTAATGCATCTACTGCCCAGGCTGCTTGATCCGGGCATGGGGATACGAACCTGGGTAGCTGGGTTGTCAACGCATTGGCGAATAGATCTAATGTCGGGGGACCCCATGGGGATTCCCGTGTCACCCAACGGAAGGATGACTGGGCTAGGCACCACTCTGTGTGGATGACTTGACCCGCCCTGGACGCCAGATCGGCCAGTACGTTCAGCTTCCCTGATAGATGACGTGCTACAATGGATATTTTGTGTTCCCGTGCCAGAAGAAGGATGTGAGAAGTCAGGGTCGATAGTTGAGAGGATTTGGTTCCACCTTGTTTGTTCAGATACGCCACTGCTGTAGAGTTGTCTAGAAGAACTCTGACACTCTTTCCCTCGAGATGGTTCGATAGCTTGTTCAGAGCTATCCATACCACTCGGAGTTCCAGCCAGTTGATATGGTATCTGCAAAACGTTGCTGGCCATTTTCCTCGCCACATTTGACCCTGACAGTGAATTCCCCACCCTTCCCTGGAAGCGTCCGTTTGGAGCTCTATATCCATGGGAGGGGCCTGAAAGGGGACTCCTTCGTTCATGGTAACCGGGTCGCACCACCATTGGAGAAGGGAGAGTGCGGAAGAGGACACTGTCATAGTGGCTTTGGGGGACCGTCCCTTCGTTAGGGCTTGTCTTACCTGTGCCTGGAATCGTCTGTAATGTAAGCGGCCTAACGGAACCGTCTTCTCGGTCGCTACTAATAGACCTAGCAGTGACTCCATAGCCTGTACCCTTACCTTTCGGTTGGCAGAAATATTCCGGATAGACCGAGAAATTCTCTGCTGCCTGTCTGTTGTGGGGAATGCTCGGGCTGCTGATAAGTCCCATCGTTCCCCCAAGAAGATGACGTCTTGTTTTGGGGTCAATTCTGATTTGACCAGATTTACCATAAGACCTACCTGTATCGCCTTTTTGACCAGGTGGGTTGTCTGGTGATGGGCTATGTCCCGTTGAGTATGTGCCAGGAACCAATCGTCTAAGTATTGGAACACTAGCATTCCTTGGAGACGTGCCCATGCTTTTAGGACCCGCATGATCTTTGAAAATACGTACGGGGCCGAGGAGAGGCCGAAAGGGAGTGCCAGAAACCAGAAACGCTTTCGATTTACTTGGAAACATAGGTACTTCCTGGCCGAGTGGTGTAGGGGAACATGTAGGTAGGCGTCGGATAGATCTATCGATGTGCCCCACATCCCTTCCCGTAACATTGCTTTTATAACCTGTGCCGTGTCCATCTGGAAGGAGGTTATTTGCAGGGACTGGTTGAGGGAAGATAGATCTATCACCAGTCGCCATCCCCCTGACTTCTTGGGTACCAGAAAAACTCGACTGAAGAAGCCTACCTGGTTTTCTGGCATTTCCTCTATAGCCTGTTTTGCTTGTAAGTCTTTTAGCATTTCTTTTAGGGCTAAGTCTTTTTCTGATCCCTGCTGATAAGCGGCGGCCAGGTTGCCTGGAGCTTGGAGTGTTAGGGGAATAGTTGGTTTGAGTCCCCTCGGGCCCTTCTTGAAGGGGAGGGGATAGCCGTTCTTGAGCCACCGGACTATTCTCCGGGAAGCCCCTAACTCTGCCCAAGCATGCCAGAACTTGCCTAGCCTTCCGCCTACGGGCAAGGATGTGTTGCAAGACAGTAGTTCTTTTAGATCGTTTAAGCCAGAAAAAGTATCGCCAAGAGACGAGTCCCTCGTCTCTGAGCGGTACTTTGGTTGGCTGCTACCTGTGCTGCTGGGTATGCTGACCCTCTGGCTTGTTGTCTCCCGAATGCTTGGGCCTCTTCGGCGGAGGGGACTGCACCTGGGAGTTGGGTCGGGGGTGATCCGTAGAGGACTGTCGTTGCTTCTTGCGCTTTGCTGGTTGGCGGAACGAGGCACGCGACATCCTTGACATCAAGGCGAAGTCTTGCGACAACGAACGGCTCTCTTGGTTTACTCTCTCCACCTCTGCTGGGGGGAACAGTTCTTTCTCGCCCAGGATGGGAGTATGTCTTAAGTCACGAAGTCCTTTGACGCTTGACCAGCAATGCTGGAGGAAGGCGTCCCGTCTTAAATATACCATTGACGTCATTAGGAAGGTAGAGATTTTAACGACATCACGGGTGGCCAGAGATAGGCATTCCAAAAGTTTAGAAGACACTGGGTCATTGAGCCGCAGATCATCCCATCTCGCCCGTAGTGCTTTCAGAGTGTGGTCCTGAAAGGACATAATGTTTAAAACTTGACGGGCCGACGACTCAATGTTCCTGGCGTCTTTTTCTACTAACGGAATGTCTGAATCCGCACGAACTGATGGCATCCACACTGTTCTCTTGGATGGTTGATCCAGTGACTCCATCGGTATCTGATCGTCCGAGGTACGATATGGGCCGGGACGCACAGAGCAGTGCTTTGAGGCATGAAATCGCGATAATGTGCGGCCCTCACTGGCATCCATCTTTTTGAACTCGTTTGACCGTACTACCACTGCGTTCGCGATGCCCTCACTCGTGGATAAGGCAATAAATGAATCGTGGTGGGGCAGAGACGTCTGGGATGTCATCCTAATGGGGGGGGTCATCCCTTTCCAGACATGGGGTGCCACAGGTAACGTTAGCGAGGCGGGCTATTTCCTTTATGGCATCTCTAAACGGGACATCTTCCGGAGCTAGGGACGATGACGTCACAGAGGGAGCTCCCTCTTCCGCTGGCGATGAGAGATCGGGAGGAGACGGGGTCCTGATCGGGCGACGGCCTGCTGCCGCTGGGTCGTGCCATAGACGTTGACCACGACCTGGGGAACGTATAGAGTCCATTTCCCGTAGGGGTAAGTGGAATTGAGTCGGTGCTGAGAGCTCTTGGGGCACTTCTCCGGTCTCTTCCTCTTCGGACTCTTCCCCTTCCTGCTCCTCTTCACCCTGTCGCAGAGCGTTCATGGGATGTTGGGTGAGTACTTCCCCCGAGGGTGTATAGATCTCCCTCTCTCTGTTAGAGGGAATAGATGTTATGGGGGAGGTGTGAGCTTGAAGTAGGTCGTCGTCCTCTTCTCCCACCAGATTGGAAGCCTGCCCCGACGGTGGAATACCCGAAGAGTCCTCCTCACTGGGGTCCTCCATCTCACGGTCCCTGACTGTACCCATGGCGGGGGTTTCGTGGGACGTGGACGTTAAGGGAATCAATTCCGGTGGAGGCCGAGAGACCGTGGCCGAAGGTGTACGCTTCCTGCTGGGGGTCCCCTTTGCCTCTTGCTCCTTAATTGAGCATTGCAAGTCCTGGATCTGGCGTTGAAGTTGAGTCTGTAAAGCCAGTATCGCCGACAAGCCCATTGAGTCACCCGTGGAGGGGGGTACAGTTGGTGGATCTAGCTGGGGGAACAAATCCTCTGGTGCTGGTATGCCCAGTTGACCCGGAGTAGACGTGAAGGCAGAGCCTGTGGCAGTATGCACAACCGTTACTTGTCCTTCCGCAGGGTAAAGTTTTTTGTCGGAACCTAACCCTTCCTTCCCCGAACCTTGTCGGTCCGCGGACCAGGCGTTACGTAAAGCCGCGCGTTCATCGCCACCTAATATGTCCAGTTCCGCCACTGTTTCCGAAAAGGCTCTGGACGTCTTTGACTTTTTACGCTTGCGCTTTGTGCCCGCTGTATCCGACTCTGCACCGGTATCCAAACGGATGGGCGTCGATACCTGTTGAAGGATTACTGAACTCGCCTTTTCCATTGGGCTGGAGGTATAGTCCGGTGAGAGAAACAGGGAGGGGGCTTTGCGTCTGCTCCTTCTACGATCGTTCTTTGCCCTGTTTCTGTAAATTGCTCGCCACTCTCTGTGGGTTAACTGTTCACACTCAGGGCAGGTATTCGTTTCAACACACAACGCCAGGCCCCGATCTCGCCTGCAGCGATCGCACACTGTATGGGGATTGAGTAAGGTAGGCGGGTGTGAACACGGCAACTCCTTCTTGTGTGACCGTAGGGTGGCCTCTGTCATGTCTGAAAAGTAAGCAGAACGAAGAGACCATAAGAGACTGTATCAGAAAACACAAGGCAACAGATAGAATAACGTTTAGGCTATCGTTCCCAGTGATATGCAGTACTTCCTATTGAAATATATCATCTAAAATAATCAAAATGTTGATAGTTATGATGAATAAGGGCGAAAAACCCGTATTTCTGGGACATGTGACGCTATGGGCCCATATTCCCATGGACCCCAAAGTCCCATGCTCCCATATGAGACCATGTTCCCATAAGAGCCCTGTGCCCCTATGGGATCATGACCCATAGTCCCAAGGTACCTTACGGACCCATGTTCCCGTGAGACCCATAGCTCCATGTGACCCATGGGGACATGGTCCCATGCAAAGGCATGGGACGTCCCGTAAGCCTGTAATCACCAGTCTGGGAATACATGGAACTACGGTCCCTGCGGTCACAAGGGCCGTTGCTAAGGACCCTACATGGGGCCTACGGAGGGACTATGTCTGTTTTAGACCCCTAACGGACGTGTGGTCCCAGGGGTGCCACACGCTCAGAAAGACGTCTCAAAACAGCTTTTTTCGCCCGGACGAAATTCTATCTTGCAGAGCTTGCAGATACAAGAAAGAACGAGTCCTTTTTGGAGTGTAAGCAATGGCAAAAGCCGGCCATTTCTGCTATGGCACGGTAAGCCGTAAACGCTTAGAGTCTAAGCAGGCAATGAGGACTGCAAAGACTCGAAACAACTCCTGAGGGTGTGTGTTCGAACCAGTGGACGTAGTCACTCGATCCTACAGTCTTCTAGTGGAGAAAAAGAGGCGCACTTCTCGGGACTATCGACGTGTCGCCGCTGCGTGCAAACTCAAATTCTGCCGGACCGAAGTACAAGTGCTATATTTGCCTCGAAACTGAACCAAATTTATCCAACTTCCACAGAATGATAAGGTCCATTATTAGTTAAATAAACTAAATAAAAGGCAAAACCGCACCTTTCCACTAGTTCCCCAACGAAAAACTTCGCGGAGCACACAGAATGGCGTGTGTTTTCAAACACACGCTTAAAGGGAATGCCCATTGTCAATCATGACGAAATACCAGAGGATTCCCTCATTTTGATTGGTTGATGGGTGGATGGCGGGATAGGCTATTCTGCAGGCACAAAAAGTTTGTATTTATTTGCGTGAAAGGATTTATCCTGAAGGGAAACCCATCTAAAAGTGGAGATAAGCGAATTCAAAGCTTTTGCGAAGTAAAACCAGATATTTACAAGTGTAGATATCAATCTAAAACATGTCAGCCGTAGCAAAAATAGTTAGATATTGGGTTGAAAATGCGACAATTATTTTGATCCTCGTATTGGCTTGTCTATGCGCTCACTGTACGAGAGCCTCATTTTAGGGGATATTTAAAGGCCTAGGCAACTTCCGGAGCTATCTAAGGGGGATATTTTGCTTAATAGAAACTGCATCTACTATTTGTTATGTGATACTAATGTGTACTAATATTTTTACTATTTTATGAGGCATTTTCAGAGACACTGGCCTCTCATTGGATATTCCCAGTTTCAAAGATTTTCTGCAAACTACCGCAAAGTTTTCTCATAAGCCGAAATTCAGCATATCTTACTTTTTCTGAAATTTAGATATGTCCATAATTGTGCTCATAAAAGTGATCCTTTTGTCTGTTGGCAGAGCGTTTGGAGTTGGATACGCACCTCAAGCAAGAGACTGTTTTCATCTGCTGTCACAGAAGTAGTGGAGGTATGGTCAATCAGATCCATGCCCTCGTGTGCTTCGTAGCGCAGGTAATCTGGAGCGAATATGCGCAGCTCCGCGTCATACGCGTGTCCGCTAGATGTCGCTGTGTGGTTGAAGCGGATGTAGATCGAGACTATTTCTCTGTCAGCAACAAAAAAATACGACACACACCATGTGGCAGAGGTTGCCGAAAAAAATTGATACAAGAGGTAATTTTTTTTTTTCAAATTTCTTTAAGAAATCCTTGGCGGAATATCGAAAGACTGTACGGATATCAAATTATACTGATTAAATTTCAACACGCTTAAGGATGCCTTGCAACATTTATAAAAAATACTTGGTTCACATTGAGCCTGTTTTACCAATAAAAATACAGGAAATAACGTATTTTCTTCCTGAAAAAAGTTGCACCCACCCCGGTGTCCTGTTTGTGTACGGCACGGATTCGTCTATTGTGGCAAATATCTGGAGATCTGGCGTTGGTGTGTATGACGCCGAGTCAATGCTGACGGAATCGGTCAGGTTTGTGTCTAGTCTCGTCTCGCCGTCACGTGACAGAAAGACTTTATATTCCTTCGTCACCTGGCGCAAAGGAAAGTCCAAATATCACCGTTGAAATCAGGTGTTTTCATTTATACCCTTGAATGAAACATCTCTTTTCTCACCTTTCTCCTTATTTTCCATCTCTGTTTCTCTCTTTCCGTCTTTCCTTCACTCGTTCTCTTCTGTGTGCGCTCTCTCTCAACTATCTTCTCCCTCTTCCCTTTCTCTCTCTCCCACCCTCTCCCTCCTTCGTTCTCTGTCTGTCTGTCTCTCTCTCTCCCTGTCTCTCTCTGTCTCTCTCTCTCCCTCTCTCTCTCTCTCTCTCTCTCCCTCTCTCTCTCTCTCTCTCTCTCTCTCTCTCTCTCTCACTCTCTCTCTCTTCCTCTCTCTCTCTTTCTCTAGCCCCCCCTCTCTCTCTGTCTCTCTCTCTGTCTCTCTGTCTCTCTGTCTCTGTCTCTGTCTCTGTCTCTCTCTCTCTCTCTCTCTCTTCCTCTCTCTCTCTTTCTCTAGCCGTTCCCTCTCTCTTTTTCTGTCTCTCTCTCTCTGTCTCTCTATCTCTCTGTCTCTCTGTATCTCTCTCTCTCTCTCTCTTCCTTTCTCTCTTTCTCTAGCCCCTCTCTCTCTCTCTTTCGCTCTCTCTCTCTCTCTCTCTCTCTCTCTCTCTCTCTCTCTCTCTCTGCTTTCTTTCCCTTTCACTGCATCTCTCATGTACACTATTCTTTTCTGATATCCTCATGACATGCGGCATTTTGAAAGCTAAAGGGAAATGCTAGTTTCTCACCTACAATTGACATTTCGATCATACTTTCACAGTTTAATGCTTTGAGGGTATGCATCTAAAAATTGAAAAGAAAAAGGGGGTCACCGATGTTATAAGAGAAATAATGATACTGAAAGGTCGCGTACTTTTACTATGAAAACCATTGGGAAAACCTAGAAATTTTAATCAAAATGCAAAATTCACACACAATCACAATTGACAATTGCCTCATTTTCTCCCTGTTTGAAGAACACGTCATACGAAATGTTTTAAGCAAATAAAAAATATATACAATCTTTTTGACAAAATCCCATTGACGCAATGGTTAAATGGTGAAAACAGTGTAATATGCTTTTAATGGGCAAGACATCAACATAGGCCCTTCTAGGAAGAAAATATCAACAGAGACCATTTCTGGACACGAGCCTATTTGTCTTTGAAAAGAATTTTTCGATCTAGACGGATTTAATAGTTATTTATGCTGTGTAAACATGGATTCAAACTCTGCGATATTCAATGTAATGCGCATTTCGATCGCTAGATGGCGCAGAGATACCCGCATTTCCCTTTAAAAGGTGCTGTATTTTTTAATTTTTTTTGCATTTTAACTTGGAGAGAAATATTTCACCCTTACATGGCTTGGTTGTCCTCTTCTACCAGGTCCTACAAAACATACGTTAGCAAATAAAAGAAAAATAAAAAATAAAAATAAAGTTTTACCCCTCCAGTGTTATCCACGTGTTGAGATGGAACAACAGTGTATGTTATTTGTATGGCGTCATCAGTTGGTGAGTAGTGGTCGAACTGGTACCGAAGCGAAGTTCCTGTAGCAAATCAGTTTGATGTTTATCGCTAAAGACCACCTTAAAAAACCACTCTTTCCTAATTTAAACTTTTACCTTACACCAATTACTGCGTTTCGGTAAAGGGTCGTATTATAGTAATCATCGATTTGTAAGTTTCTATTTGAAAGCATTAGAAGTATTTCCTGTATGCATGAAACGCAAGCGCCAAAAGCACGAGCGCAAATTTTTGTAAAAAAACTTCTCATCCGAAAAATCAATTTTCAATACATTATTTTGTCTTCCAGGTAAGCTATTTTTACTTTCAAATCTTGTGCACCCAGAATTAAGAATTTGAAAACCTACCGTTGCTGGAATATGCCACCGTCGCATACACTTACCCACATTTGTGAGTCTGCCTATTATTGCCTCCACATAATCATCTTGAGTAGTACCAAAAGTGCGGTCGCTGTCCACTTCCAGTTCTACTCCATCCCGGTCCTGATCGCACGGGAAATTGCTCCCGACACCGGAAATATGTACGTTTCGGATTGTTAGCAACGCCTCACTGGTGCCATCTGTTGGCATTTCAAACTCAATACCGAGATCACTGGTAAGCATGATGGTGCTTAAATGGATGGTACGCACGATTTCTTCTCCGAATTGTAAAGTCGGTGTGGTGTAAGATTCCGCAAAAGCGAGACCCACGTAACCGGAAGTCTGTCCATAAACCAAAAAAAAAAAAACTTGTGTATTAATTTCTGGGGCACTATAAAATGTTAACTGATAAAAACGCTTAATGATGACAGAGTTATACCATCCCCAGTAAACATTCGGACGTTGATCCAACGCTAGTTGAGGTGGCGACATGGGCCCGACCAAATTACATTAAATCTGCTGGTAATAGGGCTGTGACTGGTCGCATCGAAAAACACGTCTATTCAACTCTGTACTTTAGTCGTGACCAGAATGTAATTTTACCGTCTTTGACACAGCGCTGAATGGACGCTGGCTAAGAAATGTTATTTAAGCCTTGCTCTTGGTCGCGACCAAACACTCACAAGTTGATTTCACTGAATATTTTTCAAAAGTAGGTGGAAAAAAACTTGCGCCTCCTAAAATTCTCATATTTTACGTCTTTGTGCATCCTTCATTTATAAAGTCACCTGTCATGGCTACCATTTCTTGGTGAGCGATAACATAAGGAGGTTGAAGTTTAGTTGTGCATCCGACATCTTTACAATGTCTACTTTTCGACGTCTATCCAATGTCGATTATCCAGCGTCTATTCAACGTTGCCGTAAAGACGTTGATATGGCGTCGGAGAAAGTTGCGTTTTGGTTGCGACCAAAAGTAATGTCAAATAACATTACTTACCCAAAATCTGTTTAACGCTGTATCAAAGACGTTGCTTAGACGTTGATCTTTACAACCAGAGTTAATGTTGTGGTTTGGTCGGATCGACGTCGCAATCTCAAATCGCCGGTGGGTCGACCTTAGAATATTTATTGGGTGTGAAAACAGACGACCGAAGGACAGAAACAGTTCAACGGATATGTGATCACGACACTTTATCCGGAGTCTATTCGACGTTGTATTTGATTTCCATTTACAAACTCCCCGAAACGTTGCGTAGGTGTCAGATAATCGAAGTCTATCCAACGTTAGGATACAAGCGTTGTTTCGATTTTCATAAACGATTTCAATCCAACGCTGGTCCAACGTCTGGTTGCACCGTCCATCCAACGTTGATGGACCGTCGCAATGTTTACTGAGTCAAAAATGAACCGTTTTCACATTTATTGTATTTCACATTTTATTATACAATATTAGATATATTATACAACATTATTGTAGAAAATTGAACGCGAGCCACCGCTTGAACACGTGCGCAGCAAAAAAATTAAAAATGAAAAAAGTGTTACCTCGCCAGACAGACGGAGGGACGGAGGGACGGAGGGACGGACGGACAGACGGACGGACGGACCCGAATACTATAGTCCACCGCTCCGTGCTACGCGGCGGCGGGGGACTGAGAAGTGTTACCTCGCCGGGCAGAAGGTCATCGCTGATGGTATAGTCGATAGACTGCACCCATATCTCTGTGGCATTCTGGGCGTTTTCACCCACAATGATTCCCGCGGAGACTTCCAATGTTTCTCCATCCGTGGCCGGGCTATCCTCGGGAACGCATACAACGATCTCCATGCTGAACTGTAGGTGTACAAAGAGGCATAAAGGTCGATAAAACAGCAGTAACGCGCTAACGTTATCGGTGGGTATTTCAGCAGTAACGCGCTAACGTCATCGGTGGGTATTTCAGCAGTAACGCGCTAACGTCATCGGTGTGTATTTCAGACACTAATCCAGATAACTGGTTTGGGAACGAACTAAAGATAACCTTAAGGAGTTTAAGTTTACATAATATTTTTTTTTTAAGATATACAGTTAGCAGGGGACAACCCCTGGATTTCTTCGAACAACTGGCGAATTTTATTTTTGAATTTATTTATTAAAAAGTTTTAATGTTGGGTAAATGACGCTCAGTTTTCACCCAGGTAGTCTATTACTTCAGAAGGAAGAGTATTTTTTGCCGTACCTCACCCTATCTTAAAATCTATATGAAATGATCGGACATTTCAAAATGCATATTAGAGACTTTGTGGAAGAGCTGCTTGACCCCCCCCCCCCATCCCCCCGACAGTATCCTGGACCAAGATCCATCCAAAATTACTTACCATATTATCTTCATGGATAACAGGAATTGAATCTTGTGCTATGTTGACGAGATTACTCAGTTGTACGGTAGCAGTATCGTACAGTAGATCATCATTCCCAGTGGACAGATACTGCACATCAATGTGCTTATCATTTAAACAAGGCAAGTTCCAGCCAGCAGCTTGTGAGTGAGAAAAAAGACAAAAAGTTAATTTATTACCAGTAAAATAATATAACATTAAGTAAAAGATTGCTATAAAAACTAAAATCGTCCTTTGGACTTGCATTCTAAAAGGCCTACCATGACTGCCATTTCCGGCGAACGATAATACAAGGTTATTTATTTATTTATTTATTGTTTTTAGGAAATAGACCTGAGATATGACTTTGATACACATTCTGACACACGGGACGGCTCAAGGGCAGGTAGGGGGGTGGAGAGGGACACTTTGATGGGAGGGTGGCCACGGTGTCTCAGGAATGTCGATTTCTTCATGTTTATTCAACGGACTTTCTCGGCATCTATACAAAGTCGCTCTTTCGTCGTCTATCGAGCGTGGATTGTCTGACGTCTAGCCAACATATGACGTGAAGGGGTTGTTTCGACTTCAATATACAACGAAATCCCGGTGTCAACGCGACGTTTACTTAACGTTTGTCCAAAGTCGCATCTGCACTGGGTACCTTTACGTGCACGACATGGTGTACCATAGGCGTACTTACTTGTTATGGTGACGTCACCAAGCGCCGCCTTGCTACCGTCCTCCGTGGTATTTAGCGGTGAGAAAATTTCAGCGTAATAGCTGGTACTACCAGGAGGGGTGTAACCCTTGACGATGAACAATGCCCCAGCTCCACGGGATATTGAAGATTCCGCATTGTATTTTTCAAAAGTAAACTCCGGTGAATCCGTCTGGCAATTAAATTAAAAATTCGTCCTTGTTTTGTTTTGAGAAAAATAACTTTCCTTTTTTTGAGAAGTTTTGAAATAGTGACTGAAAATATTTTTAAAAAAACGTAGAAATTGTTAAAATTTAAAAATAAATATATTTCGTTTGTGAAATCCAAGTTCTAGAGTTTTGAAGCCATGAGAAGCTTACGGACGGAGCTGGAACACCATTGGGATTCAAACTGATAGTCGCTGTGCCCAGAAACAACTGGGAATCGCCAATAAAGACACCGATGGTGTAATTGGAGGTGTCACCGGCATTGACGCCCTCGCTCATGTTCTCGTGGAAAAGCACGTCAATGGTGACGTGTATTAACGAAGCGGCGTCATTGCTTCCGTTCCTTGCTACTTGTCCTGTGTAATTTAATTGTTACGAATGCTTAATCATGTGCATCAACAACGGAACAATTTCCTTTTCTTACATTTTGCGGCCAGCTTTGTGGAAATATTTCTTAAATGTTAGTGGCTAAAGAGACCATACTATCCCCGTATAACTCTGGGCGTTATTTATACTGCTCTATGCAAATTATATGCAAATTTATCAAAAGAGAAAAGGTGTTTAGCATATTTATCCCATGGTAACGCCCGTTTTCAGTTTGAAAAAGAGTTTGATATACCGGAGTGATATATATATATATATATATATATATATATATATATATATATATATATATATATATATATATATATATATATATATATACATATATATAATCAAGAAAGTTATATATGTATGTCACAACTGCACAGCTTTCTTATTCTGCATTTGAAAACATAGATGTACTACTACTTTCAATCCTCCTCCTCCTATTACTACTACTCCAGCTACTGCTACAACACTAATACCAATATTCCTACTGCTATTATTTGACTCCTACTTTTACTGGTGTTAATGTCGCTACCAGTAGTATGCCTACAGCTTCTGTTACTGGTGTTGCAATTACTAATATCATTTATACTACTACTAATAATAATAATAATAATAAAAAATAATAATAATACTTATACTACTAATACTATTGCTACTACTACTACTACTACTACTAATACTACTACTTCTAATACTAATACTACTAGTACTAAAGCTAACGCAGTTACTGATTTCACTATTGGTACTACTGCTTCTTATGCTTCTTGGACTGCCATTTATACTACTATATGCTACTACTACTACTACTACTACTTCTGCTAAAGCTTTTGCAGTTACTGATTTCTTGGACTTCTTGGACTTCCCCTATTCCAATTAGCAAAACTATTCTTGCCCCTATTTATTCTTTTATTAATTCGTGTTCTGTATGATTGTATTCACTTTAATGATTTCGTCCGTACCGTAATTGGCTACATTGCCTAGTTCAAAAGAACCAGATCCATACAGTGAGGTGTAACAGAGACCGTTTGATTCGTCTTCCGCTGTGCAAATCTCAATGCCGTTGTATGACTCATACGTAACGCCATGACGGTAGTCGTCAGTGATACATGACACGGTGTCTCCAGCTTCCTTAACAGCTATGCGGCATACTGCAACGAAGAATAAACTTTTGAGAAATTTATTCCTTTCATAGCGAAAAGCTGTGTAATATTTTTTTGGACTGTAATGACTGGTGACTAGGATGTGTGGCGGGGTAGGGGCTTTTGAAAAGTGACTAACATTTCTCCATCACTGCCTTAAAAAAGACATACACGGTCTTATATCAACTTCTCCCCTGCATCTCTATAGGAGAGCAACAGTAAGACCATCCCGCAAATAGGACCACCACACGAATAGGACCACCACACAAGTAGGACAACCCCGTAAATAGGACCAACCCGCAAATAGGACTACCCTACAAATAGGACCACCACACAATAGGACCACCACACAATAGGACCACCCCACAAATAGGACCGCTTTTCAACCCATTCTGTTTGCCTTCAATTTCGCTTAACGCCTAAATAGAAGCGCACCGGAAACCGGAGAACTTCAGCACAGTAAAAATAACAAAAACCATTAAACGGATATAAGCGTGAAGATGAAATAACAGGCAAATTCAGAAGTTATATATTCTTTTATTATAGTTTTAAATTTAAAGATCAAGTTAAACTCATAATGCTTTACCAGACAGAGGACTGCCATCTTCTGTTGCTGCTTCCACTTTGAAATTAGTGATTGTTCGCGGAGTGGTGTAAATTTCAAGGTCACGTGAAACCACTCCCCCAACAGGGGCTTCGTTCATTTCATTGGCCAGAAGATTCACCTCTGGTGCATCGTCTCCCTGGACAAAGTAAATAATCATGCTTTGATTCTTTGTGTGCAGATTCTATATTCAACGTATACACCAACCTTCTTTCAGCCCTCGGGCGGCTGAGACGGTGTCCGAAAAAAAACGGCGAAAGGGGGTGATCTGAAAGCTAGATGCGGTTCTCGAGTCGACTCAGAGAGGGGTTCGTTTTTCATTTAGAACTCTCCACAAAAACGGGGGTTCTTTCGGAACTGCACACCGTATACAGTTTAAAAGGCGGTATTATTTCAAACCTGACACACCGGTTTAGAGGGTAGTTTTAAAAAGTCGTAATAACCAGATATTGCGTGAGTGATCCCCAGGGTTTTCAGCCATAAAAAAAGTCTTGCTTGTCATTAAATGATGTAAGAATACAGAGCCCCAATGAGAGAATGGACGACACATACGCTCGCATACGTGTTGACCTCTGATCTTTACGTGTTGACTCCTGTACTGACCCTAATTTTTGCGCGGTGATCTCTGATCTTAACGAATTGACCCTGACCTTTAACTGGCAATTTATGATCTGAAACCTTTACGATTTGGTCTCTGACCTTTACATGTTCACCCTGACCTTAACGTGATGATTTCTGACTTAACATATTAACCTCTAACCTTACGTTTTGACCTCTGACCTTTAGGTATTAACTTATAGCGTTTACCTGTTCATGCCTGACCGTTGCATGCTGACCTCTGACCTTTATGGTTGACCCTGGATCTAATGGGTTAACTTACCTCTGCACTGGTGGGGCTCGTTGTTTCGTAGGTAAGTGTCACAGTGTCAGTCACCGCTGAGGCTCCGCCATAGTCAAGAATCACGTCAAACGTCACGGAGTCCCCATCTGCCAGATCTGGATGTGACGTAGCAAGGACGTTCACGATGACGTAGACTGTTGTCTCATTGACATTCCACCAGTAATTTCCATAGCCACCATTCACCACCCAGTCTAACACTAGCGTGATCCTAAAACATGAAGGAGTAAAGGGGTGATATCAAAATATCAACAGATTAGGGGTATTGTGGAAAGTATTTACTTCCACGTGACTTTGCTCATACTAAATGTTGGTTTATTGTGGAAAATTAAGTAGTGTAGTATGTTTTTCACTTAGAGTAGAGGATCAAAGGTGGGGGGGGGGGTGGGCAGTGGTGGTTCAGGAGTTGCAGCCCCCCCCCCCCCCCCCTCAAAATCAAAAAAATAGGCTGTTAAACTTGTGTTTTCACCAAAAAAAAATTTTTTATTGTCATTCCTTATATAACCGGTACATATTTAACAATATTTAGTCAAAACTGATAGTTACTGATAATTACTGCAAATGACATTTTTGTTGTTGCTGATATAATAATCATGCACTAAGAAAATTTTGTTCTAACAACCATGAAATATACATGTATCTCATTCTTCATAACAAAGAATCAATTTTATTTAAAGTATCAGTCAGTCTTTTTTTTTCTTTTTTCTTAATAGTTTTTCAATTTGCAATTTAGATTTAAAAAATATTAAAAATTCAGTAAAAAATATTTCCCGATTTTTACAGTGGCATCTATGTATAAATATACGTGCCTGTAACAAGACATAATCAATGGCGAACTGAAGGTCTTTTTCAATACAAAAAACCCTATTTACTAATCCAGCAAAATCACCAAAAAAGTTTGATTGATAAACTAGATACTTCGGGTATTTTTTTAAAGTTTATCCTCCCCCACCCCCAACTCCCACCCCACACCCTTGACCAAAATCTTGTATCCGGCATAACCTTTAGCGCTTTGAAAGCATTTGCCATATTTTTACTTATTAATTTTAAATCTATTCGATAAAGTTACCATGAATTTAGATTACTTTATGATTTCAGCGATTTTCCCGAAACTGTGACAAAAAATAATAGACAAACATTTTAACCAAAATGGTTCCTTTTCAATGTAAAGAAATTCATTTCTTTTCTTTTTTGTTACACAAGATGCGGCACTTGAAATATGCTTACAAAAAGAGCAGGCACGTTTTCAACATTTGGGGAGGGGGACGTGGGAGGGGGGCGGGTGGTGGTGGTGGTGTAGATAAAAAGACCGAAGATACTGAAAGCAAATTTAGTCATTATCGATGTCCCAGGATATCTTGACTCGAGAATTACTCCTCCTCGGTCCCCGCCCTCCCCCTACCCCTACCCCTTACAGTTTGGATTTGTTTTGAACTTTTAACCTGGTCATCTTCCGATCACGTGATCCTCACGTGATCTACCTACTCGTTAGTGGCCATGACGTCAGTCTTTGCCACACGTTTCGTGCTATTGGTCCAAGTCTTGCCAATCCTGCCATTCGACCATTCTTCATGAATAAGGCTTCCGTATTGTAGAACATCAAGTTTACAAAAATGAAGCGCTGGACTCCCGTCAATTTCCGACGACCTCACTGTGATGTTGAAATCTTTCAGAATTGAAGATGGAGGGATCCGGATTGCAATGATCTCCGCCGTGGATCCTCCTTCGTACAGAATAGCAGCGTCTCTTGCGTTCATGGCACTGTAGTGTTTGATTTCCGGCTCCTACAACAATCAACAATGATTTCAGTTGCTGTTTCATAGGTTACCTAAACATGAAAGTGATTTTAAAAGCGTTCATATAGTATTATGTATTCTAAAGCCCTTAATTTAATAAGAAAAATGAGTTACACGTAAATGATAAGCAATTTTAGCCATTCCATGCGGAGTCAAAAAAATTAAGCCAGGCATACCGATGACGGCATTTCCGGAAGGTCCTGGACGGTCATCGCCAAGCGGCCCACCCAAGCCGTCGGGCCTCCTAGCTTCAGTCCGACATATGTCGTCAAGTTCTCCCCGGAAGTGATGTTCTCGTGACTGTCCACAACGAGAGCGCGGAATTCCAGTACTATCGTGTTGTCGTCGTCAGTATCCAGGTACCCGGTGTTAGATATCTGCCCTAAGTCTAACCGTATGTAGTCAAACTCGCCCTCCGCGGCTCCCTGCAGTAAACAACGTCATGATTACTGTATCCAGAAGAATTCGGAGCATCCCCACCTCCGAAAAAATATATATATTTCGATACGCCGTTTACTAATTCGTGCAGTAAATAAGATTAGCCGGTACAAGCTTGACGACGCTGTTAAGAGAATACGCTCTAGAATCTCTTTACATTTCTGCAGCTGGAAGCTTCGTAAATACCAACCATTGATAGAAAAATCGCTGGTTGGTATGGTGGCAACCTTTAACATCGCCTTTAATAAATGGAAGTTGCATAGACGAATGAAAATGACGTTGAATAGAGCTTATAACCAAATAAAGCCGACGGAAATAGGATCACCAGTGGCACTAAGACTAACATTGGGACTAGGATTATCAGTGGAATCAGGACCATCAGTGGGACCAGGATCGTCAGTGGGACTAAGACCATCAGTGGGACCGGGATCATCAGTGGGACTAGGGCCATCAGTGGAACCAGGACCATCAGTGGGACTAGGATCAACCACGCAAGGGAAGAAACTTAGAAAGGGACTATTGAAAAAGCGGTTCTGTTTCGTGAAGTGGTCCTGTCTGCCGAGTGATCCTATCCTGTATTTCCCCTATTAGCATGCGGTCATATTTTTGCTTACCAGAAATTGAAACCAACACATGTGTTTTTGGAAAAACAAAACAAAACTGGGGTGTAAAATGTTCGAGTTTCAAAAGAAGTCAAACTTTTCTTCACAACTTGGTAAAAAATACACAGTGAACACGAAAAGCACTTTTCCGGCTTCCTATTTGTGGGGTTCCACACAACGGGAGTAACTTAGAATGGGACCATTGAAAAAGTGGTTCTGTTTCGTGAAGTGGTCCTATCTGCCGAGTGGTCCTATGCTGTTTTTTCCCTATTACCATGCGGTCATATTTTGCTTAATACCAGAAATGGAAATCATGACATGTGTTTTAGGGAAAAAGACACAAAACTGGGGTGTAAAATGTTTTAAAAGCATTCAAATTTTTCTTCACAACTTAGTGAAAAATACACAGTGAACTAGAAAAGTGACTTCCTTTTCACATTTTATTTAACTGAGTCTTGAGAGTAGCGGTTACTTTAAAGGAAAATCGGAAGTTGCCTTTTATGAATGTTACTATCTCGACTTGCATGCAGCTTGCCTTTTTTTTTTTTTTTTTTTTTTTTTTTTTTTTTTTGCTGTTGCTCACTAGACGTCTATTCAAGATGGCGCGATTCAAGACGCAGTATCCACGTCAAGCAAATTCCGAAGCTGACTCAGAGCCAAGTCATAACTGTATCCAGCGTCTACACAACGTTGAATGCTTAATGGATTAGTGCTTATAACCTCATATATATTTCTTACTTGCAAGCTTCGTTTGCAAATGAGTATATGTTGCTAGACTTTCCGAACGTTTACTCCTTTTCCTTCTTTTTTTAAAAGTTATCTTCCGTCTGGATGGTTTCTAAAACTCTAAGCCTATTTGACTTTGGACGATGAAATTTGACAACATATAGAGGGTGATGGGATCTCGTGAAATCCACTTATTGCTTTTTCCTTGAACTTTAAGATAAAGGTCAAATTGAGTTCAAGTATTTTTAACTCAAAATGGTTTCCCGGCAGCTGCTACGTATAGGTAGACGACATTTAACACAGGCTAAATTCTCTATTGTTTACGAAAAATTCATAGAAATAGGGCCCAAAAAGTTGCTTGAACACACGCTCGGTTTAAGCAGACAGTAACCCCGAAATATAAATCTTGACCTTGAGGGTCAAGGTCAAAGGTCGCAAGATCTTTGTGTTTTGAAAAGGGTTAGATACAGAGCTTTTTGGAGCTCATTTTCGACCCGCTGGGTCTAAAACCTAACTACAAAGACACCTCGGTGACTTCGACGTTCTCGGTCATCATATAAAACATACTTTTTTGTGATCATTCTGCTATGTAGCACAATTCGGTCTAGTTTTATAGCTTATGTTGTTTGCACAGAACATGACTTTCTTGACTGTTTGTATTGAAATAATGTTTTCGCTTATTGCCATGAACAGAACGAATCGGCGGAGAGGGTTAGACGGGCAGGGGAAGGGTTGTAAGTAGTTGGGACATGAATCATGGATTATCAAAAACCAATTAAGATTTCTGAACTAACACTTGCTCATACCGTTGCCAAGGCTTCACGGATAATTTCGCCCAAGCCAGTGAAACATGGAAAGTTATGGCCCACATAGTACGCGCGCACTCCGAAATCACTGGTTGTCATGAGAGCAGTGCCATCTGTAGGCAGACTGGCTTCCAGGTAATAACTGTCGCTCTGGCCCGCGGGAATGGTGATGTTGAGGTAGAAAGTGGTGGGGACTCCCCATACCACTGTCTGATGGGCGCCTGCTAATTTTATCGTTGGAAAATTGTCCTGAGAATAATAAATAAATAGGTAAATAAATAAATAATCCGCAAATTTACATATACGTAAACCTGGACAAACACATGTAATTTTTATAGACATTTATTGAAGAATGCTTGCAATGTGACGTAAAAGTTAATTTATTTTAAATAATAATATTGCAATCTAATCTTATAGCAATAAAATATCATTCAGTTTGAAAATATTGACAACGAAACATTTTATTACATTATCCCAGCAGAATTCTACTTTTGTTCATTTAGACTTTAAAAATAAAAAATTTGGAAATAGGTAAATTAAACGCTGTAACATCAAAATTAGTCAAATCCGTTCGTAAAGAATCGCAAGGATCGAAAGATCAAGTGGGAAAATCGCCAGGCAGGATTAAGTAAATCGCCATTATTTCTTCTTTATTCCAGTACTGACTTCGGGGCAAGGTAGAGTCAGAAAAGTAGCGATGCAGTGCATTCAACAAGATTGTCCATGGACAATGCCCCAGCTCACGAATACTGATGTTAGGATTTATGACATATAACCATAAACTGAAAACCAAAATTTAAAGACAATAACTCAGTAAACATTCCTCCAAGGTAGATCCAATGTCGATTTGAAGTTGCGACATACGTCGATCCCATAAAACCCCACTATCGCTGGTTGTATTTTGGTTGTGACTGGTCACGACTACAGGTCAACGTCTAACCAACGTCTTGGATACAAAAAAAAAATGAATGCATTCAATCAACATTTCATGATGTTCTCATCAAATCCCTCAGGACGTCTTTTCAATGTTTTTTGAGAAAATTGGTTTTCAGTCCTCATTTCCGCTAACATTTGCCGAATCGTCAAAAATAATAAATAAATAAACAAGACAGTTGTACATTCATGCTTCCTACCAGGCAAACATTCTGACGATCCAACGTCGTTTTCAGGTTGAGACGTCGACATGACCAAACCACAGCATCAGTTCTGGTTGTATTTTGTGATTGGTAGCGACCAACATCTAGGAAACGTATTTGTCACAACGTTGAATAGGCGTTGGGTAAGCAGCTTAGAAGTTAAACAAACTACAACAAGGCGTTTACGTTTTCACCAATATTTGCACCAATTTTCGGCGAATCCCCCAAAATAAAAATAGTTAGGCAGCAATGCGTGCTACTTTTACATAAAATTCCAAGACAGTACAAGGCTATTTTCCAGACGACAGTCAAGAGTTTATCAAAAAGGTTCCATTTTAGTCATTTTTTGGCGAATTGCCAAAATGTAATAGCTAGGTGGACACGTTTGCCTCCTACCTTCCATGAAAATTTTAGACGTTTCCAATTAAAATCCCAGGAAAATATACATTTAAACAAAACTTGCCAATATTTCTGTCAATTCCACTAATTGCCAAAAATGTAATAGCCAGATAGGTACTAATGTCCGTAACGTTAAACCAATATGTCAGGACATTCAGACTAAAACCTAGTTTTTTTTAAAACTTAATACCAAAAAACGCTCACACGCACGTACTTTCAGCAATCGTCCCTGCTTCTGTAGGCAGCTGGGGCTGAAAAGGGCAAACATTGTACTCACTCCTTCGTATGTCTCGCTTTCTAAAGCCTGGAAAGTATCCTGCGCTGACCAAAGTGTACTCGAATCTATCTCTATGGAAACGCCTATGTAGTACTCAATTTCCGCGATCACTTCGCTAGTATTCAGTAACTTCACGTTGATTTCCACTTCTATGGTGTCGTCAGCGTTCGTACTTCCGCCTTCCCAGAATTCTGAATACAATATCGCGCTGCATATACCGAAATTATTGATTATTAGTGGGTGGGGTAGATGTTCGGAGGGATATAGGCTCTTTTTGAATAATTTTGAATAATTTGAATAGAAGGATAAAAAACAAGCTTCCATACTGGCTTGGGGCCACAAAAATTTCGTAAAAATTTCTGACGTCATCCCCCAACCCCCCCCCCCCCACTCCCGCTACTATCGTCTTACTTGAGTTGACGACTTCCCCAAGATCCAGTGAGGCGACCACATGGTTCATGTTGTCGTCCTCGAAGCTCAGACTAGCTCCTTCGTCGCCAGGGTAACAGGTATAGCTTGAACCTGCAAATTAGACCATGACACCGGTATCAAAGCAACAATTTCGTTAAAAAATTCTTTGGGGTCTGATTAATTTACCATTTCCAAAAATCCATTCAGTTGCAAGCACATTTGTTGTTGACTGATAAAATTTTTATTTGTTCACTTTCGGTCGGGTTGTGAGAAAGGTTTAGGTGTTGATACATAGCAGAGTTTAGAAAGTCTGGACATATGTATGATAATACATATGCCAACCCTACCTCCCCTTCCTCCCTCTCCCATTCCTTTGTTATTTTAATACTCACCTCTGTTTCCAATGCTTACTCTGCATATAGACACGATATCAGTCTGATTCAGTGGAGAATAGACATCGATTATGACGTCATGTGCCGCATCCCTCAACGTCATAGACAACGTCCATAAACCGGAATTGCCTTTCATGAGAGTATCCGGTCCGGTTAGTGAAAATGACGGTTCAGTGCCGCTGGTCTGAAAAATGCACACAGCAACGTTTATTTCATTCCAAAAAGATTCTTTTTTGATTGGTCGACAAGTGTTTAACAAATCTGACTGAGAGTGTGATAGTTCACAAACTAAATGTTGCCTATTACAGTGAAATCGATGTAATTCGTACCCACTTAATTCGCATAAAAGAAAAACAAAAACAAAACAAAACAAATAGCATAATTAGAGATATTCATAATCACCGAATGATTCAACAAAGGGTCTATATATATAACTTTATATGTCTTACCAATTCGCAATTGTTCAACACAAAGACATAATAATGACATGATCCCAATAAAATCCTAAGTGAAGTAGATATTTGCAAAATTTTAGAGCCAACACATTTGAAACGTTGTAGTCGGTGAAAATGTGTGGTAATTTCACACTGCGGCTTAAGTCCAACTTAGCAAAGTGAACCTGATTTATAGTTATGCCATCGTGAATTGCTTTCATAATTGGTTCAAAACTGTCTTAGTTATTCCAAGCTGGAGTTAAGCCACACACAGAATATGCATATAACACCAAATTCTGAAGTAAAGCATATGCCTCATCTATTGTTGCAATGAATGTTAAGGTGACCCGATCATCCCATTTAGTAAACATTCCGACTTCGATCAAATGTCGGAAAATCAGCATTGGATAGACGTAGAAAAATTAGTGACGAAACAGCGTCGGACTTACAACGAAAACAACCTATTTGTGCTATCGCTCACCGGAAGTGGTGGCCAAGGGAGGTCACTTCGAAAATTGACCAAAACAAGGACGTAAAATGTAAGAATTTTAATCGCGCAAGTTTTTTTCACCCTACTTTTGAACTATATTCATGAAAACTGACTTCATACATGAGTGACCGGATGACCCAAGGGTGGGGGTACTTTAATGGAAGGGTGACTAAACTATGAGTGTTGCTTTGAAGACGGCGATTCATTTGCAATTCATTTGCAACGTCGCAATGTTTACTGAGTTGTTTGTTTTTATTATTGGTTTAGACTGAATATGTATTATTATTATTATTATTATTATTATTATTATTATTATTATTATTATTATTATTATTATTATTATTATTATTATTATTATTATTATTATCTAGTGTTTAGCATTTAATTAAAATATGACTGATATAGTGATGGATTACCCTAAGCTGATTCGCTCAACAGCTAGTGATAGATTTTTAACTTGATGCTAGGAGTAAAAGCAAGGCGAAGTGATTGCATCAATCAGGTAAACTGCTGTACGGTGAAGGTTATTTCAGGAATACAAACTATATAATTGATTATGCGGTATTTAGAACTTATCAGCAACCGACTTTCAAGCAGCTGCACTGAACGGATAATAATGGCAAAGGCACATTGCAAACGTTACATGACATGTTCAATCCTTCAAACCAACATTATCGCAATTCGATGAAAGCAATGGAAAAAAGTTAGGTGTTATTGCCATCTCGCATTGAAGAATTTTAGAAGTATCTGTTTGCATAAGTATTCAGATATTTATGTTGAAAACAAGTCTCGTTCGTTCGGAAGGACATGAAGTCCCACACACAACCAGCACAGCGTATTTAATGTTGTTGTACACGTATTGCGGTCCCAGCACAGCATATTTAATGCTATTTTACATGCAGTGCGGTACCAGCACAACTTATTTAATGCTATCGTACATGTATTAGGTACCAGCACAACTTACAGCGTTTGAAACTACTTAAATCATGGAGCAAGTGCAATGCTTGACAAACCAATCAAATCTTTACTCAATTTTTGTCTGAATCCCAATTCGACGAATCATCAGCTGTTATTGAAGATGCATACAAAAACTGTTGCTGACAAAGCAAAGACATCAAAGGTTTTTGACAGAAGCCGACAGAGAAAACACTTTCCTGACTGGAAGACGATGCTTTTGTCGGGTACACATTGTCTTTTCGATCGGTATTTATAATGTGAATAATCAAGAATCCGTTTCGGAGTAAACGTTTAAAATCCGGCCATAGACCATATAGTTTCAGCTTCTGGGGCATTTCTTATCATTTATCTAATCGAAATTGTCGTCTGCTTACCAGAGTGACACCGGAAGTGATACCGTAAAATGTTTCAGATCCGGTCCAAGTACCTGTCTCGTAGTCTGCGGCCACCGTCACTGTGTAGGCAGTACCCTCCTGTAGAATTAATATAACACTGTCAAACTTCTGGGGGGGGGGGGGGGGAGGGGGTGTTCCGAATAAAACTCGGAAAATGTCTGTATGTTTTGATTGCAATTGATCAAATAAAGTGCCACGTATTCGAGCGATGTTGATATTGGTGGGATTATTCATAATACACGATGAAAGATAGTTGGTTAAATAACACATTTTCGGTTTCTTAAACCAGTGAAACATTACTTTCATTTCAACATTTTTCCACTCAGCCTTGATAACCTCACTCTCCATTTTATCGTCTTATCGTTTTAATCGGGGACAGGGGGCACTCTTGTGTCTTAAGTGTTAAGTAGCGAGGTGCTAATTTTCTAAATAATAAATACCCCTTTTTTTACCAAGCGCAGAGTGCGATTGCGAAACAAAGTCTTTTTTTTTTGTTGGAAACACAGAGAGTACTGAATGAAAATTACCTCCACCCTTTTTTGACGAAATTGGCACTTCGCGCGGACCGCGTCTTAACTCAAAATTACCCCCTTTTTCTGCGCATGCCAACACATTTCAACCCATACTGAAACAAACCCCTACCGTGAAGCCTGGACTATAGTTGACAAGGACATCAAACGCAAGTACAATCTGGTCATCAACGTCATCCAGCGAGTCCTCCACATGCGTGAATTCACCAAAGTACACCACGGCCTTGTCGTACTGTCAATACCAACACCAACATATATCGGATTCGTTGTGTCACTGACACAATAGTCTGAGGTTTAAGATTGCTATTTCTATGCTAATTAATGTTTTTATATGTGTAATCTATCAGCGATTTAAAGATAACATAAAATTAAGAATAATATTTGGATGTTTATATCAAAATATTATTAAATATGCCTGCATAACTACAGTAGAACTTGTCTCCGGACAACCTTGTAAAATGTGGACCACTCCCTAATTCGGACAAAGTATTTCAGTCTCTCTTAAATTTTCATTCCTTTCTTTACAATAAGAACCTGAATAATTCGGACACAAGTTCAAAGACTGTGATCAGTGTGTACAAAAACCCAAAAGCGAAATGGTGTGAACTGCAACTCAATGACTGTAATCACATGTTATTATTATTATTATTATTATTATTATTATTATTATTAAAACAGATATTGAATCACAGATCTTATACTTACTCGCTTATCTCCTGTTGTGTCTGACATCACGCCCACGATATTCGCGTCAACAAAATCAACGATATTTGCACCACTGGTGGTAACAGTTGGGTTACATATAGAGAGTATCGTCCAGGTTCCTCCATTGTGGTCTGTCCTAGCTCCATAGATTTCAACCTTTAAACAAGAAAAGAGAATATAATCTCCAGAGATGGGCCAGTAGAGACGGAGCAAACCAATGCTGTACTAAATCGACCAATAGGTTGCCTCGTTTCATCATCGTTTTGACTTCCCAACCACTGGTACAATATTAAGGCTATGAAATGGTTTTACAGCACCGTGTTTGCATATCCATCAGTCACATTCACTTACGTACTTTCTTCAGAAACTACGGGTAAGTCAAGTGGAAAACAAGAATGTAAACAAGCACTTTGCAAAGCAAAAATGGATCGTTACGGATGACAGGGATACTTGACGACTTTTGTGCCACAGACGTGGGCAAATATATTATATATATATATATATATATATATATATATATATATATATATATATATATATATATATATATATATATATATATATATATATATATATATATATATATATATATATATATATATATATATGTATATATATATTTGCAAAACAGCACTGCACATTTGGAAATAACGAATCAAGAGGAATCTACTGGTGGGGAGGGGTGTAAAGAGGGCGCAATCTGAACATGCAGTCATTGGATGGCTATGTATAATCTTACTGGAACAAATTTTTTGCCTCATGACATTTGTAAATTTTCATTTCCATGGTTACCGTGCTTCCGTTGCTTTGACAATTACCTTTATTTTCCTTGATTTCCATGGATACGATGTCCTAGCTGCTAGCAACATTTCCATGATTTCCATGGATTTCCATGGATACCTGGACCTCGCTGCTACAAATATTTCTATGATTTCTATGGATACCATGCCCTCGCTGCTACCACCATTAACCCACCCTTATCTCCATGATTTCCATGGATACCATGTCCTCATTGCTACGGTTACTCTGCACTCGTTACTCTGACACATACTCACCGTCAGCTCCATGGTCCCCGTGCCCGTGACGCTTATGGTAAGCTTGTGGCCGATCCAGTCTCCTATTTTCACATTTGTTGCAGCTGCGTTATAACCAGTCTTCTCCAGAACAAAACTAAACGCCTGACAAAAAATCCTGGACTTTTAATCTATGTTTTCTATGTAAAAGCGAACATTAAATTTTTGTCCTTTAAGCTCACATATTAGCTCCAAACTGCATGCAACGGTCTAAAACATACTTCTTTGATTTAATTATTTTTTTTTCTGTAAATGTCAAGCCTTTTCTCAAGATTTGTTGCACGTTAGTATGTGTTTTATATGAAAAAAAAAATGAATATGACTTTTACTACATATGGTCATATGTACAATGTTGAAGGTATCATTCACATCACGACTTGTTATCCAGTTGTATCGAATTAAATAAATTTTTGAAGATGAAAACAGCGTAAATGTTGCGGAGAAAAAATCCCAGTGAAACGACCCTTTGGAAGGGCTAAAAGCAAATTCGAATTGTTTCTAACATTTTAATTTTGTTAGTATTATATGTCTCCCCCTAAGGGAGACATATATAGCATTTGGTGTGTCGGCCCGTCCGTCCATCCGTTCGTCTGTCCACAATGAGGCCTTATGGAATTAATGAGTCGATTTTTCTTAAAACATACATACATATTTGGATACATGTCTGGATGCCCGTGTTATTTTTTTTCTTCCTTCAAAAACTCTATTTTTGGCAAGTTTTTGAACATAGGGAGGTTTTCGTGCATTTTTTTTTCATTTTGGCAGGCTAAATCTGCAAAATAGTTCGTTGGATAAAGCTCAGACGTCGCAAAAAGAGCACACATATAGCGCAAATGTATGCTGCAAAGTTGTTCTTCATTTTTTCCTTTGAAAATGTATTTTATCGATTTTTTAAAATTCTGATTTTTAAGTTTTTTGCCCATATTGTTGTGATACCTCCGAAACAATTTGATTGATTAGGCTGAAACGTGACAAGAAGAACCCACATATAGTACGACTGTTTACTGCGAAGTTTTTCTTCATTTTCTGTAAAATTTTTTGTGGCGATTTTTAATTTTTTTTTACTCACCAATGTTGTACTTTTAAGCAAGGAATTTTTTTTCCATGTGACTGATTGAGAGGGGGGGATATCCGTTTTTATTTTAACAAAAAAATTGGCCAGTCTAGTTATATATGCCAATTTTGTACTGAAGGACGAATTTGATTTTGAGCGATCCGACTAGGGGCATCTGTCTGTCGTCAGTATGAAGGTACGTACGTGCTACGACTCCTTATGTTCTGGTCAGACTGTTTTGATATTACTCTCGAATGTATCACTAGTGGTCAGTGCACAGGCTCTAGATATTTTGGCGATTCACCAAAATTGGCGAAATGACGCAATCTTAGATAAATTTTTGTGCGATTTTCAAAAACATTTTCTGCTGTGGTTTTAGTAGGATAGATTTTACATTAAGTGTGAGTGTCTGCCGCTATTAGGCTGTTGATTTTTTCCCGATCTGCCAAAAATCAGAGGAATTACAGAATGTATTTAAATTTCAGATCTAAATTTGGGACATTTTTCACATGTCGATTTTTTGAAGGTCGCAATGCTTTATACAGGAATGCTTGCATATTTGATGTGGATTTTCTCTGTACTTATTCTGAGGCTCGGTGTGTTTTTGAAGATCTGTTAACAATTGCAGAAATGCTGAAATTCATATGTGGGCTAATAAAATGATTACATTTTTAGCTGATCGGTCGTTTTGCTTTCAGATTAGATATAGATATTTTCTAAGTAATCCTCGAATGTCTTCCGGGAAATCCGCTAAAATTATTTGGTCAAAATCCCTATCTCGGAAATGCTTAGCGGCTGTTTGGAAATATTTGGCTAAGTTGGCTCAGAAAAAGAGTGGCTTATCCGGGAGACGGTTAGAGATACGGTGATTTGGACCGCATTTACAAATTTATTATCTTGATCAGTTTCAATATATTGACTAATTTGACCCATTTTCTGGAAAATCTCATAATGTAAGAGAGAAAGCAATTTGGAGAAAGCGATTTTGCAGCTCTACTTCGTACAGCTTGCAATATATGGAATGCCTTTTTAACATTTATTTCTTAGTTTTGATATCAGAATATAATTAAATATATCAAGAAATCAATGTAGATCTCAATAATTTATATTTTGCTATCAGTAATTGAATTTTAGATGGCAAAAATTTATTTTTGAGATCCAAAAAATCAATTTAACTTAAAAAATCTTAAGGGAGACACATATTTACATAAAATATAACGAATCGTCAATTAAATTTTGAAGATCAAAACTTGAATTATTGAGAACCAAAATAACAACACACTTTTTGGTCTCAAGAATTGCTTCTTTTTTGTACAGTAAAAATTTAAAGAAAGATTATGCATGCAAGAACCAGTCATTATTAATTTACAGATGTGTACTTCTGAATTTTTTTATTTAAAAAAAATAGACTGATATTTTGATATCAAAAATTCATTTTTGAGATCAAAAAATCATTTGCAGATTTCAGAATACAAATTAAAGAAGTCTCATTCTGAAATAATGATATCTGAAATGAATTTTTGATATCAATAAAAGGAAAATGAATTATTGAGCTCAAAACTGATATTTTGCTCTCAAGGATTTCATTTTTGCTATCAAGAATTAAATTTTTGATCTCAAAAAATCAGTTTTAGATATCATTAAATCATTTTGTTATCAATATTTCTTGATATCTCTATATATTTATTGATATCAAAAATTATTTTTTGAGATCAAGAATACATTTAGAGATATCAAAAATACAATTACAGAGAGCAACAGTAAATTCTTGATAACAAAATATGGATTTTTTGAGATCAAAAATTAATTCTTGATATTAAAAAATCAATTTTTGAGATCAAAAATTAATTTTTGATATCAATAATTTCCCTAATAAATGTGAAAATGGCATTCCATAGCAATACAAAACGGAAAATGTATATGTTGTTTAGTCTGATATATTTGGCGAAATTGGCTAATTTGGTCAAGATTTGACTATAAAGTGAGACGGCAATTTTTTTTACATCATCTGTATTTTCCTAATATAAAATTTTAAATGTGCATGTCATTAAGTTTGACAAATTTTCCAAATTGGCTGATTTGGCTAACACTGCAAAATCTCAGAAACTATTAAAAATTGTAATTTTGATGTGCTTATTCTTATATTTTGGTTAGATGTTGATGTTATAGCCAGGAGGTTGAGATTGGTAGCAATGTCCCGGGATATACTTGTTTTCGTTGAATCATCTTTTTGGTACCGAAAATTGCCAAACTAACATAGCAAAAGGAAAATACCATTCACGTTAGTTTATGTTATAACGAGCAAAATGTTCACGGGGAGGTATTGGGAATACAGTTAATACCTTAATAACCCCAATTATAACTGCCATCAAGACAAATAAGCGTAGAATCCATTGCAAACACTGTGTTGTTTTACTTACAGCATTAGAGGCTTGTCGTTTGCTGATACTGTGATGGTGTGTGCCATCCTCCGCCAGCACCACTCCTTCCGCCAGCGTCTCAGCCGACCACACGGAATGCTCAAGTCTTCCAAGACTTTCGCTGTCTATATCTACCAACATGAAATGTTTTAACAGGTTTTTTTAATTCACAAACCACCAATATTACAGTGCCATCACTTTATTTGAGATGAGCAGATTGGGGTTGGTTGTCTAATGAAATGATGATTGGTTGCTCTGAAAAGACACCCTGCCATAAGCCATACACTGGGGAGCGTTTTAAACAAAAATAAACTTTATTTTGTTCAATAAAATACAACTACATTGCTGTCAACATTATTAAATAAAAGAGTGCCTCAGTTTTCTTAATTTTCAATGTTGAAATTGTAAGTATTGTTGTTTTTTAACTAAATTAATTTGGTGAAAAGTCTTACTTTTTGGTGGAAAATATTGTACGAAATATCAGTGAACCTGTCCTTTGAAGTGGTAGAATTGGACCTACAAATTCACACTGGATGGGTTTCTATAATGGGGGAGGGGGATTTAGGAGGGGAAGGGTTTTGATAAATTAGAAGAAAACAAATTTCCATAAAATAAACAGCTTTACCTGATAAACTGGTCAACCCCATGGCGTTAGATAACACGAGAAAAACAATAATAAATACTGAATTCAGCGTTATCCAAAACATGGTTACTCGAGAATAACTTTCAAGAGTTTTTAAAAGAAAAAAAAAAAGAATGACGTGATAATATTGCCCTATTTTGTATTTCCCCGGAAAACAATTTCTTAACTGTGTCGGATATATCTTGTCATTACAAACTGCTACCATTGATATTTTAGCTTTATTTGCTTATGACAAACATTGCACCCCATTTCCGATACATCGGTTTTATATTAATATGTACAGGAGCTTAAGTTCCCGTCATTATTAGGCCGTTTAATTAATCAATGAGAAGCTTAGGATATCAGGGCTGGCATGTAGGCAACACCAACCACTCCTGTAACCGTTTTCTTTCTGCTTAAGTGGAAGGCTTATTGATGCGGCAAATACATCTTTCTTGATGTTACCCAGCTACTTTTTGGGCTGTAAACATGCTTTTCTCACAGCATGTAAAATGATAATTTTGCCCAAAGGAGAAACGTGGAATAAGAGTTTAAACAAGCAACGCAAGGACAACACTAATCTGTGGAAAATAAGACCGAAGGAAAACATCCACTCAGTGAAAACGTCCATAGAAAACTTTGTATAATTACTTTTTCGCTGGAAGATGACGTTTATGTTGAAACGTTTGTGCGCTGTTTTAAAAACAATGCGACAGACTATAGAAAAGAGAATACAACTGCTCCTTCGTTTGGCGGAATATTTTTTATTGAAAATTCACATTTTAAATAGCATTGTACATATAAATTCCACCATTCCACCTGAACATACAAGCACAGATTTATTGGGTGGGTGTGGTGGGAAATTAAAGATAACCGTTATTTTAATAAGAGTTATTTTACTGTACATACATTAAGAACAAACGACTATAACTTTTTTATTTTTCACTGTGAGCACGTCCCTTTCTTCACCAAAAACCTTTACCATAGTGAGAGGGGAAAATAAGACCGAAGGAAAAACACCCACTCAGTGAAAACGTCCATAGAAAACTTTATATCTTTGTACCGTTTTTTGCTAACTACTTAAAATATCTTCATAATGACCTATTAACCAAAATATGTGCAGTACAACCCGTTGCCGTATTCACGAAAGTGTAAGTTTAAACTTAGAGGCAATCTAAGTGCAAAAATGTAAGAGTAAACTTAGATTCCCGTTGCTTAAACTTAGCGGTATTCACAAAATGTAAGTTTAAACTTACACTCAAGTATAAGTTCAAAATTCTAAGTTTACTTCGCACCACACTTAGATTTCTAAGTTCAATCCGACGCTATATTTAAATACTCGGAGTGTTTTGTTTATCTTGGCAACAATGATTTTATTGAGATTAAAAGGAGAATATGAAAGGGGTTTTAGGAGGAAAAAGTGTTTCGAGATAGGAGTAATCCGTTTGAGGTTTACAGTGACGATAAACTCTTAACTCGATACAGATTTTCCAGAGATAGTATTCATTTTTTAGTGTAAAATCTCGAAAATTTGGAGTCTGACACAACAAGAAGCTTTGCCGTCCCGAAACATCTAACAGTTTTCATCCGCCTCCAATATTTACATTGACAAGCCGTTTATGCGATTACAATTAGTCGTACTATATTTATGAAAATTTTGCAATATTGAACTTAGAATTTAAGTTGCTAAACTTACGTAAGTTTACTTCTGTGAATATGATGTAAGTAAGTAAACTTACGTAAGTTTAATCTTGAGCTCTAAGTTTAATATCTAAGTAAATAAACTTAGATGTTCGTGAATACGGCCACTGATCAATACATTTCGTTGTACAGAACCATCCCACCCAAACCTCCCGTCCCCCATCCCCCACACATATTCAAATTATGAAAACATTCTGATCTAAGAAAATGAAACATTGAGTGCCTTTTCGCACAATTAGACCCGCTGTTTCTCGCATCAACATTTGTTTGCGTTCCCCCATTTGCCGTAACTGTAGCATATTTAAGCAAACTAAGCCCATTTTCTGAAAAAAAGTTTTCTGTGGCTACCCAGCAAACATTATGAGGGAAAACCTACGCGTTCCTAAATTTCTCATATTATATGCCTTCAGTGATGACAGCCAACTAACAACCAGATTTAATTCTTCGATGTGGTCTGGTCGACATTGCAATCTCAAATTGACATAGGAATATTCACTGCGTAGCTCATGTCCCTCGTACTTTTCTTCTCATCGAGCATAACGAAGGTTACACTATATTTTGAAGTGTGTTGTGAATTTTCGAGGCCTTTCTTTCCAAACTATAAGTACTTTCGATCGAATCTGGACTTTACAATTTCCTTGTTTGGTTTCCATGCGTAGCTCGCTTTCGATATACTGCATCCCAGCTGAGAGAGTGGTAGTTCAGCATGACCGGAAGCTGCAGCACGCAACAGGCATATGTAATCTTTGTCCATTCAATGACCATAGCGGAAAAGCCATTAGGCGTATGGTTGTACTGTGGATGCACTGTGGATGTGCTGTGGTTGTACTGTGAGCAATCATAGGGTGTGCCTTATATTTCAGTTTTGTCAGTTTTTGTATATAAATGCAAACGAATTTCTAAAAACATTGAGGGGACCAACTAGACTTGCAACATACCAGACATGCTATGTCTCTGCCAAATTTGGTTGCCCTAGCCCTAACCGTTTTAGACAAGTTCGCGTGACAAGACGATGGCAAACAAGAAGGAATGTTACGGAAAACACCTTGCCGCAACGTACAAATTCAACAAATTATGGGATTGTAAAATTCTCAAGTGGTACAGTTTCCATAAGGGCTATGAACTAGTATTGGTGATCCGAAAAAACTGACAGAAGACCTAACAAAAACTAGCTTTAAGTATCGATATGTTCAAGTTATTCTATAATTAGAAAATGGCATCACCGATTCATATGACAAAAGTTCGTGAGAGTTTCAGAGCAAAGGAACATCTGTTTTCTGGAAAGATTTCTGTGGCCATCCAGTAAGCATTGTGGGGAAAAAAACTTGCGCGATCCTGAAACTCTCATATTTTATGCCTTCAGTGATGACAGCCAATGAACAACCAGATTTCATTCTTTGGTTTGGTCTGATCGGCAACCTGAAATTGACAAAGGAACATTTACTGCGTAGCTCATGTCCATCGTGCTTTTCTTCTCATAGAGCAGAACGAAGGCTACGTCACAGTTTCAGGTGCCTTGTGAATACATGCGCCTTGGAACAATAATAGAAGCTGCATTTATCGAATGGACATTTTTGGTCCAGCTTGAGCGTATTTTATTTCGGCCTAATTGCTCACAGGTTTGTTTCATATGTAAAGTTTTGAATTTGGTCACGATGCATCCTATTATTCTAAACTGAGGAAATGATTTTTGGTCCATATGCACTCTATCGTCAAGAGACAATGTTTAGAGGCACTCTGTTGTCAACGGCCATGTTGAGATGCACTGATCAGTCGTCAAAAGGCCATGGTCAGATGTACTCAGTCGTCAAAAGGCCATGGTCAGATGTACTCAGTCGTCAAAAGGCCATGTTCAGATGTACTCAGTCGTCAAAAGGCGATGGTCACACCTATAAATTTGCACCACTTGGCAATAGATAGACAGGGTAATTTGGTTTATTAAAGAATGTTTGTTATAACTGACACTCAAATAACTCGAGAAAACATCCCAATCTAAGGTGCATAATTCCCATAAACTCGTCTATTATTTAACCCATTCTCACTAAATAAACAGTGTAAATGTGGCACACATGTAAAGAAAGTTTCGTCAAAGTAATTTTACAGTCTGGTTGAAAATAGCCGTCAGATTCAGTAAATGCACCTTTTTAGATAAAGAATGCCGGGGCACAACTATAATAATAATAATAATAATAATAATAATAATAATAAATTATTAATAATAATAATGATAATAATAATAATAATAATAATTTCTTTTGAAAATATTGTGTGGAACAACAAAGCAATTCTGGGTCAAGGTAAAAGCATATTTTTAAGGGACTGGTTCGTTAAGGGAATAGTTTTTATCCAAGATCTTATCAAAACAGATGGAACTTTATTATCATTTACAGAGTCTACGAATTGTTTCCACGTCAGAACAATTTTTTTTAGATACTTAGGGGTTATATCGGCTATTAAACATTCTGTTTTAGTGCAAGATGTAAAAAAAAAACTCCAAGACCATCAATGGATTTCAAAACTAATGTGTTCAGGTTCGTAAGCGGGAAAAAATTCGATATTTTAATGGCAAAAAGTCGAATGTTTTATAATGAATTCTTGTTCCTTGAGTCATCTGCACCAGCCCCTGTGAGAATGTGGTTCGCTGAAGAAAATATATTGGAAGAAACAATTTATCACAGCCTACCACTGAGTAGGGAAAGTATAAAAGAGCCGAAGGTATTATCATTCCAATTCAAAGTAATACATAATATCGTCAATACGAGGACTAATTTAAAATGGTGGAAAATAAAGGAAAATGATTTATGTGAATTTTGCGATACCAGTTTGAGAGATACGATTGTTCATGCATTGATTGAATGTCCTGTTACGCAAATGTTCACCAAAGGGTTATTTAATTTCGTAGATCCTACGAATGTGATGTTTCAAAATTTAAGTAGGGCAGAATTTCTTTTCGGTTCCGAAAAGTAGGGCAGTAAATATGATCCTATTGCTCACACAAAAATATGTTTGTCATATCAGAACATACAAGAAAAAAACTTTCATTGTACTATCTACTTAACGAAATATTTAAAAGAATAGTAGTTGATAAGAAAACAATGTCGACAGAGAGATTCCAAAAAAAATATTACAATTTGAAAAAGTTACACAAAGTGAAGAATTACTAGTGAACATTGGTTAAATTGTGCAAAAACCAGGTGGCGGAATGAGAACAAATTAATGTTATTTGTGTGAATGTAGTAACGTTCCGTTTTAATTGTATGTGCGTCTTTGTTATGTCCTGTAGTTAAGAAAATAAAAATATTATTAAAATCAAAATAATAATAATAATAATAATAATAATAATAATAATAATAATAATAAGAACAACAGTGCATTTTCAGTCTAAGTCCCCAATAACAATAAACAACCCAGTGAACATTGCGACGTTCTAGCAACGTTAGATAGATGTCGCACCAAACATCGGATAACAATTGGGTTTTGATTGTTTATTGCAGTCGAAACGTCTAACTTCTGACGTTGGAAAGACGTCGGAATATAATGATAATAATAATAATAATAATAATCATGATCATGATGGCGATAAATAATTAGATAAATAAATCAAAATAGATAATAAAAAATAAGTGACCTTACAGCATTAAACGGTAAAATAATCAATAAGAATCTGTTTAGTTTCTGTTCTGTTACTCCTCTTATCTGCTGAAATTCCGACAGTTGCCGGGATATCATTGCAGAACAGAAAGGAAAACTAGACCGTATTCGCTACTGAATATTAAACTTTAAAAAAAAGGACAACGAAATGTTCCGAAACACTTAAAATAGAGAATTCTTTCGAAAAAATCATGTCAAAAGTCATGCCAAGTTGTCAATTGTATCGAAACTCTCCACAACACAACTGTCCACAGGCTATATTCCAGTAAACATGTCGACGTCAATGAATCTTTGATTTGAGGTTACGAAAGTGACCCGGCTAAGTCGCAAGGTTAACTCTGGTTGTAAAATGGTCATGATTGGTCACAGACCACAGGGTAGCGTCTTTGGCACAACCTTGAGTACTTGTTGGATAAGTAACGCCCCTTAGGTGTTGATTTTGGTAGTAAAAACCTACTTTTGCAACCCTAAATTTGGTTGTTATTTGGTTGTTATTTGTCGCAACCATAGATCCACTTCTGCTCAACGGCTTTGACATCCATTGGATAGGTGTTAAACAAACCTGTGTAGACGTGATGTTGCGTTTCTTGGACGCCTAAGTAACGCCTTTATTGCAGCGTTGAACAAATTTTGGAAAATCAACGGTGTATGTAGACGCCGAAAACTCGACGCCGCATAGATGTCTGGTTAACACATACAAAAAAAAATCAGCAACTGCAACAACCACAGTTTAATCATATAAAGGCTCATTAAATGTAAATCCCGAATGGTCGTTTCGAAAATTGACAAAAATATAGACTTCAAGTATGGGATATTCATAATCGCGCCAATTTTAAATATTCATAAAATTGTCCGCATATATTGTCTGCCGGATGACCCAAGGGTATTTTGATGGAGCAGTGACCACTAAACCTTACAATTGTCACTGTCTATACCTCGATTTGATTAATAGTTTCGTGACGTCTATATGCTGTCATTCTCCTGAAGCCTAAAGAACGTAGGTAGGCAGACGTTGTGAAGTTGGTGGGCGGAGGCTTGGTGGGCGGAACCCTACTCCCCTTCCCCCCTCCCCTTCCCCCTTCCATTTAGGCAACTGCAGAAAAAAAAAGATTCAATAGAATGTTGCCATGGAGATTCCTTATTGAATAAATTATTACAACGTCGCAAGCCTCAATGTGACGTCACAGCGCAACAATCTTGTATCAAAAGGACGGTTCGCGTAATTTTGACAATTCGAAATGAAACAATGAAAGAAACAAAAGAAGCATAGAATTCGCATTCAGATAAACATTTTTAACCTCTTTTGAAAATAGAATGATAAAATAAATAAAGGATGAATGGAAGATAACTCACAAACAAAATATTCACAATTTTCTATCATTTAGAATATAAATGCATCTTAATAGCAGTTGTTATTACAGCCACACGTGGGAGTTAAACTTCCTGCTGAGCGTTGTAATAAAACAGCCGACCTCTGATGAGATCTATCTGTTATGCATAAACACAGAGCGACGGGTATTTTAAATGCAGTTCCCCCTTAAAGAGTATTATTTTCGCGGAATCCCCGGTGGATGTGAGGAGTAACAAGATCATATACAAAACAGACCGAATAGCCGAATAGGTTTGTTGTTGATCTTATTTGAAAAGCGGTTCCTCTCTTGTATAAGTACTGTTTCCCAAGGAACCCGCATTTGTGTTTCCAGAGTAAAAAGTTGTAACACATAACCGCTGAAGAGGTTGGCTGTTTAACAACAACGCCCCGCTGACCAGTTGAGCCTGATTACAAGCCACAACACATAGCACACATGCGTAATGTTTTTCACTCCTTTGCGATGGTGGAAAGGCGGCCAAGAACGGTATAGCTGCATTGTGAGCTATCATAGCATGTGCCTTATATTTGGGCTTCAACGGCAAAATTTCAATGTCCGTGTTTGCATTTAAAATGGAAATGAATTTCTAAAGGCCACTGGGGTGGACCAACTAGACATGCTACAATATGTCTGTGAAAATTTGGTTGTCCTAGCTGTAACCGTCTCAGACAAGTTCGCGTGACAAAACGATGGCAAAAAAAGAAGAAATCTTACGGAAACACCTGATCACATCATGCAAATTCAGTAAACTGTCTCAAAGTGTCAAAACCTGACATAGAGTTTCTATAAGAGCTTAGAACCGATATTTGTGGTCCAGAAAAACTGACAAAAGACCGCAACAAAAACAAACTGAAAACATCGATACATTCAAGTTATTCTATAATTAGAAACTGGCGTTACCTATACATGAAAAAAGGTCCGTGCGAATTCCAGAGCAAAGCAACACCTGTTCGTTTTCCAGAGCAAGGACCTAAGGACGATCTATTAAAAATTTACTGCACTGAACAAAGGATGCACTGTAACAGCCCACGGAACACACACAGGCTGTTTTTTTACTGTATTTCTTTGATTCACAAAAAATTAAAAATACTTAGAGCTTATAGGTGCGTGAAGCTCAGGATATATATATATATATATATATATATATATATATATATATATATATATATATATATATATATATATATATATATATATATATATATATATATATATATATATATGACATAATACAGCTTTTTACACTGATGTACTATAAGTTGAAACATTTTGTGTCGACATTTACAATAAGTTGAAACATTTTGTGTCGACTATATTATTTAGCATAGTTCTGGTAAACTAAAATTTAAATTACAGTTAATACACTTCCCCCAATATATTGTATCACTGTTCTAATTCCTGGCTTGAATAAAATGACTAAAGCTCAAAAGTTGAAACTAAAACTGGAATGTTTTTTACTCAATAAGACAAATATTCTGTGTTTTAATGCTTTATGATATAAAGCAAAACAAAATTGAACTAAACAAAAGAAAATGAATTCAATTTATAATTATCATCATGTGGGAAGAAATTTCATAGCTAAAAATGTAATTACAGAATCTGAATTGATGATTTATTAAGCAAAGCTAGCTTGCAAAATTAATTCCCTGAGACCTCTAAACACTTAAATTAATTGTAATAAATCACTTGGCGATTTTCAATCCAATCGCTTGTTGAATTCGTATGGTTCAATAAGGTTTTTATCTATGATTCCTTTTTTCTCTTCTTTCGCTATAACTTTGTCAGGCGAATTCTCTGAGACGGTTTGGGCTCGAATGATCGAATTTGGCAGATGCGTATTGTAGCATGCGTACTTGGGCTAAACAAGATGGACATTAAAATTTTGCATTTGGAGCTATCAGTTTGATATATTGACTTCTCTCCAATTCATTTATTATTATTATTATTATTATTATTATTATTATTATTATTATTATTATTATTATTATTATTATTATTATTATTAATGTAGTTCTAAATGAGAATTCTCAAATAATTTAAAGCTTGCTATACGCGAAGAGTGATCCGCCTTTTTTTTTACATTAATGTTACAGTGTGACCCATCATTATTGTATATGATGTTATTATGATTTAAACATTTTGATGTTTAATCAACTTCGGAATTTCATTGAATATGGAAGTCTACATGGTAAAACTCAGAGTGTGGTAAAAGATTGGCAGGAGGGGGGCGGGATTGGTATTTTTTCTAAAACTGCCTAAATTTCTCTGCTATGTCGATTTTTCGAAGTCTGTTAAAATAGCTGATTTTCCGAAACGTTGCATTTAACGTTACATCAAAGGTATTAATTAACCATTGGAAAAAGTTTGGTTTGTCGACAAAGAAAAGCAACCTCACATCTCAATGGCGTTTTTATTTCAACCGATTTTGTTTTGTGAGAACAATCAATGTTTACAGCTTTTCCAACCCCCATTCAAGGTTGTCCTAAAGACGTTGATCTGTTGTCGTTACCAACTAAAAGCAAATTGAAATTTAGGGTTAATGTTTCGATTTAGTCAGGAAACTTCAATTCAGGCTTTTATCCACGTCAGGATGTTTACTGGGACATAGCATACCAAAAGCAGTGCTACGTTGAGTTTTTGATTCTGCAGGCAATTCTGTATGATTTTTAGCAAAACATTTGTAAACAATTCTGAAATTTTACATATTCAGAATCTTGTGTGGCTTCGAGTATAGTTTTCTTTACTCAGTGGAAAAAACGGTCTAGTTTTAAGTTGACTCACATGGATTTAAAGTATAAAATATTCTTAACTACCAATGCTTCAATTATGTAACATACATAGATCTTCCATGATTGACGTTTATATTAAACCCGTTATAAAAATCAATGGCAAATTACTTTGGCAGAAAAGCTGCGATGCCACGAATACTGGTCCTGCACTTATTAAGTTTATTCAACAGACTGATAAATCGTTGTGGTAAACACATATCTGTAAAGCACGGGATCGTTCTATTATATTGATGTCGTAATGTAAAATATCTGCTTTGTGATTGGCTACCGATATACGACTTACATCACGTGAACTCACCATTCAATTAAGCTCATCGCAGCTCTTCCGCTTATTTGTGTAAGGTATTTAAATGGCTCGTTAAAATATATGACCGGTTTCTGCCTGATGATTCAGTTACTCACTTTGATGATTAAGCTAGTCCCTATGGTTACAACGAAATAAACGATCATGTCATTTTTGATTTTTCTTTTAATCATAACTTAAAGCGTTAAATTAACTTTTAAAAACTTTAAAAGGAAGAGGTGTGGATTATCTCAAGTCACCACATAACGGATTGGCCGAAAATATAATTTTGAAATCAATTACTGAAAATTTTATTCGTAACATATTGATTAAAATTAGAACGATTTCGCTAAAGTAAAGAGTAACGTAATTTACACTTAGGAACCCAAAATAAATATTTCAAAGGCCTAAAAATATAAACCTCCACACAAACAGAACATCAAAAACCTTGCCTATGCTCATTCAAAAATTCCAAATAAAAATAAAAGAAGTTGGATGAGATGACTCTGAAGCCAAACGGATTTTCAGCTCTACTCAACAACAACTTTGTTAATAACATGCTTCGAGTGCGTACAGATGGATGAACATACAGACAGACTGACGGTCAAAACAGCCCATGTGGAGGAAACTCTAATTCGAATGTGTTGCAAACATAGTCACCTTAAGTTTCAATTAAATTGATCAACACCCAACTTAAAGTTATGAAGTAAACTCGTTTTGGGCTCTCATTCAAGACCATTACAACAGAGAATTACCGACAAATTTAACCAACATACATCGTATTTTCAGGTAAGTTACAGCAGCAGAGGTCATTGAGCTTTTCAGTGCAGTATTGAGCACTGTGTTTATAACGTGAAAGGAGCGCAACTAAGCAAGATAGCTGTACTCATCTGACGTAAGCATTTTTTTCAGTTTGTGGCGCAGTATATCAGCATGGTGGGTGGGGATGCTAGAAGGGGTTATGCGGCTTTAATATCAAATTTCATTTGAAATGACGTAATTGTAACGTCATAGATTAAAGCGTATTTCAGCAATGTTCCTTGAAAAAAAAGTCTCACGGCGTATTTTGTTCTAAAACAATATATAGATGCAATCATTTTTGACATATTACAAGCTAGACATTTATTTAGGTCAAACGATGTTGATGGTAACGGTAAATTTTCACGTGATTACAGATCCTACGTCTATTATATAGGCCAAAAGTTTCATTTTCCCAGCTCTAACCGTCTGGGTGGATAGATTAACCGTCTCAGAGGAGTTACTAACTTGACGAAGTAAACGAAGAATACCAAGAAAAATATATGTTAAAGAAGAAAAAATAGGAAGTTTCCTTTGGACCTTCAGTTCCAAGTGTAAAATCACATTTCTTCTGCGTTCATGTAGCTTGGTGAGAAAGCAGAAAATGTCTATGTTTTCCCATGGTGAAAATAAGCTATTGATTTCCGGCACCTCTCATTACCCATTGAGCTGTATTATACGTGTTCATGCGTCTGATTAAAATGTTTAAGTGTTGGGTAAGGACATTATGCCCTCAGTTGCCCACAATGCATTGTGGGGATAAGATGCTTGGGGGGGGGGGGCAACTTATACGCAAATAATCATTGCACATTGCAAATAAATATTCAATATTTATTTTCTTGATCATAAATATAAAGAAATCAAGTCCAATATCAATTCTTGCGGACACCTTCATGCGATGCATTGTGGGTAACTGAGGGCATAATGAGCGGTATTTGGAGTTTATTGCACTGTTTTATACCAATACAAATTCTTCGATATTTAAGCTAAGTTACAAAAATTTTTCTAAGCGGAAAAACTATCTTAAGAACTAACCCGTAAAACAAAGTTGGTTGTAATAACGTTTGAAAAACTTTTTTTTTTCACGAAGCCTTTTATGTTGCGAAAAAGATTTTTAAAGGTTGTATATGAAATACCGAAAAACGTTTTTCTCGTAACGTTCTGAAAACGTTTTTCAAAAAACGTTTTTGGAACATTTCATGCACAATCTGTAGAAAATCTTTTTTCATAAAACGTTTTCGCACTGTTTTGTAAAGCCTATAGACAATAAAATTTTAAAAAACTTTTATCCTTAAACATTTGTGACGCTCACTTTACCAGATCATTGTTTTTATTATTAATGACTAGCATTGAATATTCGTACCTGCCTGGATTGGAACCGGGAACCGTTCGCATCCAAAGCGACGAACTTACCTCTACGCTAGGACAAATCCGTGTTAATGTAGATGATATTTGGCGACGAGCTGTTTCATTTCGGTCCACAAAAAATTTAATTATGACACTTTAATACATTTTGACTGGTATTTTATAAGGATTTATTAGATGAAAAAGTTTTTTCAATAAATTGTCAAAAAATGCAGAAAACTTTTATTCTTAAACTTTTTTTTCTAAATTTCACTTTTGCCAAATACGTAAACTGGTTAATTTATGGCTTTGAAATTTCCTGCTTTTTATACTGATAGTTTAGGGCATTTAGATAACAGCTATAACATTTTTTAAGTGCGGTTGTTATTCAATGCATAGTTATATATAGCAGTAATTAATTAAATATATGTGAAATTGGATTTGAAGTATCTAAAGGTCAATTTTTGTTATTTCGAATAAATGGTTCATATCCAAAGTTACTTTACGATAGTATTAAAAAAATTATAGCAGTTCCATGACGTTCAAATATATTATTCCTGTATATTAATTGCAAATAAATTATTGATATCTAAAATAACTTTGCAAAAGTATTAAAATACCTATAAAATTTCTTGACGTTCCAGTATATGACATTGAATTGCTTTATTATTGCGAATAAATTATTGATATCTAAAATTACTTTAAAATAGTATTAAAATACCTTTTAAATTTCCATGACGTTCCACTATATGCCTGTTTTAAAAATTCGTATCAATAACGTTCTAATAAAAAAATGTTTTTATTTGATTGACGAATATAACGTTTTTTGCACCCAAAAGAGGTTACTTTTTGGCTAGGAAAACGTTATAACCTTTTCTCAGCCAAACAAAAACGGCCCAGAACAAGGAAATACCGTGTTATAGTTGGTATAAAACAGTTGGAAAATATGCTTTTGCCCCGACGCAAGCACTGGCACTTTTTCATCACATAATGAAAATGCTAATTCTCATTGGTGGATGTAATGTTGTGACGTGAACTCGTCTTAATAGCGCGTCGCCCTAACTGAGCATAAAGAAAGCAAAAATAGTGTCCCGTAAAATTTGTAAGAAAAGCAAAAATATCGCAAAATAGGTGTATAATAAAAGTAATACATCATTTATTTAGCCTTCAGGCAAAAAAGCCATATTGTCCACCTGTCATGAAGTATTACATTTTTGTTGATATCAATAATTTATTTTTAACAACATTATTTCAGAATGAGACTTTTTACTTTATATTCTGAAATCCTCAAATGATTTTTTGATCTGAGAAACGAATTTTTGATATCAAAATATAAGTTTATTTTTTTATCCACAATTCATCAGCAAACATCTGTGAATGAAATAATGACTATATACAGAATCTTTCTGTTAAGTTTTTTTACTGTACAGAAAGCAGCAATTCGTGAGCTCAAAAATACTGATATTGAAAATTCAATTTCAATTTAATTGATGATTCGGTAAATTTTATTGAACCATGTACCCCTTAAGATTTTTTAAGTTTGCAAAATTAATATTTTGATCTCAAAAATAAATTTTGGGCAAAATACAATTATTGATAGCAATAATGGAGTCTACATTGATTTACTGATATCTTTAATTTGTGTTGCTATCAAAAATTAGCAATAAAAGTTAAAATGGCATTTCATTAAAGTAATTAACAATGACCTATAAAACTGCAACCGATGTGTTTCAAAACCTAGATACGGCAGAATAAGTGCACGGAATAATTTTTGTTAATGAAGTTAATAATAATGGTTAATGAAGGGTAATAATAATGAAGTTTTGATTTTGATTAAACAGTAGTAGTATTCATATATATTTCCTATTAGAAATGAAACTCAAAGAAGTGAGTTTCATTACTAATAAGGAAAGCTGAGTTGTATTCATATACCATCAATATAACTAGAATCTCGGAAAATTGGACCACTTTCGCGCAATCAAGAAGGTGGTCTAATTTTCGGGGCTCCACATATAGACATTCTATAACAACATTTAGCATACATTATTTCGTGATTATTCTGGAACGTGAAGTGCTGGTTTTGCTCTTGAGTAGGTCTAGCTTATCTGAGTCGAAAATTCTATTTAAGCAATGTAGATTTTAACATTGTATGCACTCAATAAAATTTTATTAATAGTAAGACGCTATTTTGCAGACAATGGTAAATATTAAAAACAAAATTTTTGCAGCACCCTTGGGTACGAAAAAGTTCCACTGTTTTTTTCACAACCTTGTGACTCCATGCGGTAATAACACTCATAAATAAACTTTCTATGCAAGTTGCTAGCATTTTAAACAAAAGTGTCCTTAACACATATATTAAAAGTACAAGGGGGCAGCCGGAGTTGAACCGGCGACCTCTCGATCTGCAGTCGAATGCTCTGCCACTGAGCTATACCCCCAACATAACAGACACATTTTTCGGAACACATTGATGCTGTCGTGGAGTATCAGGCAAAATGCAATTAAATTTGACATGTTGAGAAAGATGTTGGGAAAGAGAGAAATAAACTCCAAAAAAATACAGATCACTCTGCATTTTAAACACCAAAAGGAAAATAATAGATCTGTGAGACACATAAGGTTCATTAAATGTTAGTATAGCCTCATGTATACTACTTCACAAAGTGAATGGTAAGTGCACATTATATAGAAATGCAAAGTTCTTATCATATACTTGTATTTAAGGGGAACAGGCAGTTCTTTTCCTGGTATTTTTTGTTTATCAACAAAAAAAAATCCAGCTCGGTTTAATGTTAATTTGTGTGATTTTTCATATTCTCTTGCATTGCTAATTGTAGGAACGAGAAACAATGAGGCGAACTTATGTTAACCTCATCAATACAGTCTGTATGGTCAAAGTGACAGTATACTATATTAATACTATAAAGTTAACATGCTGTAACAAAAGTTAATAGAATTTTATTGTTCTGGTGCCCAACTAATTTCAAAAGTGTATTAACAACAATTCAGAACCGAGGGTTCGGTTATGTATCAACTATAAAAACAAGACCGATAATATTCTTATTTATTTTCACATTGGCATAGTTTGAATTTTTAACTTCTCTTTGTGAATATAATTTGTACAAGCGCAATAGTCATTCGATCCAAAAAGTATCTTCAATAAAATGTTAGGTAGGTATTACTTCTTTTACTCCTATTCTCAGTCCCAAAGCCTATCAGGACTATGTAAGTTCTTATCAATGCTTAAAGTTCTTTTCTCAGAATTCAGTGCTTTATCTCTTTTATTTTGCTGAAATAAAAGAGATAAAGAGCGAAGCTTGTATATTTTCTTGATCTCGACTCCTTAACTACCTGGTGTGTACACGTCTGTATTGGGGACACCCTGCTCTTAGGGATAAAAACTGCCAGTCAGTTAGTGTCCTTAATGGAGGGATTTCAACGAATATAATTTTGAGAATAGCAGCGACGCGCATGCAATTATAGAGTGAAATCTATACAGACAGCTGGGCACGGACGGTAACGAATATGCTAGCTAATGCTTCGGTGGTCGGGGGGGGGGGGGGCGCAGTTACCTCGAATAATCAAAAGCAGTGGGTATGGAAATGTACCAGCGAGTTCACAACTAATGCCTTAGTTCACAACTTTGGGCCTTAGGCTACCATTAAAGCAAAGGTGTTCTAAGCAATTTCCGAGAGGGTCAACATATTTAGACTTCTAGTCAATACAGAGCTGTATTTGCAGTGATCCACAGTGATCCATAGGCACACAGCTCAATATACAAGTCCAATCCCCTAATTGCTCACTGGATCTCTTTTGTGTATTATAAAGTCATTTCGAATCCGAGGAAGTTGTTCATTTTTGTATTGGAACTGATTCGAGAAGATACATCAGTTGCGAAATGAGTTTCTATCCTGTTTATCGTACTCAATATGTACAATTAGTCTGTCTTTAGTTTGGTTCAAGGTCCCTTTGCACTCAGTTTTATAGGTAATCATTTACTAATAATCAGTTGCAAAGAAAGTTGAATAATACTGAGGTGAATTCAACAATAATAGCTGCTATCAATAACTTTATATTACAGTAAATACATAATGACGAATTTTGTGTAAAATGTAAAGCATACTATCTGCACTATAAAGTACAACGGAACGTCGGAAATCGGACCACCTACGGGACTGGCCAAAAGTGGTCCGATTTTGGGGATGGTCCGATTTCCGTGGTTTGAGCAAATATGATGTGTAAGAGTGCATTTTGTTATGTTAATAGTGTACCCATATGAAATGAAATAGCAACGCCTTTTTCTGTTCTAAAATCAACAACTTTATTCTTACATCTAATTTATTGATCACAAAATAATTCAGTGACTATTCATATTTGCAATCTAAAGACTAAACAAAATCTGACCAGAAAAATTAATCAATGTTTTGCATCAACTTTACAGCCAAATCTACATAATCTGGAGACTTAAAAAGTCTGACACAGAATAAATCAATGTTTGTGCATATTTCCAAATAAATCGACAAAATCTGAAGCTTTTAGGATTAATTAATTTTAAACACTTCGGTGTATTATTTCAAAAATCTCCGTTGTGTTTGAAATGGGTTAAAACTGTATGATCAACACTGAAGATGCGACATCACACACCAGAAAAACCCAGTTTTATAAACACATTAATGGAGTTCCTTTTAATCAAAGAAGTCCTTTGTGTACTCAAGAAAGCAATATCCCCACCCCAATCAAAGCAGTCAATAACCCGTGATCCGATTTCCGGGCTTCGGTCTGCGTTTGGGACTCACAAAAGTGGTCCTATGGTTCTATTTGTGGAGCGGTCCCATTTGTTGGGGTTCCTTTATAATAGAAACCAATGGGTTTTATTCGAAAAGTGGCGAAAAGTGGTCCGATTTCCGGGGTAGTCCTATTTGCGGAGTGGTCCGATCCCGGGCTTCTGGAGTACATATAAAATAATGAATTCATTAGACTAAAACTCATGTAACATTTGTCACTTTACTTCTTTATGTTTGTATCGTGATAAATATCAGCATAATTATATGTGACTGTTAAAGTAGCATTGGTCAATCATTACACATGTTTAATTAACATTGGTCAATCATTTCTTATATTTTTATTGCTCGTTTTCTTTTTAGCTCTAAGATAATTCTGGTGCAATGACCACAGATTGAAAAAGTTCATAGCTTTCAAATAACGTTTTCGTTCGCCCTTTGTTACTTATTGTTACTTACTGCGTCTCTCAGGAGAAATAGTACATATAACGCACACCTTAAGTGTACCGGATGACTGGGAGACTAAGCGTCTGTAAGCTTTAGACTTTGAATGAGAACAGGCACCTGCCAGGATCACATTACTTTTATCAAAGTTCTAATTTGAATACCACATCTGTTAGGTCTTCATGGTGTGACTGTGTGCTCTCAAGTGTAAAAATTGCTATTCGGACACGAAATCGGTATAATTTTCATTATCATTGCATTATAACTTTTAACATGAATACCTGATGGTTATTTATTTTGTCATTTTATGTTGGTAAAAGCAATAGCCTATCATCATTTTCATGTGTGTTTCGCCCTCCGCATTGTCGTATTATTCACGGAGCACCAACAAATCAGCTTTTATGCGATATTTGGTGTGTAGTCATGCAATTAAATATTCATTTCACTTCTGTTTCTGTGGTTACAGTATGGCATGAAACCAATTTTTCCAACACCAAAATGTAGTAGAAAAATTTTTAAAATTTATTGAGCATTGAGTAGGGGCATTCACACGTATAGATGCACACCGACAAAGTCCCATATGCGCACACCGACATGATTCATCCCTACTGAGTAGGAGTGTTCGCAAATTGAATCACTAACGCTGAGAACAAATAAGAAAAACTTACAGTGGTGAATAAGAACGAATATCAGGGAGATGACGATAAGTATTACTTTGTATACCAATATCCCGGTATTTTTTTGCAAGGTAATAACATTTAATTGTAAACAACAGGAATTATTTAGTTCCTTCGCAGCACCTATATTGAACAAAAACTGATGTTTTCACATTTCAATAAACCCCTTTAACCTTCAAAGATTTGTTCACGTGTCACGACAGGAACTAAGGATATATTACATGTCATCAATAACAAAACGCTTGGATAACAAAATAAAATGAATAAAACAGTGTGTGGCTCATCCCACCATTCTGTCTTTTGTGCATTTGCAGTGGTCCAAGAAATATGCCAATTGATTAGCTGTAAGAATGTTAAAGAAGTAGCACACTACAAACATGACCAATGTGAAAAAGGAGAACACAGAGGGTGATCCACAGAGAGGGGGCGGGGGTGGGGAGGGGGTAAGGAGGGAGGTGCGTAACTACTCAACAAATTAGAAAAAAATAGTCGGTTTCTCTTCGTATTCTCACATTAAAGTTAACTTAACTCTCTATTAAGAAATGGTTTAATGAGTTCGAACCCAGCTCTCCATAGACCAGAGCCTGTATCCGTAACTGCTTTTTTTGTCTTGTCTTTTATTCTCTTGCTCAGCATCGGCCAATACTTTGAAGAAATATCAATGTAGTTGCGCGACGAATTATAATTAATGTGCTGAAATCAAAGGCTTATAAAATGTTTCAAAAAGTTCTTGGAAGATTAACATAAGTTGCAATTAGAATTTCACAGTGTTTGTAAATTATGGCTCGGATAAAGCTAGTGCTTTATATAACAGCTTTAGTATGTAAAGTCGTACAACTACAGAGTTATTCAGGTATTTAACGTTCCTACTTTATGCCTTATTTTAAACTGGGGATGTAATATATAACATGCATTGTTTGAATTAGAACATCATTGCATTTTGATTACCTACAGTGTCCTCATCATAAAACATTTAAGCATTAACATCGAACCCAGATTTTCTACATGATTTTATACTAATTGAAATATATACTTATTAAATTTATTATTTTTAAAAAGGAAATACCAACATTTTTATTAATAAGAAATGCTTCAAGAATTTCTGTATTTTATTCAACAAGTAAATTTTAAAAACCCGTGAAAATATCACAAAATGACAGAAAATACTTAAAGCATCTAAACAAGTTAAGAAGTATTTCTAATTTTAATCATGAAACAAAATCACGCCGATAATTAAATACTTCAAAATGTTTCTTATTAATGCCACTCCTTTGCCAAAAAGTTGCTACATACTGTACATTCTGCTTAAATTTTAATTCTATAAATAGACACAGATACAGACGTTATTGGACCCGAAACTCCACATTCCAAATGGACAAGCGAGATTCAAACGGAAGACAATGCTCATTCTCATCACGTCAGCAAGCGTGAAGCTCAACCAGTGAGTTCGATATAGAACTTATCAATATATGTTAAAATAAAAACACATAATTAGGACAAAAGTTTTGTTTGAAATGCCCAAAATGGTGCTCGTGATATCTATAGAGAAACTATTATATCTACACATGTGTCATATACTATATTAAGGGAGCACGGAGCAAATATGAATGATGGGGTACGTGATAGATGGTTTACTGATAACTGTGCTATATAGTCGCATATAGTCGCATAAAGTAATAAGTAACAGCTTACATATAAAGAGACGCTAATTGACCTAGTGATTGATGTGTTTGATACTATGATAATTCCTTCTATCTCTGTTTGCTTTTATAAGTACAAAGAGTGCTTAAAAAGAGTAAAATTGGTTGCAAGAAATACTGTTTAATGGTCGCGGCTAGAGAAATTTTGATAGAAAACTGGTAATACGCAGAGAATGCACTAAGGCCGTTATAAATTCGATGTTTCCATAGTAAAGCGTGTCACTAATCTGAAACAGCTTTGTGAAAAAGCAATAAATCTTATATGTGATTTGATTCACGTATTTTTCCATGCAAATAATAGAAACAGTCTTATTTATTAATTAACTAATTTTGTAATTTCTATGTGCCGTTCTTCTTTTGCTCACCAGAACTAACTTCTATTTTCGTTGGAATTCCTTTACCGCAAATAAAAATAATGTTTTAAATGTAGCTGTTGATTAGTTGAGGATTATCTTGTATTTTAACAGGCTGCTGTCACCTTTTCCTTGACGCGGTATGGCTACATGGCTACAGAAAATAACATTAAAGTCGGCGATGTGGTGAGCCACAAGCTGACCATTACTGTGAGATCTTCGGGGGAAATAGAAATGACGGTGAATATCACATTATTTCTATGCAATTTTTAATAGTCATACAAACGCAGGTGATTTCAACTATGTATATATTATCGAATCCTTTAATAATAGTAATCGTCATCACAGAATATTTTGATTAATATTTGGAAACAAAAGTAGTAGATAGAAATAATATTAAAAGTGTTATCTGCAAGAGCAACAAGAGGTCGGAGTTAGAAATAACATGTCTTTACAGTCTGTACAAATGTAAATATGTTTTGGGTGTTTTGATATGTTTTACATGTCTGTCAACAGTAAATGTCTTGGCACATCATTACACGGCTTGACATGCCATTAGACATCTTGTCATGTCGTTACATGAATTGCATATGCATATTTTTATATAAAGAAAGAAAATCAAAATCAATCAATCAAAATCTTAGTAGACGATGATGTTAACTGAAATAGGTAGCGAGATTATTTGCTCTTTCTTACACACTTGTCAGAACTATCTGAAAGCATTTATGACATAGTGTACTAACAATTTTCCCTGGCACATCATTTGCGAAGGAAAACCGCAGTACTCAAATATCAGTAGCTATTCCCAAACAACTTTACCAAAAACAAAAAAAACTATGGCAATTGAAATACAAGACATTTATTCATGTACTTCTTTTTCTATACATTTTATTAATGTTATAAAGTAGCAGTGGACATCTATTTTCTGTATATTTTTTCAATATTACTAAGCAGCAGTTCTTTACAGGTTAAGCTAACCGGTGCAACTATTGAATATGAGGATAGAACTTGGGCAATATTGTCAATTTGCAACCCGAGAATTCACGCTGTTGGTGCCAACATTGAAAACTTAATTAGAGATAACATTGTTGGTGTAATGTCAGACAGTGGCGGTGATGGCAGAGTAAGTAGCGGAAAACACTACCAAAACACAAGAAACGAGCAACCTTAGTTGTACTTTAACAGTTTAATCTACATTCCAATCTTATTTTAAGGCTGTAAATGATGCGTTGGAATGACGTCATAAAATATGGAATGACGTCATGTTACATAAAAAAGTGCATAATAAAAGTGAAAGATCTAAATATAAATTAATTTCAAACAAGATATAAATATGTAATAAAATATCCCGGGTAGATATATAAATTTATATAACACATATGTAAGAAAAACTGGTTTGACAAAAGCCCTTATTTCAGAACTTCCAGCACGAAAGTTATCCTAGTTTATCTATCAGACGTTATTTAACGAGTTGTGGCAACGATAGCAATCTTCTGCGCATGGCCACATTAATGTGTGAATAACTGCTTCAGTAAAGCTCTTAAAAGTTAAATAATACCAATATTAATACATGACAGCTTTTAAATTCACCAATCAAAAGTCAGTATTTATTCATTTTTTGCAGCACAACAAAGCGGAAGTATACCTGGGCAGGTTCACTCGTGTAGAAAGCTCCTCTGATCAAACAGATGACAGAATCACCATACTCTTTGAAACTCTGGTGAATTTTAGTCCTGGATTCACGGTATGCCTTCTTGTACTACAGGATTTCTATTACTATTTTATATTTTAATATATGTGCAACATTTATTTGACAGCTCATTCAATAACTTAAATATGTTTAAAGCTGTCTTTACTGCAGCTAAGTTTAGAAAGTAGCGATACTTAGTGCTAAAGTGTGGGATAGATTTTAAAATCGGTAAAGGCTGTGAAATGTCGTCAGAGAAGTGCCGTGAGAAAACTGGCAGTATATATGGCATATATACATATGCCATATGTAATATGTAATAATCAATTCATAGATACCTAAAAGCATTATACATTAGAACCTGGTTCATTTCGACTGCCACAGGGGTCTGCATTCTTACGATTAGCCAGGTGTCCCGTTACTTAGTTTTAACTATTACGACTACATTTTTTACTCGGTAGTAATGTAGGTAATATGTACATGCAATCTGCAAAACTGTTACAAAAAACTGAAAGACACACGCATAATAATAAACTAAATCTGAACACAGATAATATACAGCATATCAATAATATTAAGATGCATTTTAACATTTTCGTAACTGGTCAATTATGTCAATATTTGCTTTATGCATGGCTAGACTACAAATAACCGTAATATCACAAAGCTTTTACTTTGAAAAAAATATCGAATTTGAAGTTAACATGTCAGATAATAAGTAACCACAACAAGTAACAAGTATTTATTTGTTAACGACACAGCATGGGGAAGACTACCGGCTCGATGTGCTCGTGGAATATGGAGAAGAAACATGGAACACTTCACAGACTTATGTTGGCGAAAGTCTTCACGTTACTTTGGTAATGCCATATTGCAATTACTTATGAATTATTATTTTGAATTATGCGGGTTTTTGAGTGCACTTGTGTCGCGACAGGTTACAATTATGTACTATTTTTGTTTGGATTTTAAGTACAGTGGAACCTCTGAAATCGGACAACCCTTGGAACCGGATAAATTGTGCCCTATTTCAGAGGTAGTCCCATTTGGGAGACTTGGTCCTACTTGGGTAAAATTTTGCGGGTTGACCGCAGATTCAAGTTTGTTCTCCAAACACATTAATTACCTCAATTTTATCTTTGAGACTAATGTCTTTTCTTTTAACGTTTTCTCCGCTTTCCATTTTGAGAAATTTTAACGCTTTTTTCTTATTTAAATTACCTTTATGTGCTTAAATTTACATTTAATTGTCATTATGAATTAGGTGGCATTCGGCTTAAATACTAAAAGAATAGGCACCACATAAATAAAGGTGTCTCGGGTTTGTATATTGTCAGCCGCTATTGCCTAGACGGGGTACAAAAGTACAGATAACAAAGCTAAGCCCCTGTCTGGTTACACACTTGCTACCATAATCCCTAGCAACAATCTCTAAGACGGCAACATGCTCAGTGTTGTAAGAAATGTGCCGCAAAAATACAATGGATTCTCACTCACTGACAGTGGTCCGATGTCAGGCATTTTGAGGATTCGGGACCGAAAAAAGCGGCCCGAAGTGGCCCGATCCGGGGTGGTCCCAATTGGGAGTTTTCTTCACCATTAAAGTCTATGGAGCGCATTCGGGACCGAAAAAAATGTGCCCTAATTCAGAGGTGGTCCCAAGAGGGAGGTGGTCCGATGCCGAGGTTCCACTGTATTACTTGTTAGTAGCATTTCATTCTCAGTATTGTTACAGTTTTAAAAAGAAGGATTAATTCTCGTGAGATTTTATATATACAGCTGTAGTTATGCACATAATACAGGGTTATAAATCCCTAAATCCATGAGCATGCTAAAATTGCGTGCAGAAGAAAAAGTAGACGGAGGAAATTCCTATGGCAGTATTTTCATTCTGTGTATAGGCATTTGTAATCATATTCCCTCATATTTTATTTTTTCTCGCGTTTATTTGAATGGCCTCGCAGCAATTTTCTCAACCGCGCAACATTTACATTTCACGTGTTATTTGACTATTTATTTCGCGCTCTTTAACGTCTTGTGTTTTAAAGAACGTTTGTCTGACGATGCGTTTTATCACGTAATTTAATTTCTTAATTTTGGAACGCGAAAAGTTAATTATAGGGCGCGATAAATTGAATTCATTCTATCATTTATGTTTTTTAATCATAAAAACCACGTGCAGAAATTAATAGTGACTTGGAGAACATAAAAAATGGTTCGCGGAAGAATTAAATATTAATTGCACATAAATACCATTGCGATCAAAAATAAATGTTGGAGCGCGAACGCCATGAAATTTTTGTACAAATATACCGCCACAGAAAGAAGCCATGCCACGGAACGGTACTAGTGTTGAGAGATGATGCAGGGGGCTGTAAACTCCAAAAATGTTAAAATATTGCGCATTTCTTTTACATCGAACTAAACTAAATTTTTATTGACATTTTGCTGCAGTGGAGTGCAACAGAACCATCCTTTACTGTTACGGGTCCTGACATATTGATGAAAGGAACTGTGGGTACGTGGACATTGGCGATGACGCTGTGGGACGCCACGAATGTTGTCATAGTAGACGTCTTCTTACCACTGAATCAAAGATACGTGGTCTTTGTGGGCCGTATTGGCATTAGCTCCCGAGGTAAGAACGCCAGGGAAGAATAAGAAATGGAGTAACCATGTTAAATAGTAAAACGATTCGTTATTGCTTGATAAATAGCACCTACCTGACTCCGTTTTTCATTTTGCTCTGCACCTATAACCATTAACATGCATCTTGTCTCTGTGACAGTTTGATATACCATATATACCATGTTTTATTAAGTCATAGTTGTGACGTCACGCATTGTTTTTACATAGCAATTTTTCACTCACAAAATTCCTTCTGATGACGTCACTTCGCAAAAGGAAAAGCTGACATCTTAATGACTTTGACCATACCTTTCAAAAGATTCGACCTGATGTCCTTATTAGGTATTCGCCAGACCTTTGACACCTGGTAATGCCAAAAATGTAACTGTCTTTCATATCACAACTGTCAGTAGTTATAAACTTGTTTACGTCAGGACGTTTAATGCCTGATCATTGATCGGGACCCCCCACAGTAATGCCTTTTCTCTGAAGGGACCATTAACTTCGACAATGAATAAGAATTCTTTTCTAGAATCTTTGAAAACTACTAATATTTTTGAAATGAATGCATAAACTAACCGATTTTGCGATATAGTTTATGGCACGCAGTCTTTTGCAGAAATTTAAAACAGATTCTGTTAATTGTGCATTATTATCACAGTCAAATATTCAAAATTTAGAAATTTGAAATATGTAACTATGGAACGAGTGATTCTGAAATGAATCATTGTAATGACCAAATCTTATCACAGATTGATCTTAATCAAATTTTCCATGTGTTTTCATGATAAGATTGAAAAAAAGGGCTGTGATAAGATGAGCTAGTCTCATAGCCGTGAATGTTTAAGTGCAGAAAAAGAAAACAAAATAAGTGTGGATAGAGTTGTATAAGGGAAGACACAGTTACATTTATTTTCGATAGATTTACACCCCGGAAGACTGTTTAGAATCCTTAAGATGTCGCTTTTTCATATCAACAATTGAGGTCATGAGAAAGGTCTTCTGGCTGGAGAATCTTTATGTAAAGTCAAGGCACGGCGTCTCAGCTATAGCTTAAAGATGGGATTATGGAAATACGCCTAACGACAATTCGTCTGGTGACAATACGTCTGGCGACAATTTGCTTGTATTGGAATAAGCGACGATTCGCTTAAATAACATAATTGTAGAAAATACATATTTTGTTGCTCGGGTTAGAGGATAGAGGAGGGAAAGGGGGAGGGAGGAGGGAGAATGGAGTGATGCTTTTGTTTGCTGGAAACGTTTTTGGAAATGTCCATTTTTACTCACATTTGTTGATATGGAGACGTTTTTATAAGGGTTTGTGCCAATACGGCTTGTGACACCAAATGCAAGTAATGGGATATCCCTTTATTTAACCTCTCAGTGATAAGAACATATGTGACTCCGGAGTATTCCATCTATTATAAGCCTTGTATTAATTAGAACTGATAAATCTCCCAAGTTTTTCTTCTTTGATAAAGATATTTATAATAATAATTAATATAACTCCGAAGTTAGTTCCCTCTAAAAATTAACCTCCAAAAATCCTGATGTTACAGTAAAAACGTCATCCTCAAGTGAAATAACGACGGCGATTTGTTGTTGACCACCTCACTTTTATAATGTTTAATCAAGACTGAGAAAATTCAAGCGAATTGCCGCACTTCGCAATTCAGTCCAGTCATCGGCAGACATTGTCGCACCATGCAAAAAGTTAGACCAATTGTTGCGAGGCGTCTTGTCGCCAGGCTTATGGACGCTAGGGACATTGTCGGAATACTTTTACAAACAACCAAACCCGTCACTGAAAACTGTCTTAATGTCTTATGTTCACCATGACTGTTAAATTATGAGCAAAAAGGGAAAAATGCTGCGTCTTTTCCTTCCAGGCGATAGTTACTCATGCTACCCGGAAGATGGCACTGCCGTCTTTTCTATCATTGATTGGCACGATGAGACACGTGACGGGGGACAAAACCACGTCATTGCCAGGCTAGATTTTGGTGATGTCGTAAACTCAAGTAAGTATAGTAAAGTTGTCAAAAAAGAACGTTTATTTCTTCTTGCTTTCACGTAAATGTGACGTAAGCAACAATGCCAGATATACAGTAGCACATGGGAAAAGGAACTCCCAATGGGGCTGAGCTAGTTTCGGAGTGTTACTGTTTGCGAGTTCTTCATGATTCAAGGCCACAGGAAGGAGACTTTTTAAAAGTAGTTATATAGCGAGGCTGTGTGATTTGTAGGATTTTCGAGCTCCTCCTATAGACATATTTATGCTTTGTGTAAGTCTTTGGTTAGATTTTTCCCCAGGGCTTTCAAGCAACCCAGTAAGTATTGTCACGTCCATCAACGTCGATTTGAGGTTGCGACGACAACCCGACCAAACCACACCTTTAGCTCCGTATGCAATTTTTTTTGTGATTGATTACCACCATAGACCAAGGTCTTTCCGACGTCTTGACACAGCGTTGAATAGACGTTGGTTCGGCAACGTTGATCAGACCTTGCAGCCAAAACGCAACTTTCTCAGATGTCTAATCAACGCCTTTGGTACAAAGTTGAATAGACATCGGAAAATCGATGCTGGAATATGCATCGGACTCGCATAAAATAACCTCCTCGTGTTTTCGCTCAGCGGAAATGGTAGCCATGACAAGTGACTTAGAGAATAGGCCAAAATCAGGACGCAAAACATTGGAATTTCAAAGGTGCACATTTTTTCATGCATGTATTGCGTAACCGGATGCCCAAGGCGTGAGGTAATGTAACGGAGGGGGGGGGGGGGGGTGGTGGAGGGGGGTGTGACTACACTATGATCGTCCCTGTCTAGGCGGCAATTGTAAATTAATATTTTCCCGACTCCTGTATAACGCCGGAAGGTAGATTTTGGTTCAAATTCCATAATCAGCCAAAATCCGACGTCTGTGCAATGTCTCAATGTTCACTGGAGAGGAAACAAAAAAGTCTAAATTTATGTTTTTTGAATGCCGCATGGTTGAACATCGCTCTAACCCCAACAGTTAGGGAAGGCCAAATATCACAGCGGTCAGTGGCTGAGAAACTGGAAAAAAATTAAAAACTTGGCCAAAGAAATAATATTCTAAACCACTTTCCCCCTTCGAGTAGAAATTTAAAACTGTCCTGGTTTTGGTTTGATGTTGCTTTATAGACAAGACAATTTTTTTCAGATTCCGAAACCTTTCTAAGAAACATTTTTGTCAGTTTGAAGCTGTTCAAAATCACTTCTGTTTGTTACTCTACGAAACGGCACACCCCCTTCCCCCTTCCCCCTTCCTCCCCCCCTTCCCCCTTCCCCTTCCCCCTTTCCCCCTTCCTATCCCGACCGGCACCAAAAATAACGCGTAACTAAAGCTGATGATTTATTTTAGCATTCAGTGTATTTAAAATGACCAGGTGAGATGTTGCACCCAAACTTATAAAACAAACACAAACATTTCACTATGCTCAGCCTAGTTGGCTTATGCAAATAAAGCACACGTCATTTATATCATGTATAGTGTAGGTGTAAGTAGATGACAGAGGCTTGTGCAAGTGCTGCTGCAGCCCTTACGCATTATATTTCTTGATCAAAAAATCACTGCTCTTTCCTTCTCGTTTCGATCATGAAAATAAAAACAAGGGCGAAAATAAAAAGTGAGGGACACAATTCAAGTGCTACATATGTGCGAAATTTGGGAATCCCAGGGCCAGTGTGGTTAGAGGAGTACTAAAGACAAAAAGGACGGACCGTAAAGAAAAAATAACGTCCCAACATTGGTCCCGTACACCTACAATATAGTCCTTAAAGTGACTCTAGCTGAGCCGTTCTTCTAGCTTATCGCGTTTTCACAACCTTACACGTTGTCCCTGTCCTTATAATTCACTGAAGTGAACAAGATCAAGGTATAATTTGGTACTGGAGAGAGGGCGATAAAATGTCCCTATGGTACAGCTAAATAATATATGTCCTGCATATTCCCCAGAGGCCTCGGAAGAAATTCGTGGCCCTCACGAAGGTTTTATTTATTCTCTGCTGGTTAGCGACTTTTCTTTTTCTTTCCGACTATGTTCGTTTAGGTGTTTTTTATTTACAAGGTCTGTCCACAGAGTATTCAACAGCCTTTGTAAATAATACAGTGTTATAGCAATACTTTGTGGGGCTTGGCAGAATCTTTATTGCTGGACTTCCATTGTTTCGCCTTGTTACAGTTCACGCTTGTTTGGTTATTCAATGCTAAATGTCCTCAAGGCAAGACAAGACGTTGGGATTGCTCAAGAAACATCTTTTGCTTTGGTGGACTGTTATCAATATGACGTCACATTAAATATTGGAAAATTACATGAGCTAGCTAAATAACGTCTAGATTTATTACAATTTCCAGTGTTTGTTTAGGTGACATCTGGTGGTATTCTCATGTCAATTAGGTAATGCTAAATAAGTCTGAACCACGAAACAAAAAGATATGAGCACCACAGATAGTAACTCTAGCGGAAAGACCACTATTTAAGTGTTAAAGTATAACAACGACCAATGCGGCGGTACAACGACGTTACAGCGTCGCACCCGACGTCGGTTGGTTGTTTCTGGAAGTTGAAACAACATCTGCCTTTCGACGTCGGTTGTCAAGTGTAATTAACGTTGCATAAAGGTTGCAAACGTCAGTCGAAACAAGTCTATCTTCCGACGCTGAATAGACGTCGGGAAAGCGACATATAGACGTCAGGATACTATTGATCTAGAATCGCCGTCAAGACAGCACCAGTCAAAGTGTTGTGACTGCCCCCCCCCCCTCCTCTCCGTCACAGTACCCCAACCCTTGGTTCGTCCGGTCACGCAAGGTAGGTGCGAAGCCTGTTTCCATGAATATTTTCCAGAAGTAGTTAGGAAAAAACTTGAAATATTCACCTCTCTCGTTATCGTTTCGGTCTGCTTTCAAAGCGACCTGTCATGGCTGCCATTTCCGGATTATCGGCATATGTCGAACGTCGGAAAGTAGATTTTGTATCGGCTTCCATAAACAGCCAAACCCCTGATGCTACGTCGGATGCGACATCTATCCAACGTTGTTCCAACGTCGCGATGTTTACTGGACTACGTCTATTAAACGTTGTATCAAAGTCTTTGGTTGGGCATTGATCTGCGGTCGCGACCAATCACAACCAAAGCACAACCAGACTCAGTGATGTGGTTTGGTAGAATCGACGTCGCAAACTCAAATCGATGTTGGATCGACCTTAGAATGTTTACTGGGTATATACTACAGTACGCCCCGATAGAAACATCAAGCAAATAAACGGTACCACTCTCAGTAGCCTCGTCCGATTTGCCTTCCATTCTAAAGAACAAAAAATAAAAAAAGACCACGTTAATTCAGAGCCACTGATGGTCCTTTTGGGGGATTCCACTGTACTTAATAATACCATTCCGAAACATTGAGACATCCTGGAGCACACAATTGACCAACCAGTACGTCTGTGTTGGGCATCTCATGTTTTGAACAGCCCTGATGTAAAATAAGAAACGAAAACATATTTTAGGTAAAATAAACAGAAATTTGTCACTCAGCCCTCCTCAGACTTACTGGCTTAGGCCCATAAGGTCCGTGTAAACCCGATGTTTTCTACACTGAAATAGCGGATAATACGGTAGTGCGTGACCACTCGTCATGGGCACTGACCAATACTTCTGCCTCCTTTGTACACGCGTTGTTATAAAACAGCTGACTTCTGATGAGATCTATCTGTTATGTATAAACACAGAGCGGATGGATATTATATGAGTATTACATGAGTATTATTTTCGCGGAATCCCAAGCGGGTCTGTGGGGTAAAACGGTATTATACACAACAGACCGAACCTCCGTAGAGGGTGGTTGTTGAGCATATTTTTACAAGAAGGTCCACTCTTTTATGAGTTCTATTTTGCACGGAATCCCCAGTAGATCTGCCGAGTAAAAAGATGTTATACACAACTGACAGAACGGCAGAAGAGGTTGGATTTTGAACAAAAACGTTGTACACGGACTTGCAGTCATGAAATTATTCATGAGGATTAACTGCAACATTTGTTATTTATTTTTTTTTATTGGTAGAGTTTCGCAGTGACGTCGGAACAACAGAGGATAATACAATACGAGTGGAGATCAACGCCCTCCTCTACAACGATTCGAACGTTATGTCGGAAATACTGTATTATATCGGGGTCGCAGTGTCCTTGGACGACGTCGAAGTTTACTCAACTCAGCATAATTTTATGGCTTTAGACACAGATCTTGAGACGGGTGTAAGTGAACTTTTAAAAATAGTGATTTCATGATTTTTTCAGCGATTTCCCTTCAGAAGATGAAAATTACATTGGCATTTAAAGACTTTGATAATAATTTAAATTGTGATTTCTGACTTAATTTTTAACTATATTGTTGCAGTATTTATGTTATTTGGCATTTATGCACAAAATCGACTTGGTGTTAAGTTGTCATGCAAAGACCAGTAGACAAATTTCAAGTGAAACTGAGAAATTTGGCAAAATCGCCGAACTTTGAATAACGTGCTATTTGATAAGGGCTTAGGCCAGAAAATCACAACGGAATAATTCCGAACTATGCCGCGAAAACAACATAAAACGCCGATATTTTCTGCGATGTACACATATGGCTATTTCTGTGGAATACAGAGCACTCTGCCATCCATCCGGTTAGCAGCAGCCCATGGAACCGTGGTGTGGGGACAGCCAACAACATTCTATGTGAACTTCACCATCCCCAACAACACACAGGACACTTACTACGCCGAGTTATCTTTGCCTATCAACGGTTCCGCCGTTATCACGTTTTGTCCAGATCAAGGGGTGTCGCCTTATTACGTGGGCCACAATTTTCTATTTACAAACACGCCCACCGTTGATTATGGTGCAGCTGGCACGGTTAGTACAATCGGTCGACATTAATAAATAAATAAAAATAAAGAGGTCATTACGCATTGAAATCATTTTTTATTCTAAAAACTGTTGGTTTCTATTTGGTTTCTTTCTGAATTGTTGGTTTTATATATATGTACCAGTAACCTGCGACAGTTCGCCACTTTTGGGTGGTTTTTCAAAGATTACTTTTTTTTGTTTTCGGTGTTATGGAGTTCCCCTTTGGAATGCTGAAAGTGTAGAATTTTAGACATGTTTCCAGAGAATTACAAAGCAAACTGTAGTGTTTGTGCTGAGTTACAGGGAAATTAAATATTTCCGGGCAAAATATTTTTGGACAACTTTAATCCGCCATATTATTCTTTTATCCCGAAATATAAGAATTTTGCGAATTAATTTATTATATAACTACATAAACAACTAATATTAAAAGAAGAAGTATATCAAAATGCGGAACATGAACTGGTGTAGGTAGTCATACCATTTAAAGGGGTATTATTTTATCTAGCCGACCTCTCGGTTGATAATTGGCGAGACAAAAATGACATTTTCGGGATAAATGTTGTTTTCCGGGATGGCGAACTTGCATGAAGACTGGCGAAAGACCTAGGTTAGTGGTATATATATATATATATATATATATATATATATGTATATATATATATATATATATATATATATATATATATATATATATATATATATATATATATTGGCCGTTATCATATCTTCAAATGCACGGGTTATACATAACTTCGTCTCCAAAAAGTTAGGATTTTGCAACCCATTCTCACTCTCCACTGCCCCTCCCTTGTCTGTGATGTTTTCGTTGCCTGCCACGGTTGTGATGGGGGTACTATTTTCAGCATCAGCCGTTGTCATTCTGCATCATTTACATTGCAGGGAGCACAACAAAGTTTGTACGATACCGTAAGTGCGAATTACGCGATAATAACCAACACTGGGTCGCGCTTGGGTGCTGACGTAAACACATTCGTGCTGGAATTCCGCGGGTTTGTGGTAGAGTGCCATGAAAACGTCACATCCGGAGATAATGTGTCCATTTCCGCTGGAGTGAAAATCGGGAATGCGACGATATGGGTAGGAGATGTGACTGTCACTATAAGCGATGACCCCGAACCTCCCACAGAGGTATGACATTTTAGTTCATCTCAAAGATTTAGAAATATGTACACTGTAACAGACTAAATATGCAAACGAGAATGTGGGTTGGATTCCCCGATTCCTCCCCCCTCCCCCCTCCCCCACTGCACCCTCCCTCCATGTTCAGGTATCCAAGACATCAAAAATTTACAACCTTCTATGGTTAAAAGTTGGCCGTACAAAACATACTCAAGGCACTTGTCAGTATATCAGGTGTTTCTTTTCTTCTTCTTCTTCTTCTTCTTCTTCTTCTTCTTCTTCTTCTTCTTCTTCTTCTTCTTCTTCTTCTTCTTCTTCTTCTATTATTACTACTACTACTACTACTACTGCTACTACTACTACTACGTAGGCTATATATATAACTGTTGAGAATGAAAGGCCTCTGCCTAACATGCCAAATTTTTGCTTTTACTTACCGAATTCAAGTTTTAAATTTTACAGTGTGTGTATATGTTTTCTCTTCTTTCAGGAGCCAGAAATAAAGCATTACAGTGCAATGAATGACCGAGATGAATCAATCCTTTACCAAGGAGGTTCCACAGCAGAAATCATAGCGATTCGAATCCCACCGGCTTCCATCTTGCGGAACGTGAATATCACGGTCAAGTCTTCCGAGGTGGACGAAAGTCCCGTAATCGGCTTCTGTGCTCTGGATATTCTACAGTACGGCAGTATGATCCACCAGGATTGCCTGAGCATGCCCATCGACACAACATGGACGAATACAACGAGGAGGGTGTCGAAAACGGACGACTTTGTCATCAGCGAGTGAGCCCCTTACTTGCCGTTTCTCCTCAAAGCTCCCCTCCCCATCCCGGTGTAACAAATATACATATACAATTCTTCGGGGTTGGTTTTTATACAAAATATGCATATAGGGTCGTTTACTTTATCTTTCCTGTTGGTCCTCACGAATAGCGTTTTGTATCACTAGTATCACGCTCCTCTTTCTCCTGAAATTTCTTGAAAAGATGTCTTTTCGAATTTTGGTATGGGTGATTTTCTTATGTTTATAAGATATCTATTTAAAGTCTCCTAAATGTCGAATGTTCGCTAGTTTCAGTTTTATTCTGTATAAAAGCCTAATCATAGCCATGTGATTCTCGATAATCTCGTGAGTGTCAACCAATCAAAGCACGATTTAAAATAGGTCCGGTCAGTAATTCTCCAAAATATCAAGATCAGGTGGAATAAACCATATTTTGTATAAAACAGACAGAGATTCATGGGGAAAGTGACAAGTAGATGCATGTACTTTCGCTGTTTATCCCCTGTGACTTCCCTGATGTTAAAAGTGTGGCTTGACATGTTGTGACAGGGCTACAGTCATACTGGATTGGGTTATAAACGGCGCGTATGGGAATTACTGGTGGAACGTGAATGAGACTACAATCTATGTGCTCGTAAACGTCCTCGCTACGTCACACCCGAGCCTGACGGATGCATCGGAGGTGACGTTTGACGTCTTTGTTGACGTAGGCGGGGACAGCATTGTCAACAAGACGATAACCTTGACCTATCAGGCAGACGACTCAGACACCGCAGAGGTGAGTGTCGATTTATATACGTTACATGGAATCTTTCTAATGAGGAATTTCTGGGTACTTTGTGTAATGACTGAAACAATCCATAAATGTAGGTTTGGTCCATCCTTTAATTCCGTAACTTTTCCACTCAGTATTTATTTTATGATTGTCAGTGCGCGTACAAAGGAAACTAGTAGTGTTTTGATTGGTGCATACATCCGTTTGTTGTTATAAAACAGCCAGCCACGGGGGGATCTATCTGTTATGTATGAACACAGAGCGAATAGATTTTTCCCAGAAAGTAGTTCCAACCAGTTCAAACGAGAGAGTGGTTTTATTTTCATTTCATGATTTTGGTACAAATACATTATGCTATGGATATTTTTGCACACCTCTGTTTCGTTGTTATGACGATTTTAAGTACGCTCTTTCAGTAGTGCGTCGTGTGACGTTTTCGAACCCGGAAAAGCGTTCAGTGCGGCTGTGGGCTGTCCCCTACGGAACAGCTAACCTCTACGGTCTGTTGCGTGTAACACCTTTTTATATGCAGACCCACTTGGGATTCTTTGAAAGAGCAAGTCCGAAAACTTTCTCCTGGCTAAATTTCCCACTGCTTGCACTCGCCTTTCAGGCTCGTGCTGCCAGTGCTACAGGTTGCGGGAGCGTTTTTTTTTCTTGGGGGGGGGGGGGAGGGGGGGGGAAGGGGTGTCACTCCTCCCAATTGTGCGGTGTTTTCATTTTACGTATCAATTCTCTTGCAGCATCTATGTATTAAATGACCCGCGGTATTTATGCATTAATTCTCTTGCGGCATTTATATATTAAGCCACTTGCAGCATTTCTATATTAAGTCTCTGGTAGTACTCATGCATTAAGCCACACGTCACGCAAAATGTCACATCCTTAAATTGGCCAAAATTTGAATAAAATTACTTTTTGCACAGATTACATAAATTTCCTATCCCTAATTGCACACATTCCAGATTTCTTGTAACAAACGTAGCTGTAAAAATAATAATGTAAAAAATCCTGTTAATCGTTTCCTGATGTTATTAATTTCACGAAAAATAATTTAAAAATAACGAATTAAAAAAAAACCATCTTCGGTTGCACATGACCCTTTGCCGGCCTATCAACCCCCAAACCCCACACCCTATTCGGGCACTCTTAAAGCGAAATATATATATATATATATATATATATATATATATATATATATATATATATATATATATATATATATATATATATATATATATATATATATATATATATATATATATATATTGAAGAGCTGTGGTACTGGGGACTTTACTGGGGACTTTAATAATACGAAAACTTCTGATTTTATTTTTTTTCGTTAGAGCGATGATGCGCCGTACATTCAGCTCCTCATTAACGAGATGAACATGGCATCGGTAGGGGGAGTGGTACCACATGAGTTACACATCTACACGACCCCACGCACTGTCACCAAATACACAGTGGAAGTCGAGACCGCAGCTAATAGCCCTCTGTCAAGTTAGTGACGTCATTTTTTTCTAGAAGCTGTGAAAATTCTCCCAAATTGCGTCATTTTCGAATTTATTCGTCAATACCCACAGCTCTTTCTATCAAAATGTATTATGAAAATAATTAGTTGAAAAGTGAAACAGGCATTTTTTCACCCAGGGGACAGTATCGTTGGGAGTTCGGGAAACACCATCTAATTTTAGAAAACATTTTAAAAATTGGATCTTACGGAGTGAAAAGAAAGCTGAAAAATGAAAAAAAAAATCAAGTAAGGTTTAAAAAAAGAAAAAGAAAATTGAGAATATTGCATTAACGTTAAATAGTTTGCCGCATCGCCACGAAGTCTACTGGCGCCAATGTGTCCTGTATTATCGACGATTACGAATACGCGGCTGTTTACCAAGCTTATTACAACAGCAGTCGAATAGATGAATGTTCGCTTGAGGACGAGGCCGATGGTCACTGCATCGCCTCACTCTACAGCACCGCCAGCCTTGATTTGGGCAACGTTGCTAACTTCGGTAGCCTTTTCTTTCTCTTCTAACCCAAAGTTTTACTCTAAAGGGGCTCTATAATTACTGAAGTATAACTTACTCAACCTAAAATAGATGGTATTTAAATCAATATGGCTTTTTCACCTCTAATGAAATGAATAAATATGTTTAGAAATCAATCAGTTTTTTGTTGTTGCTGTTGTTGTAGGTCACTGATACAGTTTTTAATCATTTGACAATTTAAAAAATAATTTAAACGAATAATAGAAATGCATTTTGATGAAGCGGGTTTTGCAATTTTTTTTAAAAGATACTTATTCCTCAGATATGTTAACCAAGGGTTGTGTAAATGTTTCAAAGCATTTTTCCTTCATGGACTTGGCTAATCACTTTGCATAGGTCAAGAGCCAAGGGACGGAAATGTGGATCCCGGGACACTGATCGAGGTCTTCATATTCGCACAGTTTCACGAGGATATGACTGGCGGTATCAGTCCTGGGGATAGCTCCAGCTACTCCGTAGGCGTGTACAATGGCCTGGATAGCTTGTATGTGGACACGGCAAGCATCCTGCTGGACCCTTCCAGATCCATGACACCTTCGGTATGCCTGTTAGGTTTGTCTTGGGAATCAGAACATCACAATAGCGGAAGTCCATCCCGGAAATAAGACCATTTTCTTCGGTGCCGTTACAATTCACTCTCATTACAGAGTAGCAAGGAAAAAAATCAACCGTGAACTCAGGCCACTTTTGTCTTATTTCCGTAGCTCTGATATGTGTACTTATGGTTTGTTTTCTTCAAAATTCTTCTTTCCACACTATTCATTTTAGTATGCCGTTTTCTCATTCTGTTGACTTTACATCAATAATTATCTAAAGATTTCCGAAAAAGAATTTAACATGTAAAATTATGGGGTTTTTTTTAATATCTGTACCTCAGCTGAAAATATCTTAAATTCAATTAGAGATACATGAACTCCGACAATAGATAACAAAAAATAATCTCAGTAAGCATTCCGATGTCCATCCAACGTCAGTTTGAGGTTGCGATGTCGACCCGACCACATTGCAACATTGAATCTGGGTGTGTCTTGGTTGTGGATGGTCGAGACCATAGGTCAACGTCTAACACCGTCTTTGACACAACGCTGAATAGACATCGGATCAACAACGCTGTTTGGACGTTGCTATTAGTCGAAACCAAAACTCCTATTTCTCCGACATTCAATCAACGTGAATACAAAAATCGACGTTGTAGAAAAGTCAAATAATCGACGGTTTATAGATGTCGACGGTCACAACAACCTAACAGCCACCCAACGAAAATTAGGACGCATAATATGGAGGCACCTACTTTTCATGAAATTATTCATGAAAATTGACATTATGCACACCCTGCGTTACCAGACGGTAGAGGGATGACTACGGCACCTTACCATTGCCACTGCTTAGACGGCAATTTTAAACTTAAATTTTCCAGACGTCTATAGAACGTCGCTGTCTCGACGCCTGTGCAACATTGGGAAATAAACGTTGATTCGACTTCCATTTGCAACCTTTTTAGGCGTCAAAAAATCGATGTCCAGCCAACGTTTCGACTTCCATAATTAATCATAATCCGACGTTGATCCGACGCCAGGTGCCATGTCTAGCAAACGTTGTTTCAATGCCGCAATGTTTAATTGATATCTAAAACAGTATTAGACTAGCTCAAACGGTCTCGGAGGAATAATACGGAGGAAGAATAACAAAAAAACGAAATATGAAAAAAATTATTACTATTGGCAATAAGCCTAGAAACATAAAAACATAAAAATCAGCCAAGACTGCAAATCGAAAAGATATGGTCTAAGGCCATGAAAGAAAGTAGTCCTTTTTCTCATCGATGTAAAAAAAATGACGCGACCGGCCGGCGATCTTATATTTTGTCTCGAAAAAAAAAATAGACCAGACAGGGATCACACCTTATTATTTTTGAAAATTTCATTTTAGGTGTTTTTGGTGGGCAAATGATTTCTATTTTAAATTTGGTACTCCCGTTGGGCCAGTTAGTTTATTTATTTTTTTCAACTGGAAGTGCTTTTAGATCGACCGGGTCACTTCTTTTTTTATTTGCCATTTAGTGACCTTTCCAGGGATGAGAAACAATTTTTTCTGCCAGACTAATTAACCTTTATATTTTAAAAAAGAAAATGTGCCTTTATTTTTCAATATCCATGACTGAATTCACTTTAGGCAACGAATCCACAATGCACAATAGAGAAGTACACTAACGAGACTGATATCTCCCGAGGCTCAGGGGCCGTATTCCACGTCAAGGTGTACGCTCCCTTCTACTCAAGTAGCAACTATTCAGCCGAGATGCACTCTCCACTCACAACGAGTACCACCGACACCAGCATGGCGCGCATAGCCGCCGTCAACGTGATCGGTAAGTGACACTCACTTCCCACGAAACGCGCTCGAAAATTCTTTTAAGTGACGGAAAGCAGTCGCTTTAAGTTAGAGGAGGCCGTTGGTTTGACTGAAGTGACACTTTGATTTGTTTTGTGTTGCTTGAATTGAGTCTAGGCCCAAAACTCCCCCCCCCCCGACCGAAACCCCCCCGGCCCTAACCCCCCCCCATCAAAACCCCCCGACTAAAACCCCCCGGCGGCCTAAACCCCCCGACCCAAACCCCCCCCCCCCCCCCCCGTTTTCAAAGAAAATGTGTAATGATAATTTGTTATGGCGCCTCTTTTCGCACTCGTACGAAACATAGCCATTTGCTAGATTTTTTTTTTTTTGCTTTACGTGCAAATGCCCTTGGTACAATATCTTTGGATTCCCTTTAGCAGATGTGATGTACTCCATGATGGTAGCATGATTTTTCACAGCAATCTGGCTCACTAAATTACCCATTACCCATTACCCTAAATATAAGTCACATCTACCGCAAGAGAAATTGTAATTTGTAAACTCGACTGATCTCGCAACCGGCATATGAATTGCAATTTGTTATGTGTACACACTCATCAATCGTAAGAGGAATTGCAATTTCAAAAACTGAGTGCTATCATCAATGGATGTTTGAAGTTTCCTTTATAGTGATGATCAATTCCATCAGTGGTTCGGAAATGGCAATTTTAAACGCCGTGTGGTCTTTTCAATGGGCATTTGGATGTATCGCAATTACAAAATATAAAATAGACCTGAGAACCGGGGGGTTTTGGGTCGGAGGGTTTAGGCCGCCGGGGGGTTTTAGTCGGGGGGGGGGGTTGACGGGGGGGGTTAGGGGGGGTTTCGGTCGGGGGGGGGTGGGCCTGTTCCCGCTTGAATTTACTTTCGTATTTTGTTATTACCTTAGATGCTGGTTGGAACGTGCCTTGTTTGAACGACAAGCACGTCGTGAGTGAGTACCAGGCAACGGGTAGTGGACAGAGTACTCACGATACTGCTACCATGACACTGGGCAAAGTGACCAACTTCTTCTTCCCGTTCGATGATACTCCGCTTGTTCACGACGATAACATGGTATGCTATAGGGTTGATGATGTATGATCTACAGGACGTAAGGAGGGGAAGGGGTTGAAGGTTTTATTCTTTTCCGCCACGTCTTCAAGAAGTGGCCATGGCCTATACAGGATACATGTGTGTATGTGTGACGGCCGCGGAAAAGCTGAAAGATGGCTCGGATAACATGTATACCAATTATTACCATACATACCGCACTGAGCTACGATAACTTGCTGCTTAGTGAGCAGAGAAAAGCGTTCGACTACACGGGAGTTGTTTCGTAACCCCGGGGGCCCACTCAAGTACCAACTGGTTAGCATGCGTCTTCATGACCTTTTAAAACGACCCCTAAACCAGTGCTAAGCTAGAAATAAAACCCCTTTGTTTAACCAAACGCGGGATACAATCCTGAAAGAAACTTCCTTTTTGTGGGTAACGCGGAGTACTGAAAGAAAATTACCCAGTTAAACGAAATTGGCCCTCCGCGAGGAGCGAGCTTGACCTGAAAATTACTTCCCCCTTTCTTCAAGATTTTTGGACACGCATGGTAGCACATATGATATCAAGTGGCCCCCGCCCCCTGGGTTGATTAACTGTCTGGTTTTGTCCATACAATTGTCTTGCAGCGACCGTTGGTTCGATCGAATGCTTTCAAAAGTATCATCCCTTTTCAGTGCCCGTAACACAGTTTTAACGTACTTTCTAACAATAATTAGAATTGATTTCACTGGAGTACAAAATTGTTTGTGATAGATTCAAACACGTCATGTGTAACCCTGTGTTTACCAGCACTTTTCATCCTTACGCCTGTGAAGAAGATAGGGTTGGTAGCATTAATTGGCACTTTTTGGGTTTTAGAGCCCAGTCCAAGGTCTTGGGTAGGAATTGGCGTTGCAGAATGTTTGCTGGGTGTCTCGAAGAGAAGAAGTCCATCCATGGAAAACCATACAGGAACAGTTTGAGCGTCTAACCGCCATTTCAGTTGTCTTTTGTGGGTAGCCTAATTGTTTGTGTCACTAGCGTACCGCTTTTTAACACTTTTTCAGTGCCAAAAACCCGAGGCCTTTGTGCGCGACAGGAAAGTCGACAGCATTACTGCAGCTTTACGAAGTTTTTTGGCGGATATTGCTTGTGGTGGTGACACTGTGGACAAGACTGATGGTATAATAATGTGTGCAGTTTGCAGGTAGCTTTCGGAACAAGTTTGCACTTTGAGCAGGCAACGTCTCGAGCTTCTTGAGCAACGTCTTCAGCGGAGACTCCAGTCCACAAGTCGCTGGGCAATGAGACTCCCTTGTGCAACTAGAAGATAGTTGCAATTTCTGCGCATGACTCGGATACCGACATGTCGCCTAGGAAGCACCGTAAGCACAGAAGCCAGAAACAATGGAAAGTTTCAATTAGCTCGGCAACGGATGGGAGAGTGCGTGTGTCATGGCAAGAATTAGCGCAGGAGTCGGCAACTATAAACCCCTATAGCCGCGACTCGACCACCTGATAGCAAGACAACAGAGTCGTTCGAGGAATCCATCGTCCGCGCAGCAAACAGAGCGTACGCGTTGGGTGCCTGGGGCGACACGACGGCCACCACCTTAGCATGGGGGTGGAGGTGATACCAGTCACCAGGAGAGAAGGTGTCCCTACTCAGACAACTAAATTTAGAGGAGAGCTGTGATTTCACAACTTTTGGAGTTCCAGTGACAAGCATGAAATACAGCGATCACAAGGTTGGACAAGTGAGAGAACTCCACATTGATTCAAACCATAATGTACTCATGTACAACGTGGTATAGTGTAATTATATACTTACCAGGTGAATACGAAATACTATCATGGTTAATTCTATGCGTTCCACCTGGTGAGTGGTATGTCAACTGTGCGCTTCCGTAGAAACTTCCGGAGCTCGTGTTACCCAGGCAATGTCAGGCCATTAGTTTAATCTATTTCAAAACATCGAGTCGATTCAACAGCAGTTGCAAAGCACTTGTATGAACAAAATGCCCATTTTTACTCCCCATTAAATGGGTTTTTGTTTTGTACGAATGTTGAAGCTGTATAGATGGATCGAACCGATGATATAACAGCGAATCCCATCTCCTGCCCTTTTTACTGTGCCCCGCTCTTCAGGTCGTCGGATGAAAAGTGAACATTGAATTCCGGTACGGGTAACATATAGGGTTACCTATGGACGTACTTTGAGCTAACTAAAATATTTTGTATTCCAGTAAAATTAATTCTAATTATTATTAGAAATTATATTTCAACTGTGTTACGTGCGCAGAAAAAAGAAAGGATGGTACCTTCCAAAGCATTGGGTGCATGCAACTCTGCAGCTACAACATTTATACAAAGCAAAAAAAAAAAAAAAAAAAAAAAAAAAAAACAACAACAACAACAACAATTTAATGGGGAATAAAAATGGGCATGGTGTATTCATGGCCAGTACAAGGGTTCGTTGAAAGATTTATCCTTAACTTTTTATATTTGTCACCAATAAAGGTATATTTGTCACCAGTAAAGGTAACATAAAGAGACTTTATAAAGCTGCGTAATTTTGAAGGTAATGTAAAACAATAAAAATGGCGCGTTTTGTCTATTTTCCAAATGTGGAATAACTTATTATTCCGGACTTTATCTCCCGGATTCTATTGTTTCTCTGCCTCAGTATAACCTCTGTACTGTCAATGCTTTTTATTAACACAGTTCACTATAGAGGTGGTAGTGTGCGTGCCCGAGGACAGTGCGGCCGGAGATGGCCAGTCTCTCGCCGTCTCCGCCGATATCACAGTGGATTCAGACGACCACGCGTGCGGTACTGTCAACTACGCCGTCAGTGACGACTTGCTACCGACAGAGGCAAGCATTTCCTAGGAGGGATGGTAGCCATGGAGTTGTTGCCAAGCGGTGGGGGGGGGGGGGGGAGGTGGGGAGGGGGGGAGACGATTTGGATGCCAGAAGCAGTCCACCAGGAGTGCCAATTTAAAAAGTGGATAACTTTCATTCAGTACTCTGAATTTCCCACAAAAAGGAGGTTCTGTTGAAGGTGCACTTGGTGTTTGTTTAAAAAGGGGGTATTATTTCAAACTTAGCACTCCGCGTCTTGGGTTCTTTTTAAAAGTCATGGACACACATGGGAACCAACTTGCACGTGAGTACCAGGCTCTCTTGAGGCATAGGGGGGGAGTGGAGGGGCAATTTTATCTCCACTTTATCCATGCTATTAAAGTCTGAAATTTCATGTTTGATCTCCAGTCTAAATGGTAATTTATCATAATAACAACAATAACGATGTATAAGAGTTACACCTTAATCTGTTCTGGGTTCTGGTTCACAGACTTCGGGCTACATCGGATTAGCCTTTGCCGAAAGCTATACCACACCAACCGTGCGATTCGGTGAGGAAGTCGAGCGAAAAATATACATCAGTATGGACATGGTTACCGCTGACATCACCATCGACATTGAAACACCCATGGATGGGGTCAACGAGGTTTTACTAACAACAAGACGACCCCATGTTTCAAATATCGGTAAGAACTTCCCCTGTCATCAGGACCTGCTGGGCACAGAGCCACCTGTGGATAGCGACCGAACTTATGGAGGAACCCAGGACGAGCTGGTCGAAGTGTCTGTGGGCAGAGTGACCAATACTGGTGAGTCAAGCACCACATTAAAAATCAATACTTCAATCCATATTTTAAGGGACAAAAATTTATCTAATTTACTACCCATTTTGATCTGGTATCTAGCTCTGGTCTGTAATTATCTTGTCTATTTGAGAGAAAAATGTAGCGGGCAAGGTCAACCACACAGATCTTGTGGCATTGGGTACCCTCAAATGCGGCTGTACTTGACATCTATTTTTTTTTCAGGCTCAGTTAAACAGATGTATCCTTACCGCTTCCTGAGATGTAAAAAAAGCCTTCCATTTCACATGCGTATAACGTGTGTTTTGTTATTACAGCCAAAACCGTGCGATCGCAGTTTGAGTACTACTCACCACAAGATGACGTCATAGAGTTAACCTACTATATTGTGGCGTCACAGCATGTGAACAATACCAATGTGCTGGGGGTAAATTCTATAAATAGTAACACAAGCATTCGGAGGTGGGGGTAAATTTTTGCTAGGTCAAAATATTGTTATTCGGAGAAAAATAACTTTAAATAACAAACAAATTGACATTTGCTTTAATTTCACTTAAGTCTCTATCAAGATACGATCTTTTTGGTCATTGTATTGTTTGAATCTGAACATCCGATATAGTTTGATGAAGAACGAAATTTAAAGAACAAAGAGACTAAAATCAAAAACTAATTCTTGATATAAGATAATCTGTCTAATAAATAGGACAACGACATTTCATAGAAAAGCACTTTTCTGAACATGACCATATTTTCCTGTTTATATTTACTGTTTGTGGCATACTGATATTCATGGCATTACCATATTTGTTACACCCGTATCTGGGTGTCGTAGGTTCCATGTGGTCAAGTATCTGCTAGGGGCTAGTATCCTATTCAGCATTTTATAATGGAAAGGACGAGTTTTTCAGTTCTTTACGTATTTTGTCCTGAGGAGACAACTATTCTGAAAAACGTGTTCATCTATTTTTTTCTATGGTTAGCCATTGTTGCAGAACAGTTGGGTAGGAAGGGGGTAGAAGGGATGATCATATATATATATATATATATATATACATATATATATATATATATATATATATATATATATATATATATATATATATATATATGTGTGTATAGTGATATTGGCCTGCAGGGTTGTAGAAGATTGCCGTTCTTACCTCGTTTGCGCAACAATGTTATTAACATTCTCCTGATTCGATTCTTCCCAAACGTGAGGCGAAAACTCTATACGGTGTAACATTCTGGAGTGAATCTGTCTATTTTATGAGGCTTGCACTGGGAGTGGCTCTCTGCTTTATGACTGAAGAATCAAATTATATGATCTATGTGGCAGCTGCTGAATCACGAATACAATAAATTTTATGACACGTGAATCAGAAAGTTTCATCAGTTTATGACACTTGAATCGGGGACTTACATCATTTTTTGACACGTGATTTAGGGACTTTCATCATTTTACGACACGTGAATCAGTGATTTTCATCATTTTATGACCTCGTGAATCAGGGACGTTCATAATTTTATGACACATGAATGAGGAACTTTGATCCCTTTGTGGCACGTTGAATAAATGACTTTAACATTTTGTGACACGTGAGTCAGGGACTTTCATCATTTTATGACATATGAATCAGGGACTTTCACCATTTTATGACACGTGAATCAGGATATTTCATCTGTGTTATTACAGGTGAATCAGGAATATGTAATCTATTTAACACGTGACAGAGAAACACTCTTTGACGTTAACCTGACTGACACGATCACCATAGAAACAACGTCATACGAGCCAACACCGGATATGCAGTTGTTTGTCAACATCAACGACACTGTTCCCACTAGCGTCAGGAACCCGGGGTAAAGAAACAGTGTTCAGTAGCTCTAGTATTAAATGTATTTTAGGTTGAATAATAAATTATATATTGCAGTTTTTATAAAAAATACATTACTTTGGTTATTAAAACCAAACGTTCTGCCAGATCCTTATTCATATTTTATTCTTTTACTCAACCTTTCTGTGTGAAAGAAGACAGGTGCTTATAGCGTGTAATCATTTCGTTTCAACTATGTTTCTTTCTAGCGACGCCATCGCGATTGATGTCCGCTTTAACCACACTGAGAACTCTACCGGGCATGCATTTCTAGCGGAACTCAAAATATTTGCTCCGAACTTTATGCAATATGATACACACGACGGTCTGCCGTTCATAACCTACTCCGCTTTCGGTATTACAACTTCAGAGGAAAACAGCAGAACAGTCCAGGTTCGTAAAAGCGGCTTGTATAACCTGTCTGCATTCTGCCCAGTAAACATCCGACGACTGATTAAATTTAAGTCTTAGTTGATATGGAAGTCAAAACAACGTTTAACGGGAGACGTTGCATAGACTTTGATTGTCCGACATCTAATCAACGATTGCTTAAAAACTTCAGCTCTTTTAATCCACTTTCGAAGTGATCTTTCATGGCTGCCCTTTCCGGTGAATGATAGCACAAGGAGGTTGGATGAAGCTTCGAGTCCGACGCCTGTATTACGTTGACTTTCCAACGTCTAATCAACGTTGCATCAAAGACATTGATTAGACGCCGGAGAAACTTGGTTTTTGATTGTCACCAAAAGCAACGCTGTAACCTCAAATCGACTTTGGATCGGCTTTGGAATATTTACTGGGTACTGCCAATATCGGTTTTCTTATTTCAAGATATACAGGAATGCATATCAGATCTGCAGTAGGTTTTTGCTAATTATAGATTCAATGGAAAAGAATGTATGGACAAGTCATCAATTTTTCTCACTCTTTTAGTAGTAAGACAGCATCCGCAATGCATTTTAAACCTTGTGACTCTGTCGATAATCCCGAAGTGAAACCTACAAAGTACATGCACTGCTATCGCTCTGTTCCCAAGGGAAGCCGCAAAACTGTGACTTCCAACTCGCGGGGTAGTGGTGTTAAAGGTGTTAACAATGGGATGGTGTAGTAGGGGAGACGGAGGGGCGTAAACATTCCATACTACTGTTTTTCAAGTGAATGATTCTTTTTGTTAATAAAATCAATATTAGAAGACTTATATAATTGATTCGCTGGGGGAGATTTGGGGGAGACTGTGTCCACCAGTGAACCTATAGTGCCGTTTTATGATAAAGGTATGATGGTATATCATCTTTCTTTATTTCCCATCTATTCTTTTTTGGAAGAGAGGTGAATTCCCTGTCAAATAGACTAGTCTCTGTATCCCGCCTTCATACACATTTGCCACAGAAACAGTGTTTTTGCCTGGCATACTGCAATTTGGACATAGAATTACCAAGCAAGAGTAACCGCCAGGAGGAGGCGGAGGGGTGGCCGTTTATGATTTTTTTAGGCATGAAGGGTTGCGGGAGAGATTATTACTCTAAGTATATGTGTGTTTCTCGTGAACGACCATTATTTTGTCACGTAGTAATATAGATCTATTGTATACTTAATTAGCTGTGTAATATAGTGACAGCCGAGTACCGGTCCGTGTCTACGATTCTGAGATGAGAAGGCAAATTACACATGTGTTCTCTATAATACAAGGGTATCAGAAACCGTTCCGGATCAGCACACGATACTGAAAGAGTATCGAAAGTGGAAAAACTTCACACCTCTTTTAAAAATGTGCTAGCCACTCCAGTTAACCCTGCCTCATGAATTGTACCTGTCCGCTTTCTTGAAAATGCACGGGGTTTTTTTTTCGGTGTACATACCAAAGTCATCTAAAACCAGGTGAGACTCTATACGATTTTGATCCAATTGGAACTAGAACCTCACTTCGCTAGCGAAATGTTAAACACTTGACAAAAATTAAAACGCACAAAAACTTCCTTCAATGGGTTATTTCTTGAATAATATATTGCAAACAACACAGCTTGAATACGTCTTATAAGCCGAGTAGTGTTTGGTTTCTGTGGACTTAAGGTTTTATTGACTTATCTAGCATACGCCGTGTATTTACGCAGTGAGAGCTCGCACAAAGCTCACTGAGCAACTGTGTGTGATGTGGGTTAAATGCCACGCATTTACTTGCAAAAATACACTCTTTTCACATGGCGTTTTGACAAAGAAAACGAAATCAAAGGACGAAAATAAAAAGTGACATGCACATGTTCAGATCAAGCTCTTCATAAGTCCCAAGTTTCATGCTTGTAGGGCCCATAGTGTCAGAGAAGAAGAAGACACAAAAAATCGGAAAAAGTGTCAAGAAGAAAAAAAAGGACGAATTTCGCACAAATTCATATAACTCTTGCAAGCCAAAGGCTTGTCAAGTGTTAAATATGTCCATTATGTTACGGTGTATAAGGTTATGACACATTTTTGTCGGTTGGTGGTAGTCAAAGAAAGAACGACATTCACTGTATTGATATTGTAATGCAGAAATGGATCATGTATGTTACATTTGACACCTTGTTGGAACAAATCAGTTAATTGATTCGAGCAAAACTGTCACCTAAACACAGATGGGGTCGTACCACAAATGCCACAAAATTCAATATGTGGTGTATCCTCCACCCGAAGCATGACATTCGTCTGCTCTCCTATGCATGCTGTCGAGGCATTTTTGTATTGTTCTCTGTTGATGATTGATGATTGTTGATGATTGATTGATGATTACTTGGACCAAACAGGGATATCCAGAATGGAGTTGCCAGTGAAAAGTCCGGATCTTAATCCGATAGAAAATGCGTAGGGCATTATGAACTGCAAAATTTCTCGCATGCTGTGCAGATACTACCAACCCACAAACTTTTTATTCCGGACTTTTTGCCAGTGCTGTATATTAAATTCGGTTCCTACTCAATGCCTTTCTGTTTTTAGCTCAATGATTTAATGCATTTTGTGTTTAGATGCCTGAAATTTACTTCACCGACAACGAGACACTGACGGTGAACTACACCATTGATCCTAACAACGTTCTGGAAAGAGGTCAAACCGTCCATGTTGTCATGCCTATAAACCTTGTCTATTACGGTAAAAATGTGCTAGAGACCACAACGTCGGATCTCTATGACGTCATGTCCTTTATTGAATTTGACGTCACTGTACCGGGTATGTTGTCATTTCGTCAGATTGAATAGATGAGTGAAAACGCTTACACTTAAATTATTTATTTACTACTTGTGTTTTAACCTATTAAATTGCACGTCAGAGTTGCCAAATACGAAGAAAATTGTTTTTATTTTTTGGTCAAGTACAAACATCCCAAATTACGGCACTGTTGAAATAATTCATTAGTGTACTTGCTTTTTTCATGCTTTTATATTTAATATTAACAACATAATTAGCAATATCGAAGTAAAATTCTGTCATTTGCTACTAATTTGAACTCAGTAACTATGTGAATTTCATCGCAATATGAAATTTATGGTTTGTGTAAATTCCGTTGCTTCAGCAAAACACGCTATATATAAACAAGTAAAAATATTTTTGTTTTGTTTTTACATTCTAAGTCCTGGACTGTCGACTCTTCTCGAATCCCCGAATCTCGAATTTCTCTTAGTGCCTTTATTCACAAATTTATATCAGAATCTTGCAAACTCAACCCGTCACCTAGCTTTGAAGCGAAGCAGTCAATTAACAATACATTTAATTGTCTTCTCCTGAAATTGAATCTTATGAAAATATAAAACCTGTCTCAAAGAAAGAATGTATTTGGCTGTATATTTTAAATATAAACACAGAATGTACTGATGCGCTTGGAATGGAAAGTCGCGCCATATCAGATTGTAAGATACGCTGGAGCTCAGCCCTGGACGGCTTTAATGGAACAAAGTCTCGTCTAAACTCAAACAGCGGATGGAAGCCCGGATTGAGAGGGGAACCCTTTCTTGGAGAAGAATATTTGCAAGTAAGCACCGTTCATTCCGAGAGAATCCTTAAATATTCCAAACGACTTTTAAAAGGTTGGTTTTTATTTATTCTATGGAAATTAGAGAAAAGGCCCGCGGTTAAATTGAACAAAATAGTTTTATTTGTGTGTGTGTGTGTGTGTGTGTGTGTGTGTGTGTGTGTGTGTGTGTGTGTGTGTGTGTGTGTGTGTGTGTGTGTGTGTGTGTGTGTGTGTGTGTGTGTGACGAGAGGCGGTTCTACAGTGTTTTTCCACGATAAAGCATAAGATGATTTTTAATCAAACCGTTGCAAACAAATGAGAGAGCAATTACACAGAAAATTCTTTGTAATATCTTACAATTACAGGTCACCTTTGGCAACGAAACACGCGTAACAGGTGTGAGCCTTCAGCCTGCCGCTGGTACCACTGACTGGGTCGTTACGTTTAAAATGCAGTATAGTACCTATGGTAAAAGATGGTTCACTGTTCAGGACGAAACCATCGACGACGATAAGGTATTTTGAAAAGCACATATCTTAAAGATTATATAACAACTACTAACATCAGGAATGTATAAGGTATTATAAGGTATTTTATAAGGCGATAAGGTATTTTAAAAAGTAAAGATCTTAAAGATTTTACAAAAACTAGCAACAGCATGAATCTATTACATATAATTTTTTCGTGTATAACTTGAAAACTTTAAAATTTATACAGGCTTGCGTGATATCTCCACGAACTAAGTTTTAAAGAATTTCGTATTGTCAACTTTTTAAGGCAAAACTATTTGTTTGATGGACAACGTGCATTATATGTTCACAAAAACTAAGAATAATCAAGCATTTCCTTTATTTATGCTTACTGTATGATCTCACAAAGTAAAATTTAAGTAATTTGGCATTATTCGACGTTTTTAAGGTAAACTGTTCGTTTGATGCACACTGCATGCTGTTGCAGATTTGGGACATTTCTAATCATATCTCAACCGCCGTAGATAACACTGTCTTTGTACAATTTACGGGCTCTGAAGTAATAGAAGCACGCTATGTTCGCTTCGTACCACAATCTGATTCTGACGGCAACAATGCTTTTGGGGTCAGGTTGGAATTCCACGGTTGTACTTTAACAGGAGATCTACCAGGTGACTGATTAGTCATGCAATGTAGAAATCATTTTGTTTTAAAACGACAATGCCAAAGTTATAAGTCAGACATCATTGCTGGTTGTTCGTAATTAGCCTTTGAATCCCATTATAAACCCCATTCGTTGGAGCATCAGTAATCAAAAACATATTTACTACTTAAATTTTAAATTTTGACATGTAATCCAACGCCAATTTTCAAAAAACAAAAGCAGTTCTGTTAGCATAGTTACAAATATATCACATGAACGGACTTTTATGCAAAGCAATATTTCAAGTAATATTGACATGAATCAATCTTAATAGTCAAGAAATAATAAACTACATACCGTTTCTAACATACCAAAGCATGTGGCTTTCTGACTCTGCCATCTCTAAAGGTTCAGAAACATCCACCAAACATCATAGGCGGCAACAGTTATTTGATTGATTGAAATCACCTGTTTAAAATGTACTCAAACAATGAATCGGTTTTTTGCTTAATGTGGCAAATAAAATGCAAAAACATATATGAACACGGTTATAAAAAGTGTTTAAAGTGTTTAAATTGCCACTATTTGAAATTGATTTTATTGATGAATGTGACCAACTCAAAACTAAACGGCCTCAAAAAATGGTTTGAAATTTTACTTAGTGTTGTTCATAAGGTGAAATAAAATAGTTATTAAAATTCTAACACTCTAAATAACAGTGTGCTTATTGTCATTCAATGAAATGTACTAGAAATAAATAACATGGTCTTTTTATGTTGTTTGTAAATATGCTTAAGGATCCATGATTTTTTATGTGTTTTGTCTGTTGCATAAGACACGTGTGAAGCTGACACCGCCAGATCTTCCTCGCTTTACCGAGACGTGTATGAGCGGGGCTGGCTCATGGATACCACAGCAGGGCATCTTTATGTCTGCATCTTGTCTGAGATTGCGTAAGTATCGTGTATGTTTGCGTGTTGTCCATTGTGAGTATGTATGTCTACGTCTTTTCTTAGATGGAGTAGGTGCTAGATATGTGGGCATCTTGTCCCATATTGATTATGGACGAGATATTTATGCATCATATATGAAATCGAATGATTACGTGATCTGTATGCATTACATGCGAGTTTGGAAAGACTGTGACGTTATTCATCTGGTACTCAGTAAGCATGCAGTAGAAGAGTACTTTCATTGAGCATCAATAAGTGCATTATACAGGTGGTTTGAGATTAAGTAAATATATGATATCTATGGATGTGACCGTTGGTAACGATACGTTAACTAAAATTTTATGTGTTTGTACCATCTATTCAGATTGAGAGTAAATATTTGATTAATGATGTTGATTAAATTTCGTTTATTTTGTAAATGTATCATATTTCGATATGTATGTTGGATATCTAACTCATAGTGATATCTAACAGTAATTATGTGACCTGTCATTCATATCAGCTATACCAATAAAACAGCTATCAATGTTGAAAACAGCAATCATAAAATGTGATATATAGTATCTCATATTGAGGAAAGTTTAATAATGCTAATAGCTCACGTACAAAGTAGTTTCAAGTATAACTACAATGGCTTAAAAGTTGAATGTGCCACAGATATAACGCTAACAGAGACAAATCTGCATATATGTGGAGAGAAATTTATCTTTAAACTATGATCTCTTTGTTTTCTTTCAGTGATTATGTTTCTTGCTCACACACACAAGATTTTGGTACCTCCTGGGAATGTAAGTATATTTTAGCAATAAAAGCCTAATGCCTTTAAAGAGTATTGTGTACTCTCTGCTGATAATTTTATGGCAAAAAAGTACAAACTTCGTGCGAAGGAAACTTAAATCTGACTTATAACTGCATCCGTAAATCCCTCCATATTTTGATAATTGCACTTGTTGCGTCTAATGAATGACTATTAACAAATAACAAATATAAACCTTCTCCGAGGCAAATGTAAAAGACTAAATGCTCATTAACAAATTCACAAGAGACGACTCTGACTGGTGCCATTCTATTTAGCTTGGTTTTATCGGCTTTTATGCTTTTCAAAGAAGTGCTACCTGCAACATAGTTTCACAAGCCCACGCAACAGTTACTTTTGCATGAACTATCTGTTAGACGCATACAAACAGGGTTACTTATCACATAAGAGTTTCAAGAACCTTTTCTATTCTCAACATATATTTACGTTTTCTTATCCATATACACGGGTTAAGTGATAGCTCATAGTAATACTTCTATGATGTCATGATGGCCGAGAGGCTAGCGTGTCGGACTGGAGGCAAGAAAGTCATGAGCTCGACTCCCCGTAATGGCACTAATGCTGTGCAAGTGACTACTGCATACAACAACCCCTCATCTCTATATCCAAGAATGAACAACTGGGTACAATTGAGTACTTGGATTCAATCAATTATTTATGTCACAAGATGGAGTTTTAGCGTCAGTCGTAATGATTTGGCCGACCCATTGAATAGGTGCAATTGAGCCTTAAGTGATATAAAAGATCTTGTTATGATTATTTCATTCGTTTGTTGTCCGCCTCGAGACTGGAAGATCATGGGTTCAAACCCTGGTCGGGTCATACCGAAGACTTAAAAATTGGGACTCCTCCTTCGTACCCTGTGAGGCACTCCGCATATAAGAGTTAGAAGGAGGGCTGGAATGCTCCATTTCAGTATAATGTGGCAGGGGGATCCCGACATGACCATAGAAGTTGAAAGGGATCTGAAGAACAATACAACAATACAATCGTGTGTTGTTTAAACAACCGTCTTTTTTTGTTAAAGAATAGGTTGTTGTATTCTTATCTCTGCACTGTTTAATGACATGTTTGCTTTATCGAATGATTATTTTTTCGTAATAAGCTTGAAGGAACCCACTGTTTGCATTGACACCAACTAATAACATACACAATAAAAATTAGGTGGAAAAATCGGTGATGTGCTCACAAAAGGATAGGAATAAAATACACACATACGGATGCCAAATATAGCTTTAAAGACAAAAACATTGTGCGATGATCTAAATCTTTCATGTGTTTCTATAACAGCCATTGACGAGGAAATAGTAAACATCAACTTCCTGCGTAGCGATACGAACCAGCTATACGGCCTGGCCAGGAACCAGCTCTCGGTCATGCGCAGTGACGACTGGGGCGAGAACTGGCTGTCAGTATCCGAAGAGGAATACAACGACGCAGAAACCGCTAACGGGGTGCGTCCAGTACACTGTTTTCTAAGCTTGTTTACATATTTACAAGCATTTTAAGAGGTGTTTTAATTCTGTTTGCTTATTTCAAGCTTTTTTCGGTCTAATTTTTTTTATAACGCTATTATATACCTTTCCTCATCACACTACTACTTCACAGTAGGACCTATATTTATATCACTCAATGAATAATTTTATCACGTCATTCTTTCTAGAATATGCTACTAAAATGTGGTAAAAACTTTAACTAATTTTCAGATTTTCACGATATACTCTATCCCTAAATAAATGTCAAAACACTGCGCATTCCCCTCACTAGGGTTGCCAATTGGACAAAACGAATGCCAGTAGTAGGGAAACGACAGTTCTACCACAGTGACCCCCCCTCCCCCTAGGGGTCGACTGTCACCGGTAAGAAATTGTGAGGACCCCCCCCCAGGGGTCGACTGTCACCAGTAAGAAATTGTGAGGACCCCCCCCCCCCCCTAGGGCTAAGAAAATTTTGCGATTTCAGCATAGTTATATGTTTCAGACGATTCTGAACAACTTTGGTTTTGAGGACCCCCCCCTAGAGCTAAGAAAATTTTGCGATTTCAGCATAGTTATATGTTTCAGACGATTCTGAACAACTTTGGTTTTGAGGACGCCCCCCCCTTAGGGCTAAGAAAATTTTGCGATTTCAGCATAGTTATATGTTTCAGACGATTCTAAACAACTTTGGTTTTGAGGACCCCCCCCCCCCCCAGGGGTAAGTAAATTTTGCGATTTCAGCATAGCTATCCGTTTCAGACGATTCTGAACAACTTTAGTTTTTATGACCCCCCCCCCCCCATTAGCAGTAAGTGAGGAAAGAGGGGTTCCAGCACATTTCACTGTTTGATTCAGGTTTATGTTAAGTTTTGTTATAAAGTGGTTATGGGCTACTTGCACCGACGGCTGTATGCATTTTTGCAACAAGCCGCCATTTTAACTTTAAATTGCGATAACTTTCGTTATAGTTGACCGATTTGTATGAAAATTTCGCTGTTTGATTCAGTTTTATATCTAGTTTTAACATAGTCATGGGCTAGTTGCACCGACGGCTGTATACATTTTTTGTCACATGTCGCCATTTTAACTTAAAAGCGACCTAACTTTCGTTATACTTAACCAATTTGTATGAAAATTTCACTGTTTGATTCAGTTTAGTTTATATTCTGCTGAGTCAACAATTTTAACAAGTTTGAACAAGTTACACATCATATTTTGATTACATGTTGAACATGTTCAACATGTTCAACATGTTGTTCAGCATGTTCAACATGTTGTTGTTCAACATGTTGTTGTTCAACATGTTTTTCAACAATTTGTTGTTCAACATATTAAGACAACTCACTATAGAGCATAAAAGGCACCTGCCCTCAGACATAACGCACATTCTGTATCAAGATACTGAAGAGTAAACATGTCTGCAGTGAGTGAACAACAACTACCATCTATGACAATGTCTGCAGAAAATTTTATAGCAAAACCTGAGACAATACCTACAGCAAAGTCTAAGGCAGTGCCCATGGTAAAGTCCAAGGTGAAGTCACGTCAGCAGCGTCAAAAGCGGCCACATTTTAGAAAGATAAAACGAGATGAGTTACCAGCTAAGACGGCGTCGTGTAAAATGCGAAAAATTGAGACAGAGTCTAATATGAAGCGAGAACCGGAGCGTAAAGCTGATACCACCATGAAGAAGATGCGTGTAGACGATTCACTGGTTATGATACCCATTAATGGAGAAACATATATTAAATTGGTCAAATATCAACAAAAAGTGATGGTTAACATTCGTAAATATATTACGAATCATGCATCTGGGAGGTTATATCCTACCAAGAAGGGAATTTTGTTGTCATTGAAAGACTGGCAAATGCTGAAGAAGCAAATGACATCAGTGGATCTCATGCTTCAGAAAATGGATGTGTATAAATGTAGTGACTGTCAGAAGATGGTTGAGTAGAATGTCATATGCGACTGTATACAATTTTAACAGTATGACTATGAAATGAATTAACATTATCTATGTTGATGTAAAGTTAGATCTTATAACATTTATAAACTTATCAATTTAAGTTCTTATGAGTAGGTAAATGTATTGGCATAATATATATTTGAAATAGTTTTGTTTTTATCATAATTGTAAATATTGGTAATATTTAATAAAAGAAACGCCTATGATGCTTTTCAACTTATTTATTTTTCTCATACAATACTTGGATATAATACGTTATAATAAAATACTTGAATAAAATACATAATGATACAATACTTGAATATAATAGATAATAATACAAAATTAATAAAATATTACAACATTTACAAAGTCTTTATTATAAAGTTTTGTCAAATAAGACTATTCTTCCGCATCTGTTTCACTCTGATGCACCTCACTGTCCAGGCCACTTTCTTCGTCACTGCTACCATCCTCCTCCTCCATATCTAGTAGCTCTTCAAAGAATGCATTGTTTTTCCTTATAGCCGCCTTTAGTGCTTTTGAATACTTATAATGTTTTTCATCAACAAAGTAATTAAAGTCCTCTAAAATCTTTTGATAATGTTGGCTTTGTTCTAGACGCTGGGTATAGTTGAACAGTCTCATAAACAGTTGTTTTAGTCCATGCTTATAAATGGATCGAAGGTCATAACTTGCTATTTCACGCGCAATTTCAAGTCCTTGTTCTTCATATTCTAAAACCTTTTCTTGAAATTTGTCATCATAGCCATCGTAGACTTCTTGAACCATATCATACCAAACAGAGTCTATTTCTGACTCACTTTCAGAGTCTGTTTCTGACCCACTTTCAGAACTCCTGTCATCAACATCCTTACCACACGTCTCCATATGTTTCAGCAAAGCTTCTTCGCTGTTGTATAATGCACCACATTCTGTACAAGCATGAGCATTCTCTTCAGCTATGTTAACGCTTTGACTTTCCATAGAAGACTCATCAAAAGTTTCCGTGAAAGGTAGTTTTACAGGGTTTTTCATATCCGATTCTCCATCCACTTCTGAAGTGTGAGCAACCTTTAAGTGTCTTTTAAGACTTTGTGGCCAATTGTAAGATTTCAAACAAATGTTGCATTTATACATCCTTTACGTTCAACCTACACTATTCAAATGATGAGAAAGTCTTTAAACATAGCTTTATATACAACTTATTGAACATGTTGAACAACTTGTTAAACAACAACTTGTCGAACATGTTGAACAACAAGTTGAACAACATGTTGAACATGTTGAACATGTTGAACATGTTGAACATGTTGAACAATTTGTTGAACTTGTTCAAAAATTGTTGAACAATACTATGACGTAATATGTTCCAAAAATAACACATGGTTGACAGGTCACGTGACTAATGACCTCATGATGACCTCATGATGACGTCATTGACACGGGTGCGCGCTCTTTCAATTACCTGTTTCAGAACCTCCATGGGGACTCTAAAACAGTAACCCTGTAAAACTACCTTTCACGGAAACTTTAGATGAGTCTTCTATGGAAAGTCAAAGCGTTAACATAGCTGAAGAGAATGCACATGCTTGTACAGAATGTGGTGCATTATACAACAGCGAAGAAGCTTTGCTCAAACATATGAAGACGTGTGGTAAGGATGTTGATGACAGGAGTTCTGAAAGTGGGTCAGAAACAGACTCTGAAAGTGAGTCAGAAATAGACTCTGTTTGGTATGATATGGTTCAAGAAGTCTACGATGGCTATGATGACAAATTTCAAGAAAAGGTTTTAGAATATGAAGAAGAAGGACTTGAAAATGCGCGTGAAATAGCAAGTTATGACCTTCGATCCATTTATAAGCATGGACTAAAACAACTGTTTATGAGACTGTTCAACTATACCCAGCGTCTAGAACAAAGCCAACATCATCAAAAGACTTTAGAGGACGTTAATTACTTTGTTGATGAAAAACATTATAAGTATTCAAAAGCACTAAAGGCGGCTATAAGGAAAAACAATGCATTCTTTGAAGAGCTACTAGATATGGAGGAGGAGGATGGTAGCAGTGACGAAGAAAGTGGCCTGGACAGTGAGGTGCATCAGAGTGAAACAGATGCGGAAGAATAGTCTTATTTGACAAAACTTTATAATAAAGACTTTGTAAATGTTGTAATATTTTATTAATTTTGTATTATTATCTATTATATTCAAGTATTGTATCATTATGTATTTTATTCAAGTATTTTATTATAACGTATTATATCCAAGTATTGTATGAGAAAAATAAATAAGTTGAAAAGCATCATAGGCGTTTCTTTTATTAAATATTACCAATATTTACAATTATGATAAAAACAAAACTATTTCAAATATATATTATGCCAATACATTTACCTACTCATAAGAACTTAAATTGATAAGTTTATAAATGTTATAAGATCTAACTTTACATCAACATAGATAACGTTAATTCATTTCATAGTCATACTGTTAAAATTGTATACAGTCGCATATGACTTTCTACTCAACCATCTTCTGACAGTCACTACATTTATACACATCCATTTTCTGAAGCATGAGATCCACTGATGTCATTTGCTTCTTCAGCATTTGCCAGTCTTTCAATGACAACAAAATTCCCTTCTTGGTAGGATATAACCTCCCAGATGCATGATTCGTAATATATTTACGAATGTTAACCATCACTTTTTGTTGATATTTGACCAATTTAATATATGTTTCTCCATTAATGGGTATCATAACCAGTGAATCGTCTACACGCATCTTCTTCATGGTGGTATCAGCTTTACGCTCCGGTTCTCGCTTCATATTAGACTCTGTCTCAATTTTTCTCATTTTACACGACGCCGTCTTAGCTGGTAACTCATCTCGTTTTATCTTTCTAAAATGTGGCCGCTTTTGACGCTGCTGACGTGACTTCACCTTGGACTTTACCATGGGCACTGCCTTAAACTTTGCTGTAGGTATTGTCTCAGGTTTTGCTATAAAATTTTCTGCAGGCATTGTCATAGATGGTAGTTGTTGTTCACTCACTGCAGACATGTTTACTCTTCAGTATCTTGATACAGAATGTGCGTTATGTCTGAGGGCAGGTGCCTTTTATGCTCTATAGTGAGTTGTCTTAATATGTTGAACAACAAATTGTTGAACAACATGTGGAACAACAACATGTTGAACATGTTGAACATGTTGAGCAACATGTTGAACAACATGTTGAACATGTTGAACAACATGTTGAACAACAATATGTTGAACATGTTCAACATGTAATCAAAATATGATGTGTAACTTGTTCAAACTTGTTAAAATTGTTGACTCAGCAGAATTTAAACTAAACTGAATCAAACAGTGAAATTTTCATACAAATTGGTTAAGTATAACGAAAGTTAGGTCGCTTTTAAATTAAAATGGCGACATGTGACAAAAAATGTATACAGCCGTCGGTGCAACTAGCCCATGACTATGTTAAAACTAGATATAAAACTGAATCAAACAGCGAAATTTTCATACAAATCGGTCAACTATAACGAAAGTTATCGCAATTTAAAGTTAAAATGGCGGCTTGTTGCAAAAATGCATACAGCCGTCGGTGCAAGTAGCCCATAACCACTTTATAACAAAACTTAACATAAACCTGAATCAAACAGTGAAATGTGCTGGAACCCCTCTTTCCTCACTTACTGCTAATGGGGGGGGTCATAAAAACTAAAGTTGTTCAGAATCGTCTGAAACGGATAACTATGCTGAAATCGCAAAATTTTCTTAGCCCTAGGGGGGGGGGGGGGTCCTCAAAACCAAAGTTGTTCAGAATCGTCTGAAACATATAACTATGCTGAAATCGCAAAATTTTCTTAGCCCTAGGGGGGGGGGGGGTCCTCACAATTTCTTACTGGTGACAGTCGACCCCTGGGGTGGGGGGTCCTCACAATTTCTTACCGGTGACAGTCGACCCCTAGGGGGGGGGAGGGGAGGGGTCACTGTGGTAGAACTGTCGTTTCCCTACTTCTAATGCCCGATATGGTGTTGCCCTTTCTAGAGGTGGATTCCTTGTGATGGAAAGCTAACAGCTTTCGTTGGGGTGCTTCGTTCATCAATAGCCCCAACAACTTCCGAAGCTACACGACCAGTCGCGTCTTTGATCACATAAGATGTGGGCACCTAAAACGGAACTAATGTAAAGTGGTTACATTTGTCACTTGGTCCAATTTGCCGGATGGTCCTATTCCAGAATTTCACTATACTGTGTGTGTCTAATATATTCTACGTTACTTCAATGAGTCAACATAATCATGACGGCAATTATCTCACAGGTGATCACTGTAAAACGACTGCCTTTTGAAGACTGGAGTCAAACAACACTAGCTCTCCTCAATGCAGAGTTTGGATTTGATTTCAATTCAACCATTAGATGGACAGGTAAGGAGTCTGTTTACTCATGAAACAAGTGGCGACCAATGAGAAGGTCTATATGACTAACATATAACAACGAAAGCTTCTGTTTCTGTCATTTTATCCTTTTCATCCATATCTCAATTTTTCGTCTCAAGACTCCTTGAAGTAAAATGATCGTTCGTAGTTAGGTAAAGATTTATGATATTTTTCTACTGCTGAAGTTTCAGTGAGATGTTTTTGTATGGGTGGAACCAGTAAGGGCCTATTTTTAACATCTGTTAATTTAGTTTATACATCAAGGAAAACTAAAACTGAGATTTTTATTCGTGCCACTTCATGTTTTGATTTTGTTTTATTTTGTGCTGGGCACATTGTTCTTGGACATTTTTGTTATAATTTAAGAATGTTGAATCTGTGTTTGATATACAAAAATATTGTTTGATTCCAAGTGATGATGAAAGAAAAACAGCAAGATAATTTATTTAACCGAATTTTGTGATGTTTTTATTTTAGTGAGCATGGATGGAGTTAACAAAATGGTAGGGGGGAGCTGGTCACTGGTTAGTTACTGGTCAACGGAGGAATGGGATTTCACATGAAGGTCGTTTCCATGGAGATATTAACAATTACAATGAGGCCAGTCGAAGCAAATCCGCCAAGTGTGATATATATTGCTGCAATTGCATTTTAAGACATAAAATTAAACCTGATGACCACTGTGATATGTTAAAAATTGGATTAAATAATTCATATTTAAGATACGAATATCATGATCTTGTTTTCAAGCTTTAGAAAAACCTCGCGAGTTTCGCATATATAAACATCCATTTTTTTGTCTTCTGGGTAGAGTGTATATCGTGGATGTTTACATGTTGTAATATTGAGCTACCCCTTTACCGAAAATTTCGTAGTCGGACTTTGGAAAATTCCAAAAATTGTCGATATGTTTAGAAGCTTTTTTATATTAATGTTATGCTACCAAAATGAGCCCACTTTCTAATGATTTGTTGATAGCTACGAGTGTGTTTTTGGTAGTAATTTGCGATTGTGTAAAAAAATTGAATTGATTGATGAGTTTTACTAACAGATTGCTGAATGGGTCAATTGGTGTCAGACCTCAAGTACAGGATTTTTGATTCGGTAGAATATGAAAGGTTTTTTTATACAGTTTCACACACAAATGTATGCTCATATGGTAAAACCTTGAATAATAAACTGAACACAAAGCACATCGTTTATTTCACATGTAATTATTATGCATTGCAAATTACGTGCAAAGTTTTTAAATTTTCAATAAAATTCTTTTCTTAAAAAAGTTTTGTTTATTGATTTAAATGTATTCGTTAATGAATATTACGTATACTATGTATATACACATATTTTTGCATAAGGCCACGAAAATGTAGACTAATTAAACTAGAATAACAGCAGTAATATATTGTCCAGATAAGTGTTCTCTGATATTTGACAACTGAGACATGTTGCTTTTCACTTGGCACCAGCATAGCCTTTGCAGCAACGTTTGCTTTTTCCCCTTCTTTCAACGTGCGTCCATGAATGATTTTTTTTTTTCATTTTTCATGTTTTTTCTGGCCAGTTTTAGATATCATCAAGTATTTGAACACATCTAAAATCCAACTTTAGATATAAAAATGGGAGTCACCAGTATTATAAATGGGTAACTGGAATGTAATGACGTCATTCTGACGTCATTATTGATAAAAGTAAATAATTGACAGAGTAATGAGTAATAACTCTAAAACCTGATTAATGCAGGATGGGATTGACAAAATTTTATCCGGAATAGGTATGCGTCTGGATTGCTATTGATATTGCTGTGGTTAGAGTATTCAATAAAACAACGGTTGCGCCGCGTCCCCTTCGACATGCTCTGCAAAGCAACCTCTCTGAGGTTTCATGGAATTCACAATATTTTAAATTAAATTTAATTTCACATACCTCTAAAACCGAATTTTTTCAACTGGAAATAGATTGGAGATGCCAACAATTTTCGCAAGTTACAACCATATGTTTAAAATGGCGCAGCACAAAATATGTAAGCTCTTAAAAGAGAGAAAGAAATTCCATGAAAGTGGTTATCTTTCAGGCCCGAATTCGCAGTTGATAATTTCTAAGAAACACAAACTACTGGCCGAATGACTGATGGAACTGGCTCGGTGTTGGAGCAAATTCGGAACAGAAACAGGCGCGCACTGTTTTGAACTCTTATTCAATAATTCCTAGACGTGTCGTGACATTGATAAAGTGTAGTATAATTATTAATATAAAACATTGTATATCAATAACTTGGTAATGTGTAATCCTCAATTGCCACTTATCTTAATCTATTCAAGTGTAATGCACATATATATTGCAGTCGTTCTATTCGCATCATTCACGTTTTATGTATTTTCAATAATAAAAATGGGCATCCGATTAGAACAAATCTTAAATGAAGGTTGTTTACAAAAAATATGCTGTTTTTTTTCATGTTTATTGTTTACGGTGTGGCTGTACTTTTCAAGGTAAGGGCTTGGAGTTAAATTCTAATCCTCTTCAAACTGATTTGTCTCTGTTTCATGGCTGAGCGATAATTGGCTACCTTTCTTACTCCCGGTTTGATGTGAAGTAGTTTCTGCTCTTTCTGTTAGCTCTAGAATCTTCTTGTCTTTTTCTTTCAGTGCCTTCGACATTTTAGCCACTCTTTTTCTGAGCTCCTCATTTGCGTCCACTTGTTGCCTTAATTCATTCTCTTTGTCTCTTGAAATATCAGTGAAAGTGTCTGAAATCTCTTGCGCCATCTTGTTGACGTCATCAGAAGCGTCATCAGTCTGCTCTCGCTCGCCCCACGACAATACCATCGCTTTGGTTTTATGTAGCAGTTTCTTAGCTGCATCCAGTTGACGGTTTTTGTTGTTCAGCGATCTTTCCAGATCCCTTACTCTGACGTCATATTCCTCTGTTATTTCCAGCAGGATGTCGGACATTTTAAGAAGGTTTCCTGGTGTTGATTTCAGGTTGGACAGGCGTGGTTGAAAATGAAGGCGTATGGCTGCTGTATATTCTTCTTGAAGAATGTTGTGCAGATCCTTATATTCTACGCACAGAAATTCCCACAAAGCGTGAACCGTCTTCGGATGGTCGTGAATAGATTTGCTCAACAGGTCCCATCTTCTCTCTTCCTTCGTTTTCTGAAATCATCAAGATAAAAGAAGAAATAAGAGCTTACCACATAAATTCAAGAAAGTGGTAAGCCTTTTGCCAGTACCATAGCAACCTTAGCAGTAGAAAAGCACAATACAGGGCCGCAATAGCAATCAAGATGGTTACTTAGTGACCCCAAAAAGACGCGGAGAAAGTGGTGTAATTTTAAGGCCAGATGCTAATTTCGTTAAAAAGGAATATTTTTCAGTCAGTACTCCGCGTTTCCTAGAAAAATGGGGGTTATTTTGGAATTTCACTCCGCGTTTGATTAAAAAAGGTTTTTTTTTCAAAAGTAGCACTCCACGTTTAGGAGCTGTTTTTAAAAAGTCATGGACACGCATGGTAACCAGTTGGGACGTCAGTGCCCCCCCCCCCTCCCCCGGGGACAGAACCAAACCGGAAAATGGACCACCTCGAAGTCTCGCAATAGTTGTCATCCACTGTGAACATCCATTGTGAACCACCCAGAAAACCGACCACCTAGGCTCACTTACGGTTCACTTACGGTTCTTTTTCCGGAGTTTCACTGTGTTTGCCAAATGCTATTTTTAAAAATCTTTTGAGACCTATACAGTAAATGAATAATTTAACGAATCAGTAACTAAAGACTGAATTTGTTACCTATCAGCCCCTTTAATATAAGTGGCTAAAACATTTCTAACATTATCACTACAACCATAAATTACTTCCAATGAAATGCTGTTATCTATAAATGTAAGATCTCGGTTACTAATATCAATGAAAGAAGCCACCTACAACAAGGTAAACAATGCTATAGTGAAAAATTCACCTGATTCCATAAAACGTACTAATGAATGATGCAAAAGATTGGAAAACTTGATAAATCTAAATATGAAGAATGGACAAGAATAGCATCAAGTTGTCCACGTTTTTTATATATTTATTTATTTATTTTTTAAAAACCCGCGTTGTTGGGTCATGTAAAAATATAATGGACACACATTGACTAGTTGCCTACCTCAGCGGTCACCCTCCCTCACCCCTCGAAACCCGAGCCAGAACAAAATTTATTCGACAGAAAAAGTGCCTAAATGTGATATTTAACACAACCGAAATTCTGTTCTTTTTTGTTAATATGTCCAATGAACTAATCGTTGTTTTCTTTCTTGTTTTCTTTCAACAATTTTTTTTTTTGGTACAACGGATAAAAGTCTGGCATACCTTGAGCTTGAGATACACGTCATTATCCAGAGAACCGTGCGTCTTTAGCTTCTCTACTTTGGCTTTGGTCAGCTGAGTTTCTTTATAAATCAGTTGGCGATTCTTTTCCGTAATTTCAAGCTTGGTAACAGTGGATAAATCCTCGTCTCTCCGTTCCTTGACCGGCGCAGGCGGCCTGTGTAAGGAATAAGACGCAGGTATATAGCCCCTAGGGTACAATTTACTCTCTTTTTCATTCGTTATCTCTGGTAGTTTAATTTCTCTCTCAGGTGTGGGGTCGCGCTTTGGGGCCTTCACCAGTTCCGATGCATGCTGAGATGCCTTTGTTGTTTTACCAGTCCTTGGTGTTGTCATGTTTATTGTTTCAATGTTTCTTGACATCTTCCCAGCCTGGCGGCCTTTATATACTGTTATCCTGGTTTTGGTAGCTGGTTTGCGCGTCTCAAATTCAGCACTTTGTGGAGAAAGTACTGTGTCTTTATAGTCGCTATAAGCCGTCTCAGACAGAATTCCTTTCGTTTCTTTCATGTTTACATATAATTTCTTTCTATCGTTCCAGGGCTTTGACTCAGATGTTTTATCCCGAACTCTCCCCTGATTGGCCCCCAGGTCACGTGATTTGTGCAGGGATTGCCTCGGGGTTTGGATCTTCACAGTACGATACTTCAACGGAGTCGAGAACTGCTGGTTCCCTGACTTTGTGTCAATATCCGCCATCTTATTCCTGGGTGTGTGCAAACTAGTGAATAATAATTATATTTGCATGGATTTGACTGACCCCTTTCTAATCTCCATAAATAATGATGTTTTTCTCACTTACGCCGAATTTGTAGACTACTTTTTATTTGCAGTTTTTACAAAGTTGCCATAAAAAATATACCAAAATAATAAGTTGGTATTACTTTTAAAAATGCTTTCTAAATATTAATAAAAAGGTTTAGCTTCATGTAAGCTGTTTTGAAGTACCAGACACCGTTATTGCCTTAACAACCACAAACGCCATGACGTCACGATATGGGATGCTTGATATTAACGACCGACTTAAAAATTTAACTCCGCCAGGGAAATGAAGGTACCCACTATACCTGTTCGGCTGAGAGTCACAAACACTTTTAAAATATCACTCGTTCCGGGTTCTATAATATTTGTAATAAGTAGAAGTGACGGGAGTGTGTGATGAATTAAGTCATCCAACAGTTAATACACTGTAGGGTTTGCACATGTAAATGAGTGTGGGCGACACAAGTAGAACATAAACAGAGACAAGTGCAATTACAGCACAACACCCCTGGACCGCTTTTCGTCATGCCGCTTCTTCCGCTCTTGATATCGCCTAATCCGCTATACCGCTTCTCGTCATATCGTCTAACCTATTACACCACTTTTCATAATAGCTAATTCATCATACCGCTTTTCGTCATTTCGACTAACCAGCTGTTTCGCTTCTGGTCATGTCACCTTGTCTGTTACACCGCTTCTCGTCACATCGCCTAGCCCACTAGCAGCTTGTTATCATGTGGTCTCATTCGTTATACCCCTTCTGGTCACCTAATCCTTTATACTGCTGCTTGTCATACCGCCTAATTACTTATACCGTTTCTCGTCATACTGCCCAATCAGTTATACTGCTTCTTGTTATATCGCCTAATCAGTTATACTGCTTATTGACATATCGTCCAACCAGTTATACGGTTTCTCATCATATCGCCAATCAGTTATACCGCTTCTAATTATATTGCCTAATCAGTTATACTGCTTCTCGTCATATCGCCTAATCAGTAATACCGCATCTCGTCATATCAGCTTATCCGTTACAGCGCTTCTTTTCACAGCACCAAACCAACTATACCGTTTTTTTTTCGCCACAGAGCCAACCCCATTTATCTGAATTCATTATGTAGCTACCCACTCATTAACACCCCTTACTCCCCACTCCCTTCCAATCCCTACCCCGGCTCACCCAGAGAGATCCTGAAGCCGGCACCTTGGTTCTACATTGTATGATACAAATCCGATGCATGACAGTTTAGAGGACCTTCACTGTACTTTTCTAATCAGCGACATAATATTTAGCACTTGTGAGAAAAAACCACTTGTTGTTTTGTTGAAACCAAAACGCAGTTCACCATGGTTAGCGACATCAAACAGTAGATGAAAAATGAGAAACGAATGCCCCCAACACTTCACTCACGATTTTAGCTCAACCTCTTCAGATGAATACAGCCGGTCATATCCACTTTCAATGAATATGGAATTCTAACACTATAAATTTGTTAAATTTTGGCGGGGAAGGCAGAGCGCATCTCTTTATCGCTGAACCAAGTTGAAACATAATTCCCCCAGGCACCTTATCAAATGTGTGGGAGCGCTGCTATGGCATACACGCACAGTGATCCAGGCACCTTATTTCTTCTGGCGGCAATCTTGACAAAACTCCCGGTTCCCAAAACACTGTTCTAAAAAGTCATTTCAATACTAAACGTTTCCCACTAAAAGTAGAACTGCACTCTGCATCCAACGAAAGAGAGAATAAAAAATGTCAGACATTTCTCCTGCTCATGAACATATATTTTCGTGAAAGGAGAAAAAGGTTGCCTATTTTTAATGCGACAGTTTACGTTTCGAGGGTGAAATTTACAGAATGTCCGTGTTTTTTTTTTACTTAAAACACGAAACTTCTTCAGGGGTGCGTTTTGAAAAGTCATGTACACTAGTGATAATCAAAGAGCATAGATAACAAAGGGTGCATTTAGGCCATAAATATGCAACAATCTGCCTGGTGGCGCCTCTGACGGACTGGGTTGACAGCCGGATATAAACAGTGAAAACATCGATGGAAGTGAAGAAAAACCTGTTTTTAAAAAAATACCCGTTCGACAATTTGTGCACCTTGAGGTTGTAATAATTACACAGGAGTAGACAAGAATATTTCATTTTTCACTTTTCCCCGGGATTCGAATAGATGTGACAAATGGATACAGAATATAAGGCGTCAGGATTTGAAAGGAAAATCTCCAGAAGATCTAAAAATACAGACAGATTTGCGCTCAGCATTTTGAGGACAGTCAGTTTATGAATAAACATCAACGGTAAGATTTTTTTTTCATTTATTGAGCGAAATTGTTTGTGAAGTTCCCTATAGAAGTCTTTTGGGCCAGGGGGTAGGGGTGGGGGTATAGGGAGGTGGGTTATGAGTTTCGTAAAAAAATGAAACGTTTTTCGTTGACAAATGTCATGTCAGTTTTTTATTCACTTATAAGGCTTCTTCTTCTTCTTCTTCTTTTTCTTCTTCTGCTTCTTCATCTTGTTCTTTATTATTATTATTATTATTATTATTATTATAATTATTATTATTATTATCAAACCTTGTACCATTTTTTCCCATAAAGGAACCGCTTGATATGGTGTGCCGTGCCAACTTTGATAAACGTCCCGAACCCACCGAAGCAAATCACCGCAAAGCGACCAGCGCCGATTACTCGAAAGTTGCCTTCACGGAAGAAGCCGAAGGTCAGCCAACCGGAATTACTAAAAACTCCGCAAAACAAGTGCGATGAGATCCCAACCATTGCAAACTGAAGAAGAAAAACCAGTTGCTTCCGAGTAAGATTTCAAGATTACGGCGTCAATTAATAACTCCAAGTAAGAAAAAAGTAAAAACGACCAAATCGATGCATCCATAGAAAGTGTTTCGAAAGTGTTGCAAGGTTCTGTACGAGATTATTCGAAATATGGTCATCGCTGGACGGACCAGGACAAAGCTTTCGCACTTACATTATTTCATTCAAGTCCTAAATGTTACAGAATTCTTGCAAAATACTTTGCCTTTCCGTCGGTTAGAACATTAAAAAATGCATGCAAAAAGTAGACATCAATGCTGGATTTCATTCTGCTGTTTTTGAGGGTTTGAAACATAAAGTTTCTTCCATGAAGGAAGAGAGTAAGCTGTGTTCTTTTATGTACTACGAAATGTCAATAAAGGAACAGCTAGCGTGTGTCAAAAGTGACAAAATTGAGGGGCTCGAAACTTTAAATTCGGGAATATGCTCGAAGTATATTGCCAATCATGCCGGCGTTTTTATGGTTCGCGGTTTTACTCAAAAGTGGAAACAGGCCATCGGGTATTTCTTAGCTAATGGTCCTTTGTCATCTGAAAGTTTGCAGCAGTTGGTTTTAGAGTGTGTGTCAACATTGCACGATATCGGCTTAAAAGTAAAACTTTTTGTGTGTGACCAGGGAAGTAACAATCGGTCAATCGGTCAATGATCGAGCGCTTGGGTGTGGAAATAGAAAGGCCATATTTTAATGTAGGTGAGAAAAAGATTTTTGTGGCGTTCGACCCTCCTCATCTCATAAAAAATATCAGAAATAGTCTGAAGAAATCAGGCTTTACAATTGATGGTGAGGAAATTAAGTGGTTATTTATTGAAGAGTTTTACAATTTCGATTCAACATTGTCCATAAGACTTGGATCAAAAATTTCTGCCAAACACATTGAAATTCCACCCTTTTCCGCGATGAGGGTGAATTTGGCAACACCAGTTTTAAGTCACACTATAGCGGCAGGAATTTCATTTTTGTATTCATTGGGGAAACTGGATGAAAAGGTATTGCATACTGCAAATTTCATTAAACAATTCAATCAATTATTTGACATTTTCAACAGTAGCGAAATGTCGTCATCGCACCCATTCCGAAGCGGTATTAGGGCTGACTCAAAACATATAACATTCTTAGATGAATGCACAAAATGGTTTGAAAAGGTAACAAAATGGGAACGGGGAAAAGTTAACCATGTTTGAAGGGTTGGAAAATATCTATTTCGTGTCTAAAATTGCTTTGGAATGACCTCTTTACAAATCACAATCTCAAATTCTTATTAACCAATCGCATGAACCAAGATTGCCTCTAAAAAATTTTCTGTGATAAGGGGAAAGGGGGGGGGGGTGGACACAGGGACAATCCAGAATTCAGTTCAACTTAGAGCCGCTTATAGAGACGCATGTGTAGATTCGATGTTTCTGAAAAGCGAAAAGAAACTGTGCTGGTGATGTGGATTGTTTTTTACTGAAATTACAGGGATTTCAAGAGGCCAACCCAAACGTACAGGTGCCCAATTTACAACAAAATAGAAATGATGAAAATCGCGAAATTCCTGAAAATGTGTTAGATCTACTATCAATAGCAAATAGTCAATTGTCCGAGTTAACAATTCCAGAAGAAAATGTCGCGATTTATATTGCCGGCTATTTAACTAAAAAGGCAAAAAGGCGTTTTTCTTGCCATAAATGTGGTCCATAAATGAATCCGAAATAGTTTCAGAAGATAGGAAATATGTGGTTTTTAAAGAGAAAAAATGTGGTACATCAAGGTTATCAGTGCCATCACAAGTGCTGACGGATTTTGTAGCAGAATGTGAATCACTTTTTCGCAATTTATTTGAATGCGTCATGACAAGGTCAGCAGCAAACTATTGCGAAGAATAATAGATTCCGGCTGTTCAAAAGATCTTTCATGTAAAAAGCCAGACTGTGATGAAATAGTGAATTATCTCATTGATCTGTATCTGACGGCTAGGATAACACATGCATTGATAATGCAAAATAGGGATATGCAAACAGGGGGGGGGGGGGCTCTCAAAATCGAAAGGTTATGAAATTAAAACACCTGTGATATTTGCATGAGAATACATGAAAATGTGCTAATTATAGCAAATAAATGTTTTATCGGTGCCCTTATTGTTTTATTGATGTCACTACTTTAGTGAAATTTCAAAAATAAGAACAGTCCCAACAAAAAAAAAAAGGTTAAATATGTTTGTGTGAATGAAAATGCGGTATGGGAAGCGATTTAACAACCAAGGCAAACAGATGGCGCTGTGAAATCCTGATAAACAAAGCAGCCAATGAGGCCTTCTCCTCTTGTTATTTTATGCTCTTTGTGATAACCAATATGCTAGTTGTGCGACCTTCACCCTCTCCCCAGGGAACCAGGCGAACTTAACTGTTTTGCGAATGCTTTAAGCCCCAGAGCTGGTGGGCGTATCAGGCCACATCGGAGTGCAAAACGTGTGAAAGGAATAACCGTTTTTACTCCGCAAAAGCTTTGAATTCGCTCATCTCCATATTTAGATAGGGCTTCCAGTAAATACTTTCCACGCAATAAAAACAAGTTTTTTTACCGTACTATCCCACCATCCATCCAACAACCAGTCAGAGGGAGGGAATTCTTAAATATTACGTCACTGATGATAGAGGCATTCCCTTTAAACACTGTTCTTCAAACACACGCTATTTTGTGTGTAAGCAGTTTTTTCTTGTTTTTTATTATTATTTTTTTGCTTTGGGAACTGGATGGAAATTGCGAAATTGTTTCCAATTTAGTTAATGTAAGCAATATAGAACTAACGTCTCACATTCTCTAATCTGGATAAATTTGGATGGATAGAAATTGTCTTTTGCACTTGCAACTTCGGTCTGGTAGATGTTGAGTTTACACTTAGTGAATAGTGCGGGACGTCTATAGCCCCGGGAAGTGCGTGTGTTATTCTCCACAAGAACATACATGATCAAGAATTATCAACTGGTTTCCAGCATACACCGCCTAGAAGTTATTTCAGTCCGCAGTTGCCTGAATTGACTTTCCTCAAGATACTGAGTCATCATTTTTGGCTAGTTACATTTGGGTATGCACTAGTTCATTGCTTTCGTACGATTCGGAAAAGTGTTTCCGTATGTTTCCTTTTTTCCATCAAAACCTTGTCACGCGAACTCCTCTGAGACGGCTAGGGCGAGGGCGACCAAATTTGGCAGAGACATAATGTAGGATGTGTAGTTGGTTCGGCTTAATTTTTTAAAGAAATTCATTAATATTTAATATGTAAAAATGCCACATTGAAATGTTGCCACTTATGCCCATTTTAGGCAAGCACACGCTTTGATTTAAACTGGCATATCAGCCCAACTGTCAATGAGAGCCATCATAGCATGCGTGTGCAAGTTTAAGTTGGCAGCGTTTGGGTTTTTCCCAATTGCTAAAGATTGGTGAAATTTGGCTCACTGATAGAGGGTGATTAGACGCCGTAAAATCCTTAATGAACCATTGATCCCCTGGCCATGGTCAATGTAAAAAACTGGAAGTTGACCATTATATCGAAAACGGTTAGAGATAGAGCGATTTTGAGCTTATTTTCGACCCTTTCGGCTTAAATGACGATTTTTAAGATACATCTCGGTGACCTTGACTGCTTCGGTCAGGGTCAAAGTCAAAAGCTTGAAGTTAACCACTATCTCGAAAACGGTTAGAGATCGAGCGATTTTTAGCTCACTTTCGATCCTTTGGGGACTAAAAGACTATATGTAAGGGGTACCTCGGTGACTTTGACCACCTTGATAATGGTAAGGGTTAAAAGCCGGAAATTCATCATTATCTCGAAAACGGGTAGAGATATATCTATTTTGGTGTGATTTCGATCCTTTCAGCCTAAAAAGCATTAGGTAAGAGGTACCTCGGTGATCTTGATCATTTCGGTCATGGTCAATGTCAAAAACCAGAAATTCATGAAACGGCTAGAAGTAGTGCAATTTTAGGCTTATTTTCCACCGTTTGGGCCTAAAAGAGATGATATGGGGAGAGGTATCTTGGTGACCTTCACCTCCTCGTTCATGGTCAGTTCTGAATTTTAAGAGTTCAGAATCTTTTTTTTTTTTGGCCTCCAAGTGTAATTTTCGCTACTCGGTAGCAAAAACAGTCTAGTTTTTGCTTGATTTTACACAACATATATAGAGGAGATCTGTGCTGCAAGAGCAAGTTCTGCACTACTGGTCTGTGTTCGAGTGAACGAGCAGTGGTTGCTGTGGGCAAGGGTCTGACGGTCCATTGTTACCATTGGTACTTTCGTCCCTTCCCGGCACGTCCCATACCGGGCAGTCTGTGACGGAAAGTAACAGAAAATCACCCCGAAAGCCTCTCCTTTCGTTTAGAATTGTCTGAATTGTCTGAATTGTCTGAAGATTTTCGCCACACTTAGTCACTGAACAAATGATGCTGTAAGTGTTTTAATGTGAGTTAACTGTGCTTACGAATAGTTATTTCGTGACCCTTTCCTGCTTGTTTTTCATACTTGACAGAGGCCGGTCTGCAATTGCCCCCTAAGGAATTACAGTGTACGAACCCTCACACTTCGCTCAACCCGCATTTAGTGTATGCCCTTTGCAAAAGTGATAGTAGCCTTTTACTCTGCGATACTCTCATACCTGCTTAGAATAACAACATCTGGCGCATAGAAACTGGAAAGCTATTGACTAAAATCAGGCCAAGAACGGCTGCAGAAGTAGACAGAAGCAAAGCCCTTTCATCCCACTCGTTAATCACAAAGAAATTTGTGGAAGATACCATGACGAAAGCTCAGTCATACTGGACCTGGAATCGACACTGGTCTGAGTGGATACTGGAGCTGCGCCATGGATGCTGTAGTAACCCAAATGAAGTCATAGAAAGCTAAATTCAAGAAGGCTTTCTCGGAGACTACTGCTGAGCTGGATATCCCGGAAGGGGAAGAGCGTTCGGCCCTCCGCAAGGCATAGGCTACTTGTCAGTGAGATTTCAACAAGTCGTTAGTCGGACGGTAAGCTTCAGTCCCTACTGAACAGGCAACGATTACCCATACGGCGCCCGGATCCAACTGTTCTGCAACAGCGGGACAGCTACTCAGGAAGAGCTGTCTCCAACGCTGGACGAGACTCAGCTATCAACTCTAATCAGTGACACTATGGTTATTTCGGCCTTTTTGTCTTTGCAGTCATAGATACAGCGTCAGCTACATGAATTGCAACGGAAGGTCCAGGTCATGAGTAGAATCTTCAACCCAAGAAGAAGGGCATGCCGTCTGCCACTATTTCATGCCCCCGCGGCCATTCAGACTCCCAGTGCACCCCTTCCTCAAGAGACTGTAGTAGTTATCGGAGAGGAGTGATAGGGCCTGCGCTGAATCGGAATGATGATGACAAACTTACCTAAGCACACACATCTCCCCTGACATCCATTCCGTCCAATAAGAAGCCTGTGATTTACATACCATCGGAAGGAACCACGACTCGGAAAACTGAACCTCGATAAGAAGCAAAGCGAGACTCAGACGGTCAGGGCTAGGAGGGACAAGAAACCGGGGAAGGGACGGAAGAGTCCTCCACTCCTTCTCAATTTCGGTTACCCTTCTATTGGAGGTAGACTTTGTGCGCTAACCAGGTCTGGCCAACGGCTGTCGAGCGACGCGACAGCAGCGGCATCCTATCTGGACTCCTTCCCCATCGGACCTCACGCCAGAAGGAGAACACACTACCCCTCCGTAGCTTCTTCCAGAATAGCATCGGAGGATGCTATCTCGTCCATCTAACGCCACATACACCACGCCTTGTCTGGATAGAGATGATCCCCGATACGGATTGCATCTCAGACTTCCAAATCATGACTCGTTTATTGCGCCTTCTACGAGTGAGGGCATCGCGAATACACTTACTGTGCGCTGTCATGAATTCAAGAAGATGGACGCTAGCGAAGACCACACGTTATCTCGCTTTCATTCATCGAAGCACTGTCTTGTTCGTCTCTGACCATATTACTCATCCGACGATCCAACTAGAGGCCCTGGAACATCCAGCAAGGCGGACAGTGTGGATGCCATCAGGGGCCGCGATTCAGCTATTCCCTTAGTAGAAAAGGATGCGAGGACTGTTGAGGTTTCTTGGCGTCATTTCTTCAGATCGTGTCCTTCCAGGACCACACGTTAAAGGCCTTAAGGACAAGGTTGAAGGACTAACGTCTCAGTGATCCGGCCTCCTCCAAACTATTGGAATGTCTGGCGCTCGCGACGGGGGATGTTGTCAAGCTGCCGACCTTCATGATGACGAGAATGGCCTACCTGCGGCGAGAGACATTTCTACAATACTGCTGGTCCAGTGTAAAAGGTTTCGTGGACTTACGCCATGCCCCGATTCTCGGGAAGAAGAGTGAATCAAGAAAGCCAATTGCTGTCTCAGGACTTTACTGTCATACCAACCAACGAAGCGTAAGAAGTAACATCACACTTCTTCAGAGCAGTCCAGGCCTGGCACTCACGTGCGGCTAGCCCCGCCAAAGCGAAGCAAGATGGTCAGCGGCAGCAGGAAGGAGGGACAATAGACACCAGTACAGGTAGCAGCCAACCAAAGTATCGCCCGATACTTTCTAGGCTAAAAGAATTTAGAAAACTTTACTGTCTTGCAACGCCTCCTTGCCCGTAGGGGGAAGGTGAGACAAGTTCTTGCGATATTGGGAAGAGAAACAGACAATGCTGCTCAAAAAAACCTTACATGTAGGCCTGGTAGTGCATCTGCCTAAACCCGAGTTAACCCACAAACAGAATATTGTTTTCCGAGGGGAAAGATGGCATTTGTCAATAGCCCGGACACGTCAGAACTGCAACAGAAATTTTCCGAGCCACCCTAGACTTACCAGAAGGTAAGTCTGCAAACAATGGAGTTTCTGCAAGACTTTTTGGTAACAATCAAAAGATAGTCCCCTTGTAACGTCTGTATTACAGACCCTTTTAGAGGCGCACAAGGTTGGCATTAGATAAAGGAAGGTTCGTAAAAGCAAGTATGAGAGTGTCACAAGCTTCCTTAGCTCCCCTATTCTGGTAGTGTGACCAACAAGGCCTCTGTCAGAGGTAGAAATTCAAAAAGACGCCTCTCGGGACGGGTGTAGAATTCATTGTTAGAGTCAAATGTGGTGAAGCATATAGCCCAGTTCTCTTCGCAGGTGCTATACAACTGGCTAGCGCTTCAAGTCATCTGGACAGCGCTAAACAAGTTATCCAAATAACTTAGAGACAACAGTATGCTAGTGTTTCTTGACAACTCCATAGTAGTGGTGTGCCTATGCAGGCAGGGATATGCCAGGGTACACCGGATTGTGATCACGGTGAATGCCCCCACCCCGCCACTACCTGCAACGTAGCTCAATCGGGCCTCTCCATAGTTTTACGATATTTGCAGTGTGCAGATATCTTATGTTATCGCTGCTAAAACTAAGATTTACTTTCCTGCTAGCCTTGGATATGCGTAAGCGGAGAAGTGAGATTGTGCCCTGGACAGAGGGGTAAGAGAAAAGAAAACGGTGAATGGAACAAGGTCTTTTTTGTCTACGGCTGGTTTTATGGGGAAGACCCATATTGTCAGTCAGTGCATGGGTACTTTTGAACAAGTCTCTCAGCCTTTCCAGAACAGGTTAATGAAGGTGTGGTCTCTCTGTGTCTGGTCAAAGCCCTTTGCAATATCTCAGGTTCTCGGAGGCAATCTGACAACTCTATTCACGGCTCTCCGTAAGGTGTCACTGACTGATATACTTAAAACAGGACGCTGGTCTTCACTCAACTCTTTTGTTAAGTATGATCTTAAAAATTCTCTCAAAACGAACTCTCTGGTATTTATTATTTGAGTCCGTTTATAGCAGCATTACAGATTACAGAGATTACAGAGATAACCATTACAGATTAAGAAATCTTTTATGTTACAGGCCATCCACTCCAAAGCCCACGGTTAAAGGCAAGCAGAAAGGTAGTTTCACCAAGGGTCAGGGCAACGTTTGCAAGGGCAAGAAATAACAGTTCTAGGGGAAGGATCGCCTATCTGTCCCGCTCCCATCGATAGACCTCTGCAGAAATGTTTTTGATGCATTATCAGATTGTTACTTTTAACTTGCAGTGACTTTATTTCAGTTCCTGATTATCTTTGTGTCCTAGAGATTGTGTTTTAGGGTGTTGCTATCACCCTGGACCGTACCAGCCGTCGCATCACACTTTTTACCTCTTTTTCTTTTCGAACCCCAATGCTAGAAAAAGTGGGGGAGGGGATATGCCGAGTGCCAGAAAAAAGCCGGCTGTGCGAATGATAGTCATGAGGAGGTCGTTCCATAGTGGCCGTGTCAGCTGCGAGCATGGTGCCATAATTACCCATGCTATTAAAAAATGGAATTTGAGTTTCATCACTATTTCAGTTTAAATTCAGTCAGTATCTGAGTTTAAAGAAGGTCTGGTCTTAATTTTGTGGGTTTTGCGGAAAATCCGTCATTTAAATTACCTTTTTTGTATGAATACCATTGTAAGACTAGCTTTGTCTGTCCTTCAGCGATAGTTCTCTGCAGATGCCAGTATTTTCTTTTGCGTAGATCGTTTTGATCTCTCAGTCAAATAAATGATGAAAGGTTTAATTTTTGATATTTTGCATAGCCTGAGTGTTCGAGGTCGGAATCAATCCAGTGGGAGGCAGGAGCGAGATGGTTGACTACCTTTACTTTTATTGCGTGATAAGTATGTACTGGAAGGAAACCCATCTAAAAGTGGAGAACGCGAATTAAACTTTTACTCGTAACAACTCGTTTTACGAAATAAACCACAGTAAAATCAAGCTTATTCATTTTAACCAAGCAGATAAACACCTTGTCAGGCCCAAACTTAACCAAAACTAGACGTTTGGTCTTAAGGCAACCTTGCTTTTCAAAACAGAAGTAACTTCTTTCATCCGTGAAATGCCGGATTGCATTTGCCATTTTGTGTAATGAACGATTGCAGATTTTTGTCATTTCACGAAATAAATAGCTAAAAGCTCTTTGCCATTTCATGAAGCGGCAAATGATTTCAGGCATTTCACGAAATAGTCAAGATGATGTATCATTTCTTAAAATGATGGGTTTTGCTCATTGACAGTAATATATATAACTCCCTTCCTTAACGATAGTGGGATAGGTTTCCTCAATGTTTTTTATATTTCCACTTCTGCTTTTTATATCACTGTATAATTATTTAAATAAAAACTAATCAAATCTTAATTACATATATAAAAATTATTTATTGAAAATTAATTTTTTATATCAAAATTTTCATTTCTGATAACACATATTACTTTTTGCAAAGAAAATTATTTTACTGACATCATAAAATATGCGTTTTGGAAATTAATGTTCCGGCATCTTACTATTGCATCGCAAATTGAGAACTGTTGCCAAAAAATGTATCATTTCTGCATTGAAACAAATTAGTACATTTTTAAATTAATCATTTAACTACTGAGTTATGAATCTCTAAAAAACCAAAGTGAAATAGAATGTAATTGGAAAGGCTGAAATAACTGTCTGAGAAAAAATACAGCGTTGTTGATGTAAAATTACAATGGAAGACCATATTTGTGGTACAAAGTAGCGGAGCTACAATTTGCAGTCATAGATATGGAAAAAGTGAAAAGAACGATACCCAGCGTAAACATTCCTGCGTCCAATGAAAGTGAGTATGAGGTTGTGACGTCGACCCGGCCAACCACAACATTAAACCTGGTTTAAAATTGTTTGTAATTAGGGGCAGTCATAGACCAACGTCTAGTCAATGTCTTTTACACAACGTTGAATAAACGTCTAATAAGAAAGGTTTTGTCGCAACCAAAACCTTCCTTCTCCAACGTCTATTCAAAGTCTTTAGTATAATGCTGAATAAACCTGGAAAAAGTCGAAGTAACATACCGTTCGAAATGTCGACTTCTTGACGACGCCGGGGTCACAACTAAACGGCAACTTGATCATATTATTGCTCATAGGAAATGTAAAAAAAAGCAGATCGCTCAGAATATTTATATAAATGAAGACGCAAAATATGGAATTTTACGAGCGGACAGGTTTTTGCCAGCTTTCTTTTGAGAAATATTTACAAGAACTGACTTTATACAATCCTGCTTACCAAAGATGGGGATCATGTGATTGCAGATGGATCATGTGATCTTATAATTGCCACTAATTCTATCTTGATATTAGCCTAACGTCTACATAACGCAGCTCTCTAGACGCCTGAACAACGTTGGGAAATTGACGTTGTTTCCACTTCCATTTCCAACTTCTTCGGAACATTGATTAGACAATGGGTAATTGACAGCTATCCAACTTGGTGGGTTGGCGCTAAAGACTTCCATAATTAACCAAAAACCGACGTTTCTCCGACTTGCGACGTTAATCGAAAGTTGATGTTATGTAAAATGTTACTGGGTATTTGAAATGTATCTCTAATTTCTCTATTTCTTTTACACAAACAAGCAGTTTAAACTCAGATTTCATCTGCGAACTCTGTACATAACGTCACGCGCACATCTAATCACACGCACACACACACACATACACACACACACATATATATATATATATCGGGATTCCCTGAGAATTGGACCACTTATGGAACCGAGCCAAAACCGTATAATTTCCAAAGTTCGTATTTACAACTGTTCATGTAATGTTGTTTGTGCAATTTTCACATTACATTACTTTCCAAACAATCGACTTCATAATACATGCCATGTAAAATATGTTTTGTAGAAGATTTATTTACACACGCATGAAATCTATGAACTAGAGGGGCGACTCTCTTCTTAGAAGCGAAACGATACACTTAGAAACGTGCAAACCATTCCACATTGTTAACATTTACTTAAATCACAAGTTTTAATGGATTTACGCGACTTGCAATTCGGATAAACTAAAGTAGTGATTAGAAGTGGGTGGGAGAGGCTTTAAGCCTTCAAACCGAGACAGAATATAGAACTCTTCCCCAAATGCCTAACTCAGGAACAGTACTCCTAAGTAAGCGATTGCGGAAAAATGAAAGTAACCTGAAAGATCACTTAAATTTGACAATTCGAAAAGTCCACTGATTTTTAAAGAAAATGGATGAATTTATTCGAACATTCAAAAAAAAAAACAGCACGGAGAAGCAGGGGGTTATGCATCGGTGAGGAAATTTAATACAGTGGACTGGGAGGTTTACAGAGAGTTTTCAAAATTATAACTGTAAGAGAAACCACGTAATGAGCTTTATATATTTACGACAATTTTACCTTTAAAACTGATCTTAAACCTGTCTTTTTTTTATGTTTTCCTGACTTGCTACCAAACAGCACGCAATAATTTTTCTTATCTCGAACAACGCGCCACACAACAAACACTGGCTGTTGTTCCGATAGCTATGGCTACTTATGCTTTGCTATCGTTCACATGCAGTATAAAATTATTGTTAATAAAACATAACAGCTAAGGCATTTTTCGCCTAGAAATTCCATACAGAAACAGAATGGATGCTTCCACACTATGTAAACTTTCGATGTTCTAGCTATTCGCGTTTTTGACTAGTTGAGCAGAAACAATTTGCAAATAAAAAAAGAGAACTTCGACTTTCGCGTACAAATTTTGTAACAGTAGGAAAGTGAGAGTCTAACTCATGATTTCATGGCACAGATTCACTGACTAGATCCCTTATCTTGGTATCTAATGGTTTTTCCTTAACTCTATGGACAAAAGCGTCAGCTATAGTTTTTATTAAAAACGTTACAGACAGTATTGCATTCCAAGCAATTATGATAAAAATATATGGCAGTTAGTATTGCCATCACATCTTTTTTTTTGTTAAGGTTTGTTGAGTTTCGTTTCCCAAGTGACACCAGCTTATAAACTGTTTCTCGTCAAAATTAACAAATCCTTTTATGACACAAGCATTGAGAGTTTAAGTGGTTTAACAACTTTATCATATAAAATTAAACTGCTTCGAAACCGTTTGTTTGCTTTATGTATTTAGAGAATTATTATTATTATTAGTATTATTCTTCAAAGTAACAGCATAGGGCACGATAACCTTTGTCTCCTACTTTGTTTATCAGCGGCTGAAACTAAAATAATCGGTCAATGCATGTCTCTGAGGCAAATAATTAGATGTTATCCAGCATTGTATTCAAAGCACCAACATTGGGTATACTATTGACGTTGAAGTGCGTAAGAACTTGAAGGATTTGATTTGTAATGAGAAGCATACTTTCGCGGTGCCGACAACACCAACGTTGTTTCTTTCTCACCCAATACTTCATGTGAATACACTGAAACTCGAATTTCTGGTTAGTCTCTTGATAAAAGAAATTGGGAATACAGCCATCTTTGATAAAAAAATCACGCAGCCGTTCATAAATGCGTATTGCCCAATGAAATCTATTATGTCCTTTATTTTGTTGATACATTTTGAGGTTCTGTGATATAAAAAACACACAGGTTTTCAAATAGTAACTTTTAATTGTATCTTCAAGATTCACACTGCTACCATTATCTACGAGTTGTTGCATAACAGACTGCAAAAAACAGGTGTTTCTTATCGCCTTGGCAAGCACATAGCCACGCTTTAGATTATGTGGCAAAGCTTTGATAATGCCACTTTCAAGCAAAGAAAACCCTAGGTATCTCTGTTTGTGGGATGTCTCTGTTATTTGAATGGGTGTCGTGAGTGGCATATAGTCATGCTGAGGAAGTGCAAACGGCTTGATGTAGGGTATAGCTGGTACTATATCAATTGATATCCTCACATGTTTATACATGTCACCCTTCCATACTAAATGCAGACAAGGAAAGTTTTTCAAATACTTTTTATGAAATCTGTCAACTGATAAGGTGCCTTTGTTCATGTGCAGTACTTTGTTTTTCGTGTTGATCAAATAAACGTAATGCCCAACAATACTTGGTAAATCCCCTGATGGTGCAGCTGTTTCTGGGATAGGGGCATAATTGCATTTGCTGCAACATAGAAATACATAACAAACTTTGAATAATTTGCAACTGAAGCAGTTTAAGCAGTTTTTAACTCTGTTATTATCTTGTTTATTATTTTTACACATGCATATTCGTAGAGACAAATTTATTATTTTTACTAAATGCATATGTTTATATGCACAAACATTATAGAGTAAACATACCAATTACGGTGCAATATGAAACCTTGAAGAAACTATTTAGGTATTTGTATTACATCTTTCAAGCTAAACTTCATGAGTGTTGAGTGACAATTTCACACTACTATAGGAGAAAGTGGGCTCCAGACCCTTTGCCGACCGTTTTCCTTTTGGTAATTCAAACGAACTGCTTTTACTTTTTCAGTTTTGATGCTTTCGCGAAAAATCTTCCTACACCATTTGGTGCTGGAAGACGAAATTTGGCACAGCTGTAGAGAATGACAAGGTGTCACAAAATCCGCAATATTTTTTACCATGACTGTCAATGTGACCTTGAAATTCTCGGTCAAGGTGAAGATAAAAAACACCGGAAGTTCGCCATCAATTTAAAAAAAGATTTCACCTTTTGTGGCCTATCGACATTCCGTAAGGGGCATCTCGGTGACCTTAACCTTCTCGAGCATAATGTGACTCACACACTTCTCTGATGATTTTTTCCAAGTGGGAAGTTATCATAAAATCCGTGTTGTCGTTTTATATTCACCGGGTTTAAGACAATGACGCTGGTTGTATATCATAACTAATTTAAAATCACATCAATATCACATAACATTGATTATTTTATTTTGATTTTTATTTAAATGGCCCATATCTTCAAATAAGTCACATCTTACACTTACAAAGTGCAAGTTATAAAGCTGACAAAACTTATGTGCATTATAACAAGCACCTTGTAACAACGAACACCAGTGGAAAAAATGCCAGGATATCTCTTGATTTCTTACATCGCCAAAAAAATGAACTTGAAAACCGGGGAATGGTGGGGTGTCTCCCACGGAGGTAAGTGCTACGTTGACAAAGGCTTTGTGAAGAAACCCATTTTGCTTCAGGTAAGAAACGTTGTCACACAATGCACAAGCATCGAAGAGGAAAGGGGGAATTTATTTCCGCTCTCTTTGGTTGTGTAATGCAGAATTATATATATTTTGTCAAAAAATGCATACGAAATCGAAATTTTCACTGCACGGTTCGTGCACAGAGGCTCCACACGTGCCTTAATCCAAAATAAAGCACCAAGACATATGTATTTGCCTATAATAGAATATATGGATAAATTTTTCAATCAAATAAAACATAAATATCCAAAAATTAGAATTCTCTTCTTGAGGCATTAGTGAACCACAACCGTGTTTTATCTTTATCTTGTTTTGTTTTGGGTTTATATGCCATTTAACCTTAAATTCTTCTTTTCTCAATCACAAGACTGATTTGTGAATACCGTCATATTTTTCGTTATCCTGGGCACACTATTCCACCTGTTTTAAACAAGCAGACTAAGTCAAATATATCTAGCGCAACACAAAACTTTTGTTCCTGTGACTATATGTATGTACGTAACACATCCTTTGAAGGGGTATAAGTCCTTGAGCTTGCCTTCAATTGCGTTGATGTTACACAAGAATATTTTACTAATAGTTTTGGCGATGTGCCAAAATGTGGCGCAGTGGTGCAAATTTTAAAGTTTTTTTTTAATTTAAAACAAGTGACTAATCTGATAAAGACTGTTTTGGTTCTCATTTTTGATCAACCCAATGAGTATGTGCTAATTTATGGTGTAAATGTTGACCTTAACGAATTTCGTCAAAATGGCTAATTTGGTCAAATTTCCGAGACAGAAATTTTGAACTTATTTTCGAACTCTCCACCAAACGTCTTGTAATAAAAACTTAAAAGTGAAGAGTTGTTTAGTTTGTTCAATTTTGGCAAATAGGCCAATTTCCCCAAATTTGAAAAAGTTAATTGGACATATGGCGGAAGCTGTTAGACATACGGCGTTTCATACCTTATTTTCGAATGACCACAGTACATCTATTAACATGAGACATAAAATTTACTCTTGATCAATATCGCCAAATTGACTGATTTGGTTAAATGTTGGAAAAGGTGATAGTTAAAATAAGCTACGATTTTGACGATTTTCGAAATCTGCACTGCATACATTGTAGATACATTCGGCTATTTGTACTTTGTTAAACTGCTCATTTTTGGTCAGAACTTAGCGGTCAGAACTACAAGCACATCACGTGCAACGTGCATCTTATTCACATTACAAGTTCATCACGTATCGTGGCCACATTACTCTAATACCAAAGGCAAATGATCTCTGGCGCCGGTTTATTTTTATTTGATTTGGATGTAATTATAACTATAGTATTTAGACATATCAATGTCATAATAACTGCTTCACAGCTGGCCCAATATCACTGGACATTCTTGTTAAAAAGCTTTAAGCAACAATGGTGTTTGTAAATATTGTTTTTGCACTCTTACATTTGATCCCAATAGCTTGACAGCAACGAATTATATCTTACCCATTCAGTCGATGGTATGATCCATGGTAAGGTGGAGGTTCATTGTATCTGACGCTGTCTGTCATATTGTAGAAAATGAATACAAAATCGTATTCATCTGGAACAAAGCAGCGTGTTCCTTCACTGGCACTCCCCACTAAAACGGGACTACAGTAGGCTTTCTCACCTGAGGACGAATGTGTCATCTTTAGCTGGTATTAAATAGAATGGTTTCAATGGAAATATTAGAGAAGACACTGGAATATAAATCAGGGTTTGTATGGCTTTAAATTAATTTGATCGCAGCAAAAGAGTGGTAATAAGTGAACAGCAATTGATATTAATTGCTGGCAAATAAATGATAACACAGCAGTTCAAAATAAAAGAAAACTGCCAAACGACTATTTATTAAAGTAAATAATTTTGGTTAGCCATACAAAATAATTTCCATTGCCAAACAAATTTTCAAGTTCATTTACTAACATTCTAGTTAACAGTTTCGAAATCAAATTTATTTCAGCTCTTTCATTTAATGTACTAAACACGAAAGGTAGCTGAACATATAAAATCTATCTCTATAGTTATCATTTGATGTAACTATCTCAATAAATTAGGCTACTTTTAAACCAGTGACGTCACTTTTTTAACAAGTTGCATTACCTTCTTTAGATATTTCCTGGGCTATCCATGTTACGATGTTCATCGTTGCTTCCAATATTTCTTTTCTTTCTTCATTTTGATTCCTTGACATTATTGCGTTTATAATGAGACCAAGTGCTTTATTCGTGTCCATTTCATCACGCCTATTGACACCCAACTCAAGAGTTGTTGAATACAAAAACTCCACTTTTTCATACCAAGTAAAATAATTATTTAACCTGATAGGATCGCATTTTTCTATCAAAAATTGAATGAAAGAATTGTCTGCTTGTGCTAAATAAATAAAATTAGCCAAATGCATAAAGATGTCATCTTGAAGCATGTTGTTTGCATCGAGGAGAGGTAACAAAAGCCTGACGTGGCGTGGGATGCCTATCTGTATGACACACTCTGTGATTGAAACTAAATTATTTTTACCACCATCTGAATTAACTAGGTCATGATAAAAGTTTCGGACTTTAGCCACATTAGTTCCATCTGCGTTTGGATTTCCCTTACAAGACAGCTCCCATAAATCATCTATATGTATTAGAACGTTTCTCGAACATCCAAACTCAAGGGCTAGACCTAACAGTTCGCAAAAGAATGGTTCATGGTTGTGTTTTATGTACGGGCGAAGCGGTTTCGCTAATGTTTCAAGCAATTCTCGATTGTTTGTTTCAAATCTGAACATATACATGGTCATTACAGTACACTTGTAAAATACACACGAATTTATTTTTTCGGCCAGTTGACGAGCCGGAAGATACTGCATTAGAAGCTTTGCCTTAGCTAAATCCGTTTTAATATTTATAAGTTTACCCATAGTCATGTCATTTAACTGTGATTCTATGGAATCATATTTGCTGTGTTTCAAATCCAGTTGTTTTCGGATCACATGTAAATGCCCGTTGTCTATTCCTTGGCCTAATATGTCAAGGTAATTTGTACTCCTACAAAGTGATGAACCCATATTTATCTATTTCAGTCAGAGAATTTCTGCATAATGAGAAACAATTGCATATTTACATCACAATCCCCGTATTGACACTTACAAACCATAGAGACGTCATATTCAAAACAATGACAGAAATTTCTCTTGCTATTTGTTTTTATGGGGCGCAAGGACGTAAGTTTATGCACATTATCTTTTATGTTTTTTTAAGACTATTGGTGCCATTGTCTGCAGCTTTTTTCAAATAAAACATGTTATTTACTCTGATGTCCTTGATCATTTCGCATACGCTTCAGCTGAGCACGATGAAGGATATTTTTTGTTACATATTTTGCTGAATGTTTTCCGTTTAATTCGACACTTCAGAAATTTCGCTTTCTATATATACATTTGTCTCCTGCCAAATAAAATCTCACTTCAGTTATTGTATTTTACTAAAATAACAGCGTCAATTCAGACGGATGTGTTGGCAGTAAACTAACTAGAAGAAAACAGGAAAAAAGTCTTCAGCTGAGAAGATTACTTGTCTCATAAATTTCCCTGTTTTATATTTTCAAAGGTTTAACCGAAACAAATTAATCTCTCTTGTGCTTCTCTCGTACAATTCTAATTTTGATGAATCGATAACATATAAAAGTATTTTTTCCAAAATTCATTAATATCCATTATTTTGTGCCCCTTGTTTGTGTTTTTTTACTGCTACATTGTTTAAGTTTTCGATGATCATACATGTTTTTGTCTAACCCTGGAGCATTTGGTAAACTCCATACGTTGCGAACATTGGTCAAGATATGACGTAGATTTTTCACATTTGTTAAAACTTATATCCTCTGAAACCAGAATTTCAGACCTGCTTATGGCTTCATGAAATATTTTTAAAAGCTTAACTTATAGCCCAAAGTATCCGCATAGATGAACGCCACAAGTTTGTGTTACCATTTGGTAGTATTTCTACTCGACAGAAACGTGTCTAGTTTACATTATAAGGCAAAAGTGCATTAAATGAATAGACCTTCGCACTGAATATTGCCAGGAAGAAAAACTGTCCGTGTCAGTAAACATAGCCTTGAAGTTCACTATAACCGATCACACTAAATCCTGCTGTTCAGTTCTTTCTTTCTCTCACTCTAAATCGCTCCCACTTTCTTTCTTTAGCTATCTGCTTTGAGACAGAGACACACTCGTTTTTTTTCGCTTAGTTTCAGGAATAGGACTAAACACCAGTTGTAATTTAAATCATCTCAATGTCTCTATTGTGTAGAATTGAGGTGCTATTATACATATTTGTATGTTTCCGTGAATTGCCGAAATAAAGGAGAACCGTGGAAATGAGAGCATCTTAAAACAGTACTCTCAAATAAGAATATTCCGAGAAATCGAAACCATTTAGATCAATTTCACTTGTTGTGCTGTAGATTTCTGGATTTCCGCTGTATGTTATTTTTCATCGTTCTGTGTAATTGCTAGAAGTGTTTCCACCAGTTTAGAGCTTAAAATCGACTTTAAATCGGTGCTTAGAGAAATTTGCAGCGAACTTCTCAGATTTAGAGGTTGCTTATCAAAGCCATCGTTGGAATTCTGAAATACTGTAATCCCAAAATGTTCACGTGCCAATCAACAAATAATCGACTTATTTTTGGATAAGCATAGGTAGAAAAGGCTTTTATAACAATAAAATTTTTGTTTTGGCAGGCATCATTTTCCGACTCTTGTAGTTGCTACTTTTTTACCTTTAGACCTCATTTACGGTTACATTTTCTGACATTGTTTTTACATTAATCAAGGTAGCCCCTGGACCCATTTATATGAAAACACCGAAAGCATAAACGATTCTCGCAGAATCTTTATCTTCCTCACATTGTAACTGACAATCGTAAATTAATTTGACGCGTTTGTTTGATTGATTTATTTTATTGAGAACCGCAGTGCACTTTTGTAAGCCATATTTGACTAGGTAACTATAAAATGTAACTAAACAACTAATCTCCAAGCTATTCAGCTACGTTTGCTGTATTTGTGTCGCTAAAAACTATTTCAACAACTAAGACCTATCCAAGAGACTTACTAAAGCTGTTAAAGTGTTTAATATTTAATACATTTGTATATTGTATATCAGCTGAAATGTGCGGACTCGAAACTGGAAAATGGCTCAAAAGTACAATAAGCTTTACCCATTTTAAAACGAATAAAACAAGACGTCACTAGCTGTCTCTATTCAGTCTATTACAATGTGACTGAATGAAAAGAAAGATCGGGTACGATTTACCCGTTTTAGCGAGAAGTGCGGTAATACGACTGGATTAATACTAGCTGCGGTCAAAACTTTGTTTGTTTGTTTGTTTGTTTGTTTGTTTGTTTGTTTGTTCTTCTATGAAACCACTTGAAATTCGAGACACGTAAAATAAGCAAGATCTCAATATCAGATTAAGATGAAATTATGTAAGTCAAACGAGATCAATAGCGAAAAGCTTTCCTTGTTCATACCTATAAGCACACTGATTTGAAATTTTAACAATTAGCGTTTAAATACCGCGTGTTCTGTCATTAGTCAAATCTCCATCATCACTGTTTATCATTTAGCAAATTGAACCAAATTTCTATTGTTCAGGCTGAAAAAGTTATCGAAACTATAACATATATAGCAATTTCTTGTTTTGGATTTTTAAGTAGTTACTGTTATAAAGTGTATTGACTAAGCACCATTTTGGATTAATGACAAACACTTGGACAATATTTAATTATATAAACGCTTGAGTAAATTTACGTTATTTTTGTTTCAGCTGTTATCTTTTTCATTATACATGTTAGCTTTAAATTGCACTATTTACTGATTTTATTGTTGAAATTTTTTTCCTTCAAGCCTGATTTCCATTTGATATTTTATCTTTTTATGTTGTTTTATGATATGATTAAATAGTTTAAGCGGATTATGTAATTGGATTATAATTTTAGTTTTATAGTGTGTTATTTATTGACTTCATTGGCATATCTTTTTTCAAGCATAATTCCATTTTGTTTATTTATCTTTTATGCTTTGTTAGCAGACCTTTTTCGTGTCCTTCATTTCTTTCTTCTTCACTTTCCACATTACCTTATTACCACTGACATGTAATAATAAAATATATCTGTTGGAAGATTACTTTCATATTAAGATCAAGGGTTTATCTGAGACTGATACGCTAAAGATAAAACGAAGATAAACAACAAAATGTTTACCCACGTGTTTATATATATATATATATATATATATATATATATATATATATATATATATATATATATATATATATATATATATATATATATATATATATATATATATATATATATACGTCACATAAACGAGTACATTCAATGTAATTAAAAACTTTTTTTAATAATTGCATTACATTACGATTATGACTTCAATCAAATTTAACCCTGGCTTATGCAAAAAGGATGGAAAGGTGATCTCCAGAATAATACTGCGCATTCATTACACGAAGAATTCATTGTAGGCGTGTTTTAATGTTATTAAATGTTTTGCTGAATTGCAGTACGCTTCAATATAATTTGAGATATCGTTATTTTCCCACCCTGTTAAAATTAATCCAAAGGTAATAGTTATGTAACAAAAGGCGCATCACTCAAATATTTATATATTTTAGCTGTACAGTCAATTTTTAGCGTCTTTGATTCTTATGGCTTCTCCATCCAGACTGGATGGAATTATTATGAAGTAACTGCATCCACTGTTACACATGCAGGTGTGCTTTGGTTCAAGTCAAACAGAAATAATCAGAGCTTTTACAGACGTGTTTGACAAATGGACAGAAAGAAGAAATACCCTCTTCTTTGGCATGTGTCTATTGCCACGTCCATTACATCTTCTAGATATGTTAAACGGAAGCTTGAAACAACTTGAAACATAAATAATTCGAAGCAATGTTTTGATTATATCAAGGAGACCGATTTGCATAATATTAGGTTTGCATTATGATTATAAAAACTTTAGCTGTTCTTCAATATCGTTCTCCTTTTTTTTTAAATTACTATATCATTTAATCCTGATTTATATCCTGATTGTCGTTTAGGGTGGCTTATTGTACTTTTATATGACTTTTACCCATTACAGTAGCTTTTTTCTTTTAGATAATTATTTAGAAACCGGAGTGCAATATTTTCTATTTCACTGTGCGAGTAAAAGTAGTTTATTCAAATGCATTTCTTTTGCAAAAGTGATTTCATGCATGACCATGGCTAAATAAAGTCATGCCTAATTTATAAAACAAATGCAACAAGAAACTGTCCCGCAAGTGCAAGTAACTTTCTTAGATATTACCCAACTATGATAAAGAGAGCTCAGTCGAAGAGATATGTATTAGAAGTTTAGAGGAGACCTAGACATTTTTCTGTACAAGCCTTTCAAAACTGCTGTAAATGCATAAATATGCCACATGAAAAGACAGGCAGATGACTATTTTGTCAAAGGAAATTTTATTAGCTACACTTCAAACGAAAAATATCACGTATTCTCAGTTAGGTTCCTCAGCGTGTCATGAAATTTGTTTTAACGGTAACAATTCATCTTTCAGTATCGTGGCATGCACCACACTTGTAAATGCTTTTTATTTAATATTTACCGATTTTCTTTATTACATCTGCAATAAAAACGAGTGTAGATTTTATCTAAACAGAGCCTATACATCAGTTTATAGCAACAGATCTAAAAGCTGGTGATTATGAGTCACTGAGACAGGTCATAACGATTCATGAATGACTGATATAGATAACGAGTGATGACTGACCGATACAGATAACGACTGATGAATGACTGATATAGATAACGAGTGATGGCTGACTGATAAAGATATCGACCGATGAGTAACTGATATAGATAACGACTGATGAATGACTGATACAGAACATGTTTATCTTTATAGAATGTGATATTCGCAAGTGTTCAAGAAAATATTATATCTAAATAGGCGAGATGATATATTTCAAGAAATCACCCCTGTCGTATATTTTTTCAATAAAAAGGGATAAAAAAGTGATATAAAAGAAATGTGGTTGTAAAAGATTGCTTCAACAAAATTGCGCTCTTTATTCAATACACACAGTGTTTCACCACTGCCGTTTAAGTTATTTATTTCGTCATTGCTTGTACATTAAAAGTTTGGTTTCTACATTAATGTACATTAACAGCAAATTCCTTTTTGGTTCTGTCACAAACGCTTTAAATAATACACCATATATTTCTGGCAATCTACACTGGGTCAAATAATGACTGCAAGGGGTAGGCATTACCCATTCACTACCTACAAGCAACTTGCTTTTGCTTATGTTTCCATTTATAGTATCATATTTTGTATGAATGAGAGTGGCGTTAAATCAACATTTTAACTACATTGAAGTTCTTTATTCCTAGTTCGAACAAATAAGCGGTTACTCAAAGCAACAACAGAGACTTAACTACAAACAAATGTTTCGTTCATACAGGTATTTTACACAATCTACCATGGCTACTAAATAATGATAGAAAGTGTTCAGCACTTTTTAATTTTACTAATGCCTAGGACCAATATTGCGACTCCAATCGAGTCAAAATAACGATGTGTTTTAACCACAGATACATGAACGCGTGTCTTTGTGACAACAGTTACCAGGCGATACATGTGACGGTAAATAGCTTTCGTCCTGTAAAATATCAAGTAGTTTTCTAAATTACTTCGTCTAGCTCATTCATATTTTGATATTCGTTTGTAATTTAATAGGCTTGGTTTTGGGAGACATTCTGAGTTGAGTCCAAACCGCTTAGGAGTTTGTGATGGACAGTACATAGCATATGCCATTTATTTATAAGACATTGAAAAAATACTTCCACTTTCCAACGTCATCGTCTTGGTTTATATGATGTTACTAAAAATTATATCCACCATAAATATCTCTTCTGTGATAATAAAATATATATACTTTTTGGGGGTTATTTTAGAAAGGTGCTTTTCAAACTCTATAAAAAGGTATTTTGTTTGTTTAATTGCAGTTCTTACAGATCCATGCTCAAGCAACACTTGTGTCAGTTGGCGGACCTTGTACGTTAGATGAGAATGGTAATTTATGTCTGTTTCCCGATTCATACAGAGGCCAGAAATGCCAAAGAGAATTTATTTCTACCTTTTTGTTGAAATATGTACACCCAAATTTAAAAACATTGCCATATTCATAGCTATTTCGACACATATAATTGCTTGCAATGTATGAGAGATTATAAGATAAGTGCATGTAATTGTGCAAGTAAAGTTATTCTGTCTCATAACTCATATTTTGAAGTAGGCGCAATAATGGCTATATCTTACAACTGTACAATCCAGTTTTAATTATCTCTTACTACCAACATACAAACGTTACATTCGTCACTGTTTATTAGACCTCTAGGCTGTTGATTATTATGAGTTCTTCCACATGAATAACATTGAAGTTGCTTTAAAAATCACCTGTATCTTAGAAAAACATATCGAAACAAGTTTGGGTTGAGAGTTCAGATAAGATGCCATTTTGCAAGTTTAATAAAAAATTCATTTAATTAAAAGTCCATTGAATTCTTATTCGTTTCCTGGGTATGCCGCTGCCGTTAATACTAAGGGTTTCCATGAAATTCGGAGAAAATGCCGGTATTTTATTAAAACCACATCCCCAAAACCGGACCTTTACTTCTACACAAAAAAACATTCATTTTCGATCAACCACTTTTTTGGTAAATTTTTAAGATCCTGATTTCCCGATTTCCCATTACTGTTCATTACTGTTCTGCAGCATATGATAATCTGGTACACACCTGCATGAAGGCTCTTAGTTACAAAGGTTTAATTCAAGAGAAACTTGTTTAAGTTAAGGAATTATAACAGTACATAAAATGTGGTAAACTGCCTCTATGTTAAAAATTGGATTATAATCGATTGAACTCAGGTCAATTTATATTGGGCATATGTCGCACAAGGCTACGATATGATCGATTATGTATGCGTAATTAAGACGTGTTTGCCAATATTTCTCTATTGTTTTAAAATGGAACGTCGGTTAACTGATTTAGTAACTATTATTGAATGTTGATTTGCACTGGTTGAAAATGTTAGGCATGTCTGTGAGCATGACAATTATCTTGAATTCCATGCGAATAGTATTGTGAGATAGAAACGTAACTGAACTTGTTTTAGGATTTATTATTGTTTTCTTTTTTCAGCTACTCGTTGCGTCCTTACGTGATTAAGGAATCACATCAGTGAAGAGCGCGTGTTACACTTTTGTGCAATAAAGATACAATTCCACAATACTATTTCAAACACTTGAATATAGACCAAGTATTAACATATCAACTATTAATCCCCTTCATTCATATAGATATAATATGGTTGTGATAGACTTGTTAACGTGAATGGTAGAATGTAACATGTCTTTTGTTCATTACCGCAATGAAGAACAGTTCCCCATTGAATCCTCTTATTACCGTGTAAGCGCTACGCGCTTCCGCTCGGATGCTGACGTCAAGATTAGGACTGTATATATAGATGTCTTCTTTGCTGACAACACCAATCTATCCCGCATCGGCTGTGAGCGTGATATCTTTTTCTGTGGCTACGTAGAGTTCGGTGACAGTAACGTTCTCGACCTGGTCATTTTCTACAGTTTAAATGCTAACACCGTTACTGATATGACGGTAAGAACAGCTGTCACTATATATGGCTCATACGGATGGGTCTCATACTCAACTGTGTGCAGTTACTTGGATCTAAATATCCTTGGTTTTTATGGAACAGATTATGAACTTGGTCCTATTTCAGGAACGAAGCCGAAGGAGTTAAGTTCTACACCTTAGGCTATTCTCGTTTTCAAGAAAGCTCAGTTCAGAACACGTAATACGTTAGGCATTTGCAAACTCACTTGTTTTGTCTATACTACACACAGGATTGAAGTTGTTATTTTTAATGTAAATGGTAGATAAGCGATTATTAAACTTTGTCCGCTGTAGAAAGGAATTACTTGTATATTAAGCCCAGAGTAGTGCTTAAATGAGTCATTCCAATAGTTAGAACATACACCAGCATTATACGTTTCATAAGTAGTCAGCTGCGGCGTTCAAAGAATGAGTTTTTTTCAAATGTCACCCACTCTGAAGTTAAAAATGTCAAGAAATACATCGGAATATATACTGTAAACTGAATATATTCTGGTGTATTCCAATTATGATATGATTATGATCATATACTTGCTGTATACTGATATAAGGATACTTTACATCTAATAAACAATTCTTTAAATATCCAGACAATTGCTCTTCTAGGAATCCCTATTCTCAAATCATATGGCAGTTTGGCCGAGGTATCGGTGTTCCAACGGACACATTTCTAGTTTTAGAACTTGTTTCTGGAATTGCCATTGCATCTGATCTGTAATAAGCATTTGATAATCACAAGACTGACATATATTTGTCATGCAATAAAACCTGTATGAAGGCCTTGTTAAACTGATGACAGTTTGATCTATTTATCAAGAGCATTTAACAATAATATTTCTTCATGCAGAAAAATTGCTAAAAGCGAAATCACAATTATTCTGTTACTTATGATGCAGTAAAGCCTCATGTTCGGACACACGGAATAAACTGGACAACTCGCTATACCGGACAGAAGTTTGCAGTCCTTTTTTATTTTCCATTCAATTCTATGATAAAGGAACTCAATCAACTTATCACTCTCTATTCTGGACACCGAACACCCTGTGTGGTACCAGATGCAAGTATAAACTAGACCGAATTTCGCTACACGTAGCGAAACAGTACCCACTTACAAGGGCAGAGACACAACATATTTGGTCAAAGACACATTTTTCAGTGTTTCAACATAATTGTCAGCTTCCGGATTATTATCTTGAACGAGGCCATCGAAGTGAACATAATGTAAACTCATTTGGGCACAAAAAAATCAAATTCAGTTTTCTAACCTTTTTAGAGATACTGGTCACCTTGCAGTTTTTGACCTTGACCGTGACCCAGAAGCTCAAGATCACCGAGGTACCTCTTATGTAACGTCGTTTAGGCCCAAAGGATCGAAAATGAGCTCAAAATCGCTCTATCTCTAACCGTTTTCGAGATAATAGTCAACTTCCGGTTTTTGACCTTGACGTGACCCAGAAGGCTAAGGTCACCGAGGTACCTCTTATGTAACGTTGTTTAGGCCCAAAGGGTCGAAAATGAGCTCAAAATCGCTCTATCTCTAACCGTTTTCGAGATAATAGTCAACTTCCGGTTTTTTTACTTTGGTCGTGACCCAGAAGGTCAAGGTCACCGAGGTACCTCTTATGTAACGTTGTTTAGGCCCAAAAGGATCGAAAATGAGCTCAAAATCTCTAACCGTTTTCGAGATAATAGTCAACTTCCGGTTTTTGACCTTGACCGTGACCCAGAAGGTCAAGATCACCGAGGTACCTCTTATGTAACGTTGTTTAAGCCTAAAGGTCGAAAATGAGCTCAAAATCGCTCTATCTCTAACCGTTTTCGAGATAATAGTCAACTTCCGGTTTTTGACCTTGACCGTGACCCAGAAGGTCAAGCTCACCGAGGTACCTCTTATGTAACGTTGTTTAGGGCCAAAGGGTCGAAAATGAGCTGAAAATCGCTCTATCTCTAACCGTTTTCGAGATAATAGTCAACTTCCGGTTTTTGACCTTGACCGTGACCCAGAAGGTCAAGGTCACCGAGGTACCTCTTATGTAACGTTGTTTAGGCCCAAAGGGGTCGAAAATGAGCTCAAAATCGCTCTATCTCTAACCGTTTTCGAGATAATAGTCAACTTCCGGTTTTTGACTTTGACCGTGACCCAGAAGGTCAAGCTCACCGAGGTACCTCTAATGTAACGTTGTTTAGGCCCAAAGGGTCGAAAATGAGCTCAAAATCGCTCTATCTCTAACCGTTTTCGAGATAATATTCAACTTCCGGTTTTTGACCTTGACCGTGACCCAGAAGGTCAAGGTCACCGAGGTACCTCTTATGTAACGTTGTTTAGGCCCAAAGGGTCGAAAATGAGCTGAAAATCGCTCTATCTCTAACCGTTTTCGAGATAATAGTCAACTTCCGGTTTTTGACCTTAACCGTGACCCAGAAGGTCAAGGTCACCGAGGTACCTCTTATGTAACGTTGTTTAGGCCAAAAGAGTCGAAAATGAGCTCAAAATCGCTCTATCTCTAACCGTTTTCGAGATAATAGTCAACTTCCGGTTTTTGACCTTGACCGTGACCCAGAAGGTCAAGGTCCCCGAGGTACCTCTTATGTTACGTTGTATAGGCCCAAAGGGTCGAAAATGAGCTCAAAATCGCTCTATCTCTAACCGTTTTCGAGATAATAGTCAACTTCCGGTTTTTGACCTTGACCGTGACCCAGAAGGTCAAGGTCACCGAGGTACCTCTTATGTAACATTGTTTAGGACCAAAGGGTCGAAAATGAGCTCAAAATCGCTCTATCTCTCACCGTTTTCGAGATGAGTCGGCCTGTCGTTAAGGACGCGTGAAATCACGTGACCTTTGACCTTGACCCTGAAGGTCAAGTTTAGTGATGAAAGTTTACCCTTTACTGGGTACGTTTTATGCATTCACAGTGGGATTTGAGCACCTTTATGGCTACTTTTCGTGATTAATAGGTGTTTCCAAAAATATTTTGACCTCAATTTGACCTTGACATCTGAGGTGCAAGGTCAAAAAATTTTACGGATTTGACGACAACTCATTACCCTCTATGTCTCTGTCACATGCCGTCTTTTTACGACAAACCCTGTAGGAGAAGTTTTCTGGAAACCACTTTGAGGTCAGAAAAACCTTGACCTCAATTTGACCTTGACCTTCAAGGTCAAGGTCAAAATTTTGCGGATTTGACGACATCTCGTCACCCTCTATCACTGTGCCAAATTTCATCGTCCTACGTCAAATAGCGTAGGAGGAGTTTTCTGGAAACCTCCGTGACGGAAAAAAAAGAGAAAAAAAAAGGAAAAAAAAGGGCAGAAATTTCGAGAAAAACTACAAACTTATTCCCATTTGCAACGAAGTTTGCAAGTGGGAATAACCTAATATATCGGACGCTTGAGATAAGACCCTTATATCTGTGTACCTGACCATGCATTGTTTGCGGTTGTTTTGTAGTGAGAGCAGCATCCATGCCTCTTATAACAGGCATTGGATAGTTGTTTAAATACATCTGTATTTACAGATAAGAATCATAACGCAGCCGTTCTGGGACCTTACTGCACGACAATGCAAATGATTTTGCAATATAATTGGGCTTGATGACTTTAAGGCATATAATGAATGGTTGAATAACTTTCGAAAACACTAAAACACTAGACTTTGATCTCTGCGTGGTTGGGGAGCAGCGTTATTCTTGAATTGGTCAAAAACTAAAAAGAAACTTTACAAACCATTACTGATGGATACGAGTCAAATGATAAAACCACCCGAGGGACTGGACCGATCCAAAATACCCCCGCAGCCTGTAGCACTGGTAACACGAGTCTGAAAGGTGAGTGAGAACAGTGCGCAAGACTAAGCGGGGTTTCGGATCGGCCAAAATGCGAGTACGGTTTTATTTTCATTCAAGATTTAGTACATATATATTATCTTATAAATTAGATATTTTTGCACTCTCCTCCAATGCTTTCTGTGGCGTAGTTACGTTGTTTAGGTGATGCCAAGAAGACATTTGCAGCAACACATAGCGTAACGTTTTCAATACTGGAAGAGCCGCGAGTATGGCTGATGGCATTTACCGGGCGTAGTTACCAGTCAAAATACTGCTGTTTCCTTTGTATGCGTACTGGCAATCATGAAATAAAATGATGTATTTAACATGAGTGAAATTGTCTTTCTACTTTCAAACATTTCCAATAGAATTCCTTAGGAAATACCTGATGAAACAAGTCCCATGAAAATCCCAATTTTGGCAACTGTGGTTAAAAAGCCTTTCAAGGCTTTTTGTTACACCTAGAAAAATTTCCCATGTATAATATTTATTTCTAAATAATAAATCTAGGATCGTAGGAAACATATTTTTATGAACAATGGGGAGGAGTGATTCAAAAGAGTTCTAGTCATTGTTTTGGGGTCATGGCTGAGCAGATCAGAAAATAGCATGGTGGTTTGAATTATTGTATGGGTAATTGACTCTGGTCAGAGTTAGTGATTAGAAAACCCCACCGGAATCTGGTTATACCGAAAGTACCATATGGAAATTTCATCTGCAGCAACCCATCACAACATACCACTGTTTTCTCTGGGCATGGCAAAAACTGGAGGGGGTGGCTTTCACCCAGAGTTACCAAGAACGGGAGGGTTTTTCTCGTGGGGACTTGCCTCCACCTTACTAGACAAAGCATGTTTCAAATCGTGAAAAAAATATGCAGGGCGGTATGCATTATTGCTTTGTACAGCCAAAATATTGTGGTGATATTGCGTTAAGGAGAGGAAAATTAGTAAATAGCCTAATAAAACTGGACAAATTATCTCAGTCCGTACGTGTCCGGTGTATTGAGGTTTTACTGTACTCTAACGCGTGTTTAGGTTTTTAGAGTGGGCTTGCTAGCTGTATACTGTGAGAAAAAAATTTTCTTCCATGGACGTTAATTTTATATTTTGTAATATTTTAATGCTTTATAAACTGAGTTGGTATACCTTTTTTAGTGCTAACCAAGGCTTTGCAAAAACAAAACAAAACCATCTATAATCTCTTCTTTGAGCAATTTACAGCAAATAGCGTATACAAGAGCTGGTGTATTTTTATTTACACCATAAAGTTAAACAAGCTTTATTTTTTATCCTCAAAAACACACAAACTTAATGCCTTGGATGGATCAGTATGAAGATTTATAAGTCCTACAGACAATATTTGATAAATTTGTCAGGAGCAGAACAGGGCAAATAGGGAGAATAGAGACGTTCTGTCAGAAGTTAACGTTTCACATTTTACCTCTGAGAAGACTTTTAAAAGATGAAGTAGGAACTTTTTGGCAAAAATGTTTCGTAAAAAGTAAAAAGTTTATTTTTCAATAAAACGAAAAAATGTTTACTTTCTGTTTGAAAAAGAAGTATGAATTAGATTGTGGATGTTCTTATTTATATAAAAAATGAACTTTGAATCAGTTGCCCAAAAAGTGGATGTGAGCTGTATTTAAGCCAGTAGAAAGGAAGTCAATCCATCTAAATCACGACGTGTTTTATGCCATATTTTAGAACTAAAACTTTCTAAATCAAATGTGATAAAAACAGCTTTAACAAATGTACAAGAGATTCAGGAACATGGTTAGATAAGCCAATGCACTGGATGTGCAGTTGTAAAAACCACATTACTCGAGAAGATGATTTACTTCTAAATCGTGTTTTTTTCTCAAGTAAAATCTTTCATTTTCATCCATTTTTAAAACCTCGGCATGAACAGAACAGAATATTAGTTACTAAGCTAAGCATACTGAAGTGTAGCTGCCTGAGCTAAGTCAGTTTCTACGTGTGTATGATTCCGTTCTCAACTCAGCTCCAAATCCAAACAGGTTAAGCGTCGCTCACACAGCAACAACACATAAGGACAGGCAGCACCATATGGTTATCAGTTCTTACAATTTTGTGAGTCGAACCATTTAAATGCCACTGCTACAAAATCTTTCAAGATGATACAATATTGCACAAAGCAAGCATTCTTAGTCACACAAAATTAACGACAGTGAAATTTAACATGAAGATCTGACTGGAACACAGAGGCAAGTGCCTTCAGTATGTGAAAGGGTGCTTGACAGTGTAGAATGCTGTTTGCATGCTGCATGGTGCCAGATTTACCTCAAGCATCCAGGTTCCCAATTAATTAAGACTTGAATGAGGACTATGTTATTATAGTGGTCACCAAGGGACTGCCCTCTTGTAAGGCGTCTTTGTCGAGCGCATAATAGCGTCTTAAATGATCCAGTTCAGTGGAGTCTGAGCGCACGTGGCTGCCGTGTACAGGCTGTGGATCACGTGATATGGAGTCATTGATGATTGGTCCTTCTGGCGCATGCGTTAAAGGCTCCGGTAGTGGATACTCCCAAATATGGGTATATTCATTTCGCTGCTGGGGTTGTCCTGGGTGATTGTGTGCGTCATATACAGGTATTTTGACTTTGAATTTGGGTTCTTCATATATTTCCCCGACATGTTGCCTTGCAATCGGTATCCTCTTTAAACTCTGAACCCGATATCTAAATTAAACAGTTATATATAAGATATAGTTAAAAAAAAAACAAATATTTTTTCATTTCATACTTCATGAGTTATTTTTTTAAGTAACATCCAAAAACTAATTGCAATTAAGTTTCGAAGGGAATAAATATCATCGCCTTTTCTGACAAGATCCTTGCTACAATTGCTAAAGAAAAGTTAGTTCAAGAGATCATTCTTACTGACACCAAATTTATCTTGATGGCCAAAATCAACTTTTTATTTTTATATTTTTTCGGTGCGCTCTTTTAAAGTTTTTTTTTTTTAAATATGAGAATACATAAGAATAGACATGAAGACAATTCGTTTTATCTAATATTGTCTTATGGACATGAGGTCTTTTGGCGTGCTTATGGAGTATACAATCACAACTAGAGAAAAAAAACGAGCTTCAAAATTTAATATTTTAACTCGTGGCACTACCATAACAGAAGACTACATCTAAATTTTAAAATTAAAATAATAATGCGTGTACCTTCTGAGTATGAATATTCCGACGATGATAATGCACATGCTTATGGTAACGGCAATCGCTATGATGAGAAAAATGACGAAGGCTGCAAGTAGAATTTATAAAAGAAAGCAATGCTGGTAGAAAATTTTAGAGATATCTCCAATTACGCTCCTCTGTATTATTAGAGAATCACTACATACAGTAATTAGATATATCTTTAGCACATTTAGAGATACAAAAAAATAAAAACTGAAAACAAGAGGTATCAGAAGTATATGAAGTATAGCCAAATGAATTCTAGGTAGTTCTGTTTGAACTTGATATGTTCAAAGTTTAATTGACACCTCCAAATCAGTATCTTTATTAAAAAAAGTTATCACTTATGCAGTCGTTTATAGATACAATAAATTATTATAATAAAATTTAAAAAAAAAACAGCATTCAGGTATCAGTGAGGTATCAAAAATCACTACGCAACGAATAAGCAGATTCACATTTTTGTCTGCGGGATTTGCGCAAAAAACAGGACTCCTTTTTTTGGGGGGGGGGGGGCGGGGGAAACGTGGGAGCAGAGAAACTAAGAAGTATAGCAGCCAATAGTGAAATTCATCAAAATCACTTTGAAATAGATAGAGAGCTTTTCTGTGCTAGAAAACCATTGTTATAATATTTTAAATAAATTGTCCCTCATTCTAACTTTATCGATAGGTCATGACAAGGAAAATCAACTTTTTTAATACATTTTCCTGTTTTGCTTCTTTTTTGTATTTTTTCCCCCTGTACACCTGCGAAATTCCTCAACTGAGCATATGCGCTCTTGAAACCGTGAACTGGCTCATAAATTTGCACACGACGCTGCAATGTTTTACAGTATGGTATAAATGTAAAAAAAAAAAGGTTAATTGACGTTCGGATAAAACAGAGGTGTACCCCCACCTTCCGCCCCCACCCCCCCCCCTCCCCCCTCATCCCAGGGCACACCATTCACAATTAGATTGGCTCCCGACTTCCAAATCAGCAGCTTGGCTGGATTCCCTCTTGTTTAGTAAAGCTCGCAGTGAGCTCCATAAAAGCAAAGATTGCGGCATTGAAAATGACAACGAAACAAATTGCTGGAGATAAGGTTCCCCACTTGGCCACAGACGCAGTTACCTTTACTGCATCTGTCAATTTTTAGCCCCATCCATAATCACCCAAGTTCCCCCAGTAGAGTTCTAAAATATGACGGCATAACTGATGTGAAGCATCATGAAGCGTGATTGCAGTGGCCCATCCGAACCAACATTTGCATTGTCTTTTGCTCCCCAAGTGTCTACTTAAGGGCCTCAAGCCATAAAACTTGCAGAAGAACGCTTGCGACTGCCAGCCTTGATTTAGCCCAAAGATATAGGAATTGTACCGCAGGGCAATATTTCCCTCAAATCCGAATAAATCACAGACTCGTTCATTCAAGGGTTATTTTGTTTACAGTATTCACGCACGGAAGGTTGAGTTTGTTGTGGGTGGAGTCTTCAACTATAGTCAACCATAGTGACGTCACAAAATGTGCGTCAAGTATGTGCGGAGAGAAGAAATCTGCTTTGTACGCATGCACGATATGGGTGGGATTTTGTCAAATTCGTCCCTCTTGCCTCTTACATCAGCGTTCCAGGCAGAAAACTTAGTTACACTTTTCATACTATGTTATGTTTAAATGATGCAAAATGTACCAAATCCTAACCGTGATACAATAAATTTATATTTTCTTTTTTTTTATTTCAAGATTTCACTATTCTTTTGAAGCGTAGTTCCCTTGAACGCTAGTTCTTCTCGCGATCGATTAGGAGTAGGTTTACTATGGAATACTAAATTATCTGTTCAACCAGTTCATACCATGTGGAATTGCAATTCCTCCCCCAAGTTTGCTTGCTGCTTGCCTGGCTGCGACGAGATCTACAACAAAGTAACACACATATGCTATAAACTCATCCATGTCAACCTAACACCCCCCTCCGCCCCATAACCATTTTTTCTACGGTCTTTTTAAGACTTTTTAGCAGGCACCCTCGAGTTATTCTGAAAGTCAGAGCACTACTTTTTATACAGCCCTTCTCGAGCATTTTATTTAGATGTTTTTGATCCACTTTGAAACTGCCCTGAAGGAAAACAGCTATCATTTCGAAAATGTATATTTTTCTTTTCAATTATTAAGAGAAATTAAGCTTTTGATTGAAGGTAAAAGTAATTTAACTACTCACATATGGAGAATTGCATTGGATAGAATGACAGTTCTTTTATTTATTTATTTATTTATATTTGCACATGATAGACAAATAGCCGTGAAAGTTTTCTCCTGAATGTTAGCCGATGACTGCAGAGAATCCATAAAATTTTAAGTCTCGTGGTTTATCAGACCTTAGCAATCGGCAAGTAAAATGGAAAGTAAACTCTCTCCGCGCACGATTTCTATTATCACAACTTCAGACCACACCTAACTAGATATGTATTACATGATTGGAACAGAAGGCTAGAAGTATACTTTGCATTCCTATTCTCAGTCTATTGCTGTCCTTGATTCGCGAAATTTGTACTGACCGTGGAATTCCGACAGTTACAGCCACCCGGTTATTCAACAATACTAACGTTGTGTACAGTTTCCAATGACTCCCTTCCAGCTTTGATCAACACATTTTAAATGCCACGTCTGTTTGGTATCGTGGCAACCCACTGTAGCTTCGTCAGATCCGAGATCCCTCGTCAGCCACGCGTGCCTCGGGGGTGTCAGGTCTGCGCAGCCAACCGCTAGACACAGCCGAAAATTACAACGTAAAACAGTGTATTGTGCTATGATGTCTTTTTTTCTGTAGCAATAAGCACATGTTTTAAAATAGGAACATTGTTTTGGTTCAAAATTGTGTGATATTTTTTTCTGAATTTGAAACGATTGAGTCTCTAGATTAAGCAGTTTGGAACAATGTTCCAAAGGCACTTTTTAAGTGTTGCCTATCTGTGACTGAAACGACCATGTTCTCCTAGAATTACACTAGCATTTTCTGGTCTTTGAACAATCAACGGCTTTTTATTGCATTTGAAAGAGCATTCAATTTGTGTGTTTGTATTACAGAAAAGTCATACATTATTACCTTTGTAATGAATAAGAAAGTTATAAGGATCTGCGGAAGCCGGTCTGGCACCGATTTCTATCTGTACTTTGTGGGCCTCCGAGCTTACGACCTCCAGCGATCTCACCCGTTGCCTACCGCCACAGATCGCTCTCATTTCATTGGTCGATTGGTCTTTGATGTATCCATACGTATACGGACATGATTGGAGTCTCTCTGGATCGTCGCTCCACTTGAAATCAACCAATGTCAGATGAATACGCTGGCCCGGTTGGGCTTCTAGGTTCCACGATACTGTCTCTTGTGGGTCGCAGCTTTTTTCGTACGGTGCTAGACTAGAAATATATCCACCTTGTGACGTCACAGGGACCCGGACAGGATGACTACAACTTCCTTGTGGCACGGGATAAACTAAAATAGGGATCAACAAATGTATAAAAAGTATGAAAAAACATACATCTGAATAAAAAATAATTCTTCACTTCACATTTAGCCACATAGATATCCGATTACAAAACCATTTCGATGAGCTTCCTTCGCTTTTAAATATGAATAAAGCAAGGTGTGTTCATTAATTAATTAATATATATATCCAATATATATCCATATCCAAATGTTGAAAAAATCTGCCAGTAATTCGAGACATGTTTCATTGGTGTCTCTGACTGGAATACAGAGATTTATTAACAATTTCAGATATCTTGAATTCAATTAGACACACGTCTGAAAAATTTCATTAAATCAAAGAAATCTCTTATCAATGTTGAGGTTGACGTTAAGATTAATGTTAATCATGAAAAGATCCCTTGCTACTGTGCTGAATTAAACTATCTAAAAACTAGACCGATAATGCTACCGAGTAACGAAAATTACACTTGGGAGCCACAAAAAATACGATTCTGAACTCTTAAAATTCAGAAGTGACCATGAACGAGGAGGACAAGGTTACCAAGGTACGTCTTACATATCCTTTGTTAGGCCCAAAGGGCCGAAAATAAGCTGAAAGCCGTTCTATCTCTAACCGATTTAGAGATAATAGTCAACTTCCGGTTTTCCACCTTGATCATGACCGCGGAGGTCAAGGTCACCGAGGAACCTCTTGCATATTGTGTTTTAAGTCCAAAATGTAAAAAATAAGGCCATAATCGTTCTATCTCTAACTGGTCAAATTCCAGTTTTGACATTGGCCATGACAGAGGAGGCGCGAAGGTCATTGAGGTACCTCTTGCATAGCAAGTCTTTTAAGCCCAAAGGGTTGAAAATAAGCTCAAAATCTCAAATCGTTTTTGAGATAATGGTCAATCGTTCTCTAAGCTCAAGGCAAAAAATGCGGATTTCACGACGTCTCATCCTCTATCAGTGAGCCAAATTTCATCTTCTTATGTCATACAGCGTAAACTAAAAGCATTTAAAAAAAAACAATAATATATATATATAGTTGGACTGTTGGGCGATATCATACCATGTGCCTCAACTGCCGCATCAAAGCGTTAGCCTGCCTTATACTGGGCTTCCATGGCCACATTACAACGTCCATTTTTGCACATAAAATGTTAATGAATTTCTAAAAAAATTGAGCTGGACAAACTAGACATGTTAAATTATATCTATGCGAAATTGAGTTATCTTAACCCTGGCCGTCTTGGAGGAGTTTGCATGACAAAGTTTTGGCGGAAAAAAGGAATCATACGGAAATATTTGACCTAATCGTACGAATTAATCCCCAAGTGTAATAAATAAGAGATGTAATATTGATGTTATCTTTAATTTTAATTATTTAGAAATATGTTCAATTATATATATATATATATATATATATATATATATATATATATATATATATATATATATATATATATATATATATATATATATATATATATATATATACATATACATATATATATATATAATATGTCAAAGTCTCCATAACCCTAGGGCATTTATTATCCTCCGCTTCTTTAAAAGCTTCGGCTAAAAATAATTATGTCCTAAATATCCGAATCATTAAATATCCTAGTATTCATAAGTGTCAAATATTTGGTTTAAAATATGGAATTTCTCATAAAAAAGAATTAAGAATTGCCGAATATAAAACTGTGACAAGGGGTAAATATATTAGGATGTGCACATTTATATAACATGCTGAAAAATTCAGTCATACCTTTCTCACACGTATAAGAGGCTCGCAAATAAACTTTGAGCTCGGACAGACAGTTGGTATCATCGTTCTTAAGATCCAGGCCCTCGTTGGGAACCATCATAGAGCATTGCTGCCGCCCAGAGCAATAAAAGTCAAGGACACTCAATACATTGATACCGCAGCCTAGATACCCTACGTTGACCTTGACACAATCGTTTTTGCGCATGCGCCCATAGGTGGCGTTCATTGCCATGACTACTTCGTTCAGACCGCACTTCGCTTCCACTGGATTTCCGGCACAGTAATCCTGTTCCACAATCTCTGAAAAGAAAAAATCACAGAACAAATGTGAGAATGCATAACGATGCCTGGAGATTTCTCAGAACACACCATCATTCACTGCTCCTACAACAAGTGCCCCAGGAATTGAACAATTTCGCTTTACCAGCTCATACGCAATCATGAGCATAATTAAATAAAGATATCATTATGATAACAGAGAGATAGGCGAACAGACTGAAGGAGTGACGGACAGGGAGAACATTCGAAAGAGGAAAGGTAGATAGAAGAGTTGTGGAGAGAGAAAGAGCGGAGGAGGGGGGGAGCCTTCAATAGATAGGCTAAAGAATTAACTAAAATGGTGAAAAAATATTCTTTTTGGTTGCGTTTTTCGATTCTATTTGATCTTTTAAAAGCAACTTTTTTTTTCGAAATGCTCTCACCACTTTCTAAACTAACTACCCAGTGAACATTCCAAAGTCGATACAACGTTGATTTTAGGTTGCAAAGTCCACCCGCTCACCGGAAATGGCAGCCATGAAATGTCACTTCAAAAATAGACCAAAATGTGTACGCAAAATAAGAGAATTTTGAGAGCACCGCAAGTTTTTCCCACCTGCATTGACAAAATATTCATGAAAATCGACTTCATACGTACCCTGTGTGACTGGATAATCTAATGGTGTGAGCACTGTGATGGAGGGGTGAAAAAAGTCGGAACGTAGGCGTTTTTCCACTTCCATAAACAACCAAATCCCGACGTCGGGTGCGACGTCTATCAAACGTTGTTCAAACGTCGCAATGTTTACTGGGTATACCCACATTTCATACCCCCCCCCCCCCGCAGCCACGAAACCCTAGGAGAAAAAAACAGGAAGATGCCAATATTGCAAGAAGAGTCTAACACAGAACGATGTTCCGTTTGAAATTGTATCTTAAGTTTTCCAAGGCTGTTTCCGTTAAAGAGAGTTCGATTCTAATTAATTGATTGGTGATTAATCAATCGACTAATTCTTCAATGTATTGAGTATTCGATTAACAGAAGCCAAATAACTTGTATTCATTGGTAATTACTCAGTTTATTTCATGGATACGGTTAATGCAATATTAAGCTTTGTCGCCTTTCGTTTTGAAATATATTCTAATTTTGCATCTTCGAAATCCAAATAAGATGACCTCTCCGCTACGTTTGTGGCAGTCACATTTACCCGAGATACGTGAATCGATCATAACAATATGAGCGATAATATGGAATTGTCTGGGCCAAAATGAGCTTGATACAATATAAAGCCTTAAAAAAAAGATTGGTAAAATGGCAATAGCATAATTTGTTTTGTGTTAGCACCATGCATTATACGGTCCATTGAGTGGTGAGTACAACAGAATGGGGCTGTGATGGAGCTTTATTACAAAGGAAATGGAACATGAAATCCTTTATGAATGTTTGCTTTAACAACTCAGATATATCACATCGATCATAATGTCGCCACATTCTAATATTGTATTCAGATGTAATTAATTTCCCTGTGACATTTCTATTAGTGAGAAGAGCTAAATTTGTTTGAGTGCCTTCCTCTGACTTCAAAGGTTTAGTCGTCCACAGGCCAGTTCACACAATATGATTAATACCTTGTGTGATAGTCGATGTCTTTGGATTGTGACTGGCGTCTGACTTCTGAATTTTCTTGGCTTACAACTTTTCTACACCTACGCACGCTCGACGCAAGATTGAATTGCAAAAAAAAGTAAGAAACGAAGTTACAGATTCCCATCCCTTGGGAAAAGGAAATAAATACGAGATGTCTCCAACCTGGACTTGGGGAAATAAATTGAATCGTATTGGTTTACGTTTTGCTCCACTTCCCCCATCCAAGAGTTTGGATCTGTGCCTGAGATAGGTATCGGGCTTCGTCACTGGGTGTCGAACAGAATGGGATGTACATGACCATGCCTCGCCTTGATTCAGTAAGAACCTTATTCCCACTTGGTATTGAAAATATCAAATGGGGATGGATTGCCTCGAATTCTTCACCTATTTTTTTCCCTCCCTTTTTAAATTTTTTTTTTCTTCTTCCGCCGAAACGGTTTCCAGACATCTCCTCTAAGACCGCTGAAGCTAGACCAACCAAACTTGGCACATGTATGGAGGGTCATCTGAAGTGGTGCACCTGATAAAAATTTTTGACCTTGACCTTACTGGTCAAGGTCAAATGGCTAAAAAGTTCAATCGGTTTCCAGACATGTACAAAAGCCAAAACCTGGCACATATATAAAAGACGATGTGATCTGTCGCACCCGTTAAAAAGGTCAAATCGTTATTTAGGAAAAACAATGAAAACGGTAAGAGATAGAGCAATTTTGACCCCATTTTCGAACTCCATCTCCTATACGACGTTACGTAAGGTAAAACTTCCGGTGACCTTGACCTCAAGGTCAATTTCGAGTCAACATTTGCGATTTATGACGTCATTTATGTTTTAAAGCTCAATAACTCGAAAACTATTGAACCTAGCGATTCCGCACAAAATACATTATGAGACTACTTTTAAGCAAGAAATTTTTTGGCAAGTCAAAGTTGTACCTATGACGTCACCATTTAAGAGTTATGACGTCATTTAAAGCTCAATAACTCGAAAACTATTGAACCTAGTGCTTCCGCACAAAATAATTATGAGACTACTTTTAAGCAAGGAATTTTTGGCAAGTCAAAGTTGTACCTGTGACTTCACCATTTAAGAGTTATGACGTCATTTATGTTTTAAAGCTCAATAACTCGCAAACCATTGAATCTAGCGCTTCCGCACAAAATAATTATGAGACTGCTTTTAAGCAAGGATTTTTTGGCCAGTCAAAGTTGTACCTATGATGTTTTCATTTGCGAGTTATGACGTCATTTATGTGTTATAGCTCAGTAACTCGAAAACTAAAGAACCTGGTGCTTCGGCACTAAATACATTATGAGATTACTTTTAAGCAAGGAATTTTTTGACACGTCAAAGTTGTACCTATGATGTCATCGAAGGTCAAATCGCGAAAACCTTTTTTAAGAAAAACAATGATCTATCTCGAAAAACGGTAAGAGATAGGGCAATTTTGACCTCATTTTCGACCTCCACCCTCTATACGACGTTACGTAAGGCATAACTTCCGGTGTCCTTGACCTCCATGTCACTTTCGAGCCCCAAACCGGAAGTTGCCCTTATCTCGAAAACGGCAAGAGATAGAGCAATCGGTTTCCAGACATCTCCTCCAAGACCGCTGAAGCTAGACCAACCAAACTTGGCACATGTATGGAGGGTCAACTGAAGTGTTGCACCTGATAAAAATTTTTGACCTTGACCTTACCGGTATAGTTTGTAGCATTTAGGAGGATGTTCTACATTTAGACATTTTTATTGTTATTGTTAACAAATAGCAATATCATCTAACTTCTGTTTTAAGTTATCATTCCAAGTGGGCTCTAATTCGCTGTGCGAATTTCGGTCTAGTTTTATTAATACGTTACACCACCCATTCTGCAACCCAGGCGATGTCTGTGTATCCTTAAGTTTTCTCTTTTCATTTCACTAAGAAATTTACTCAGTTTTACCCATGCCTTTTATAGCTGTTCTTGTTTCTATTCAAATTACTCTGTGCTTTGTTGGTCATTTTTTGCTACTATTCAAACGAGATGAAAGCTGCTGCCTATGTTCGCCATGTTCACTTATTGTTCACGCGAAATGATGTCGTTTCCAGGTGAAATTGCTTTTAATAACCGTCGCTGAGTGGTGCGATAATAACTCAGGTTACCCCTGTTATGTGGAGTTTTATAACGCTACGAACAAATTAACTCGCAAACAGGAAGCAATTCTGACGGCTCAGCTTGAAAGGACAAAACAAGAGTACCTTGCTATTGTTAAAGGGGAATGAAATCGTGATGAAATTGTATTTTTTTAAAGGGTAACCCATCAACTCATTCTATTGACGGCAGTTTAGCATTGTTGTAAAGCTTCGTTTATTACTTCTTGAACAGGCCAAGAGAAAGCTGACATTCTCTTTTGCGTGCGAATAATGTAACAATAAATTTTACTTTTTTTTTTTTTTTCAAAAGCTATGGCTTGTTCTTTCCAAACCAGATGCGCGGTCTTAAGTGGAGTTTATTAAGTTTTGCTCTTACACTTGGACAATTTTGACGAGTTTTGACAATCCTTTAACGACCCCTCCACCCCCCCCCCCCCACCCCAGCCATATCCCCCATCTGCGTAGCATGAAAACATTTATATAGAATGCAACTCCGGAAATCGGACTACCGGCAAGAATGAACTAAGACGGTCTAATTTCCGCGGTGGTCCGATTTGTGGGGTTCTGCTTAATGCAAGAACCAAGGGCGGGACTGTTTACAAGGGGTCCAATTTGTGAGGTGTCCCATTTGTAAGATGTCCGATTTGTGAGGTGTCCTATTTGTGAGTTGTCGCATTTGTGAGGTGCCCTATTTGTGGAGTGCACCATTTGTGAGGTGTCCCATTGTTGGGTGTACCATTTGTGAGGCGTCCGATTTGTGAGGATCCCATTTGTGAGGTGTCTCATTTGCAGGGTGATTCTGTTCCGCGGCATTTATCTTCTCTGTTGGGCCTTATTTCTCATTTCCTCTAAAACGCCGCATCGCTTTCTCCATAAACCCTCCTCGGCTTTCCCCCTTAACCTCTATTTCGTATTTCTACAAGGCCCAATTTAGCTTTCACCCTTGTTGTTGTTTTTTTAATGATTCCATTTTGTAATTAAGGTAAAAATCAAATATATTCTACTGCATTGGCCACTACTTTCATATTTGGATTAATTAGTAACCAGACCATGTGCATATACTTAATTATAAAACCCCCGGACCCCCCCCCCCCTGGACCCACATTTAAACACCTCTTCAAAAATAAAGCACCATTAAAAGTGGAGTAAATTCTCCAGGTTTAACTGTATTTAGAACTGACAGCAATGAATAGATATATGGTCCAATCAGTCTTTGTTGGATAAAAAGAAATGCAGTATAGAATTATTGATGAGTATTGACTGTAATTGTACAAATAAATGAGATCATTCATAATGAAGTCTTTTCTAATGTTACACTCATGTTCAATTAATCGTTGAACGTCAGTATTATCGACTGAGTTTAGAGGCTGTATTTTCGTTTTTGCCCCCCCCCCCCTACTCACCCCTCCCCCCCCTCCAAGGCAGAAAAATGTCATGTTTCTTTCAATATTTATAGGATAGCATTGTAAAACATGTCTGGTTTGTCTGTACCAAGGTGTGAATGGGAGATACACAAATACCTGCACGTTCCTGGGAAATATCCAACGTTGTTATGTCACTTGGGTAACTGGTGCAATGTGGTTGGTCAGTTCTCAAGTCAATCGTGTTTCAATATTGACCGGAACTCAAATGATCGATATTACAGATATTTTTAATCGACACGCCATGTACGTCATGTGATAAAATATACATTTGTTGATTTCGAGTCAACGTGAAGATATCACTGACCAGATAACTTTAGCTCAACATTTTTCACTGGTCAATAATTAGCAGATATTGATTTATTTTGAGTAAGCAGGAAGTTTTATTGTCCCGTAAGAAAATGTTGAAATAATGTTAAGATTTACTTACTGGCCAATTGTTATCGGAAATTGATTTATTTTAAGCCACCATAACGTATTATTACATGACCCTTCACCACCCCCACCCCTCCCCTCCATCATCTCCCTCCACCCAGAATAAAGATTATGAGTCTAGGACAGTTCCCCCCGAACCAACTCCCCCGAACTACTCCCCTTTCCAATTCCCCCCCCCCCCCTCCCGAACAATTCCCCTCTTAGGGCAATTTCCCCCAGGCATATTCCCCCCTAAAAAATAATATATTTATATATACATATGTATTTCCATAAAACTTCAACTTGTGTTTTTTTAATAACACTTTTGCCTCCCGTTTCACAATGTAATTACAGCAAATAATTTAACTGAGTTCTTTAAAAGGGTTACCTAGCCTTGAATCGCTTGAACTGCAATTACATGATTTTCAGTTGATTACATGGAGTCTTTTGGATTTGGGCTTATTTATGCAAACTTCGAAAACCGCCAGACCATGGACTATTTGCGCGGCATTGCCCATAACATTAAGTTCTGAACATTATGGTCTGGCTTGAAAGACTTGAAGGCCGCAAAGACGTAATTTCAAATGAATTGATCAAACACTTTTGTAATTGCAATCATGTGTATGAAAGATTAGGCAGCATTTTTGAAGAATGTAATTAAAAGAATAAGAGAAAAATTATTTGCAGTAATTATATTTTCCTTTGGAGGGGGGGAAGGCTGCAATTGCAATTGTGTGTATGATTAAAAGAAAAGAATAAAAGAAATTATTTGCTGTAAATATATTTTTCTTGGGGGGATAGGCCTAGAAGGAATTGCCCTACGGGGGGGGGGGGGATTGGAAGGGAAAGTAGTCCGGGGGAGTTGGTTCGGGGGGAATTGTCCTCTTCCCAGATTGATCTGTGGACAGTTTATAACTGGAGAAATTAGTCTTGCGGTCTCAGAATATAAGTTTATTCTTTCTGCACTTGGCTGGTTGTGATAAAAAAGATCGCTCGCTTTGAGAAAATTTCAAATTAAGGTAAAAATATAAATGCAATGCTGCCTTGAACAGGACAAAGGTATATATTTTCAATATAGGCGAAAGAGACAAATTGCATTTTGTAAGCAGGATTACAGGAAATTACCCAGCCAACTATTATTTTAGTAGACATATTGTCTAAAACCTGATGTCCTTGGGTTCATTCCCAGGAAACATGATACCCCCCCCCCCCCCAACCCTCACCCAAACACAAATAATTGAAAATAAGTGTAATTATACAGGTCAGTAAATATTTTAAGTATATTTTAATATGAACCATAAACTCAGATGCATTTAGTAGATATTGACTTACTTCTAGTCAACATGAAGATATTATTGACCAGATAGGAAACTGTTGAACTTAAGTCCAACATTTTGTTACTGGCCAATACTACTTCAGGTTGACTCAAAATAAATTAATATTTGACATTTTCTGACCAGTAAGAAAAAGTTGACCTTCAGGTAAAAATTATCAGTACAGGGCTGGTGTAATGAGCTGATGTAACAGACAAACAAACAAACATATCAACAAATAAACGAAAACATGTGTTTCAATGTGACCATGACTATATATATATATATATATATATATATATATATATATATATATATATATATATATATATATATATATATATGTGTGTGTGTGTGTGTGTGTGTGTGTGTGTGTGTGTGTGTGTGTGTGTGTGTGTGTGTGTGTGTGTGTGTGTGTGTGTGTGTTAAAACTAAAACTGAAATATATAAAAGTACGCTTTCCTTTCGAACGCCACACTTGATTCAATTGTGTTCAATTTATTCAGCTGCTTGTGTTGAGACAGATTTCGACGAATGCTGTATATAAATGCTGTATTTCAAGCCTGAATGCTGTATAGCCCTCCTGAATGCTGAAAGGCGATGCTGTATGGCCATGCTGAAAGCTGTATGACGATGCTGAATACTGTATGGTTGTGCTGAATGATGTATTGTGATGCTAGAGGCTATTGGAGGATGCTGAATACTGCATGGTGGAGCTGCATGCTGTGTGGTGGGGTTGAACGCGGGGTTGTATGGCGGTGCTGTACCCACATGGTCTTCACACGTATGGCAGGGCTGGATGCGGTATGGCGAGGGGATGAATGCCGAGGACTCGGCTTAAAACGATAGCGAAACAAATAGTCGTCGGGCCAAAACGAAGTCGGTCATAGACGAGCGTTAAAAAGTCGACTGAAAATTTTCGAGGGAAGTAGGTAATTTTAATACAGAAATTGACAGAATATATGCTTTCAACTGTGAAGCACTGATCTTTGGGCCATAAAGCGTTTTGCAAATGTAAAAAAGTTTGTTCTTTCTGAAATAAATTCGTCGAAATTGACAACTGCGACATTTCCGCGATAAAACTTTTACCACATTTTGCTCCCCACTACACACTACCCCCTCCCCCTTCCGCCGATGGTTAGAACAGCCAATGGACACGGGGCATCGACATTAACGCGGGTACAAGTTTCTCAATCTACACGGGGTACCTACACTGACACGGGTACAAGTTTCTCAATCTACACGGGGTACCGACACTGACACGGGTACAAGTTTCTCAATCTACACGGGGTACCGACACTAACACGGGTACAAGTTTCTCAATCTACACGGGGTACCGACACTGACACGGGTACAAGTTTCTCAATCTACACGGGGTACCGACACTGACACGGGTACAAGTTTCTCAATCTACACGGGGTACCGACACTGACACGGGTACAAGTTTCTCAGTCGACACGGGGCATCGACACTGACACGGTACAACTTCCTCAACAGATACGGGTCACCGACAACTTTCTCAATCGACCGACCCTGACGCAGGTACAAGGTTTCTGAGGTTCTTTTAGTGTGAATTGATCCGGAGTTCTCTCAATGAAAACTGACATGCTTGTGAACAAAATGCGTGGTCACATCAAAGTAGCGAAGTCGCAAAGTTAAAAGACTTCTTCAAAGTCACACATCAGAGGCCATACAAAAAAATAGGCATAGATTCAGTTAAAATGTGCTTTTGGCCGATAATTATAGGTGTGTAGTCTTCTTAAAAGCATTAGTTCCCGGAATCCATGCCAGTGAAACGATATAAAACAAACGGTCCTTTGTCACAATCTGTTGAAGGCTCTTAGTCAACATCCTGGTCTCTCTGAGTGACCTAATAAACACATAGTATCTTCACATCACATCTGCGAAATGCCGCTTTTTCGCAAAGGTGCAACAGTGTATTGAAACTAATGTCCCTATACAAACTTGTTTTGAGGTTTTGAACAATTTTGCAAACCCAATATGAGAAAAGACAATTTACAATAGTATTTTCCCCCTTTTCATCTGGTAAAATTTGCCATTTTGTCCACTTCCTTTTTTGGCAATTTATCAGTTTCCGGTTTTGCGGATAAATTATTGCCACCTCTTAGCTTCGCCAAACAAATTGCATGGATAAAGGCATGCAGTTTTCCCAGACATAAAGCTGACAACATTTCGATTCAATTTCGTCGCTGACTCCTTTTTAAATGGCTGATAAGCAGTTTTCTTGTTTTTTCTCTATTCGTATTTTCTCAATTTCGTACTTCTTCTAAAACTACTTTATAAATCTGGCTTTCTATTTTTAAGAATCAACGAAAATCCATTTCCCCTGCCAAATCATGTTTTAAAGTTACATTTTGTGGAATGCATTAGAAAACATGTCCAGTTCCTCCTTACAGAAAGAACACATATACATTTTTTTTCTCTTCCACGACAAACTTTTTGTGTTTTCCTACTGTTTGAAATTGCTGTCAATATGCTTTTTTAAAATAATAGTTTCAACTGCTACGTGGCTTTACTTGCTTTTTTTTTCTTTTTCAAATAAAGCACCTTATGATGAACACATTAGATTCTCTAATACGAGCAGATGGTCGATGGCTTCCGTTACCTGAATATCAAGAAAATTCTCTTTATACACCACAGTCTTCATACCGCAAAAGCTGAGGCATATTACTTTTTAACTGTCGGGTGTTTCTGTCTCTCTGTTATAACAGTCGTATTATATTACCATACTTAACAGTTTGTTACTGGAAGTTTTTAGTTGAGATTTTAGGCTACTTCCCAGCAACATTATGGAGATCGCCAAAATCGAAGGAAGACCATTTTAGTGACTTTCATCGCAATAAAATACGTCACCTCAGTATTGCTTATATTTCCACAGTCAGGCTGGGTCGATGAAAGATAGACACACGAGTCGTGGAAAACCTCATTAAAATTTGCAAGTAACAAGATTAAATTAGGATTTTATTCGTTTCTTAGACTTCAGAGGAGCTTTCGATTCAGGAGAATCGCTGTATCGACAGACTGTCATTGACAAGTTCATCCTAGGTTTTAACTTGAAGTCCTTCATAAAGTACTGTAGTAAAACTATTTAGAGCTGTGGATGGTTAACGACAAAATCTTCCTTGAGGATTAATACAAAGGGGTGCGCTCTTTCTACCTTTCCATGTTCACTCCGTGTGTAAATTTCTGTAACTAATTATTGCATGAAATAGCAGTGAAATCAAAGGTTTTAAAATAGAGAAATAAACCCATAAAAGTAATAAGCAATTATCCGATGATCCTCACTAAACATTCTCCTTCAGTTTTGAAACTTATAGGAATAGTGCGAGCATTCTTTGGATTTTCTAGTCCATTTTACTTTGCTAGGTTTGATAATTGCGAGGAATCGAGGTGAACTAATGTAATAATAAATCCACCGCCTTGCTGAGAAATGAACAGTTTGGGTGAAAAGGAGTTGTGCATATGGGGAATTGTTTGATGGATTTATTTAAACATGCCAAACTGAAGTCTGGATCTTCATTTTTTTTTTATCTTGTGAAGTCTTTCTACGTTTTGCAGCAGTAACAATGTTAAGATACCTCGATGTCATTTATACCAAGTTTGAACATGAAAGAGTGTGGGGATAAGGGCAGGGGGAAGAGGGAGGGAGAGGGAGAGGGGGAGGGGGAGGGAGAGGGGGGAGGGGGAGGGCAGTGGAAGACTAATGACAGAAATTCACAAACATTCCTGCCGCTGTGTTGTTGTCAGCATTGCATATTTCACCAACAGAAACTCAATTATTCACAACAGTGTAAATAAACTTTTGAGTTTGCTCCATAGCTCAACAGATTTGTTATTCAAAGATCAATTTTTTATGATGAGTAAAGGTGAGGCCAGGACTTGTCTTATATATTTGCGCATTTACAAGGAAAGTTATCAATAAATTAAAAAGATGTCTATGTTTGTGCATTGCGCCGTTTAATATCATTTTCAAGACCTTGCAAATACCGAAGAAGCTTTGTTACGTAAAAATAAATGGATTTTCAAAAGGAAAAGCTCCAGCGAAATATGATCAATATGAGTGGGGTTTTTGTATTAGATCCTTATAAAGTGAGGCCATTTTTTTTGTCGTATCCAAACGTAATTATTTCTGTCAATATAAAAAGAACATATAAATTAAGACCATCTCGGAATTAAAACCACATTTGTCCGGTTCAAGGGATGGTCTTAATTCAGGGAATCAACGTTACATGCGAATAAGACTCGAATACCGTTGAATTTCGTTTTGTAACATGGGTCGACGCACTTTGTTCATGACCATGTCAGTTTCCATTGAGAGAACTGCCGGTCAGTTCATACTAAAAGGACCTCAGAAACTACCCGCGTTAATGTTGATGCCCCGTGTCCATTGGCTCTTGCAACCATCGGCGGATGCGAGCGAGTTGCCGGTTGGAGAGGGGTGGGAGTGGGTTGGTGGGAGACAAAATATGGTAAATGCACAGAAAATCAACAAAATATCGGGATTTTTCAATTTCGATGAAATGTTGGGATTTTGGTGGAATTGAAATTTAGACATTGCAGACTTGTGAAAACTTTTTAGTAATATGAACTGTTATCTTTAAGCTGTTTATCATAACTTTTAAAGAAAACTGTTGATGTTAAAAGAACTCTTGGTTCGAAAATTTGAAAAAAAAATTAACTATAGCTTTATCAGTTACGTTTGAAAGCATATATTCTGTCAATTCTATATACAATGACCAGGCTCTTCCAAAACTTTTTAAAGGCCTAGTTCGTCTCTGACCGACTTCGTTTTGGCCTGACGACTATTTAGTTTGCTATCGTTACGCCGAGTCCTCAACACTCATCCTTGAGCCATACAGCATCCAGCCCTGCTATATTGTAAAGACATCAGTACCACCATACAATCCCAAGTTCAACCAGCATTCAGCACCGTCATACAACAGCATTCAGCACCGTCATACAACAGCATTCAGCACCGTCATACAACAGCATTCAGCACCGTCATACAACAGCATTCAGCACCGTCATACAACAGCATTCAGCACCGTCATATCGCATTCAGCACTGCAATGTGGCATTCGCTACTGCCATACAATATTTAGCCTCGCCATACAGTGTTCAGCACCACCATGCAGCATTCAGCCCAGGCATACAACATTCAACTCCACCATGAATCATACAGCCCCGCTATACAGCATTCAACAGGAGATAGAACACACCGATATGCAAACATGTCAGTTTCGGTTGTTGATAGCCACACTTCAATTAACCGGTAATATAAAAGTACAGATGTACTTAAACAGAGTACACATGTGCTTCCGCCACCCCGCCTCTCCATGCGCTTTCGTCAAAGCCCATATGTACTTTCGTCAGCCTATCCCCAACCCCCGCCCCACCAAAGAGCTAGACATGTGTGTTTAATCGGAGGGGCACATTAAAGTACACACGTACTTTCTCCACCACTGTTCCACACACTTTTCATCAAAGTATATATGTGCTTTTGTCAGCCCGTCGTCACCCCCATCTAGTGCCCCCACCACCCTTTCGTCGAGTACACATGTCCTGCCGTCGCCCAATCGCTCGCCCCACCACCGTTGTGGTCAAAGTACACATCTATCCCTGCCACCTCTCTATCGTCACCTGGTATTATATCAAGGTGTGTAATAAGCATAAATAGCCATGGGTCACTACAACTAATAATTGTAGAGGCTACGACGGAAGATATGATTTTATGCGAAGAGAAATTAGGAGGCGTAAAGATGCAGAAGAACCGACCAATGTAACTGATTTAACTGAGAAACGGGATTATGAAGAGACTGCTGCTCCTAAAGATGCTTTGATTTCGACATACGTTAGATGTCAGACTGATATTCAATCTCTGCAAACGTATTTCACCGAAACTCGACTGATACACGGTAGATTCGTACATTACAGAAAGTCGATGAGTTATCGGAGAGAAACAAAAAAAGGATGCTGTTCTACAGGCGGCAAATGTGGTACCAACTGTGCTAGTGGCTGTGCTGCATACGGTGGTTGGCGGCAGCAGCTCCTTTTCTGTAGACACCGTTTACAATAGACTCTTCCACGTGATCTGTGCCTTCTACAGCTTCAGAAAGAGACAAGTACCACATCAAGCTGTGCCAATACTATGTCTGCATCCGTGGTTGTTCGTCACTCATCCCTCACCCCTATCTGTTATCCTTTTATACACTGAATCAAGAAATGAATAAAGGAAAAAAACGCTGAAATGACACTGAATACAGTGGTGAGATTTGGATGTGATTTATGTTTCTCATATTTTATTTTTAGCTCATAGTTTACACAGTTCATATTTTTTCCATATAAAAATTGTTTCATGAAATAAAAAGGTGCGTTCTTCATGAATTTGAGCATTGTGTGATAAAAAATAATACTATAAAATGACTGTGCTTGCTGTTTAATTAAGTTTTATGCGATTAAAACACTTTGTTTTCTTTTGGTTGTTGTAAATTTTTATCCAATTAAAACAGATTTTTGTACAAATGTTGTTGCTGTTTAGTTGGATCGAACCGACCCCTGGAAAGTATCATCCATATCTTTTCTCGCCCGTAAACTCATAAAATAGGATTGAAGAAATTTTTCCTTGACTACTTAGTGCTCCCTTCCGTATATCAGGTGGCGCCACTAACGTCACTTTGAATGCTGACGCTCCTAAGAAGCTCCCCCGATGTAGGGGAGAGGAGAGGGCTGTTTAATGCTAGTGTCGGTTCGATCCAACTAAAAAGCTATAACGATTGTATAAACAAAAATCCATTTTAGTTGGATAAAAGTGCGAATTCAGTTCACACAAATGACTTATGGCTGCCGTTGCATCGACCCGACGCTTGAAAACCAGATTATAGAGATGATGGCTACATTTGGGGCCCACGAACCGCGGGCGTTGCCCGTACTACATTAGCCACCGCAGAAAACTATCACAGTTGAGCTGATTGAAAACGGAACGGAGAAAACAACTGCGTAGCTTAACTCTGGTGCCCCTTCAGGCGCCATAGTTCAGGTCCTGTCAACTAGAATAGCACTAGAGTGTCAATCGGAAATCCATAATCCCCCCTTTTTATGTAATTGGGTTCCCACCCACACATTGGTAGGTGGCATCACGACATGTCCCTAACTTCCTAGTGGTCCGTCGATTCTGTGTTGTGGGGCCGCTTCCTGCCCACGTATTCCTGCGATCTTACATTTGTGGCCCCACCTGGTTGAACGTCTCCTTAACTAAGTGAGAAATCCGGAGAATGTCTGTGGGAAGCGTCGGTTTGTACCTGTACCTCCGGCTTCGGGGGGCACAAACCGCTCGCCCGCTGTGTGTTCGACCGATTGCCCTACCGCGTTAAATCTGCCCTTGCTTGCTCAGACAGTGTGACCAGACTGTGGGGTCCCCGCCCTCTTTGCACTGCTAGTCGCACCGCTCTCTGGAAATATTGGAAGTTCAAATGATTGAAAGGCACTGTCTTCTCCGTGGCCACTAGCAGCCCCAAGAGGGTTTCAGCTATTTGCAACGGTATTGTCGCCTTGGCCAAGGCCCTTTGCGTCAGCGCTTTCAATTTTCGCAGTCGAACGGTCGTGGGCAAAATCAAGCCTCCTAAGAAATCGAGCTGGTCCCCTAACAACGCAATTATTTGTTTGGGTTAGATCTCTGACTTTTCCAGGCTGACCAGCAGGCCCAGGTCTAAGCACTTGCTCATAAAGTCGAGGGTTTGCTGCGCAACCTTTTCTGTCTCTACACGGGCATTGAGCCAATCGTTAAGGTATTGACAAAGTAGCATCCTAGGCCGTCAGCCCAACGCCTTTAAGGGCCTTGTCGTCTTGTTAAAAACCCACATGCCTTTCTACACTGTCTTTTTTATGCAGGTATCCATTTCGAAAGTTGGCGTGACTGTAATTTCTTTCAGGGGTTTCAAATCTATTATCAAATGAAAACAGCCTGTCTTTTTGGGCCGCACAAACATGCGACTGAAGAAACCCTTTTTGGTTCTGCGGCACCTCGTCTAATGATTTTTTATACCAGCTTGTCTACCAGTTTTCGGAGCGCTATAGCCTTGTTTGACCTTTACCTGTAGGAGGTTACTAATTCGGGTGGGGGATTCATCGTCAGTTTTAGATGTGGTATCTGACCGTTTACTATTTTGGACGGCAGGGGGTACCCCTGTCGCAACCAGCATAAGATTTTGTTTGCTGATCCTGAGCATTTCTGCCATTGAGCTCTGCCAACAACTCATCGGGACACAGCTAGGTTTCTTGCAAGTATGGAGCGTGGCGTAGTTGGAACAGCTTGTCCTGGGTCAGGCACGCCGCTGTAAAATGTTATCCCTGCGTAGCTGCACGGTGTTTGACAGGAGACAAGTGTCTAATTTCACCAGATCTTTGGTGCACTTAACTAAGCAGGCCCCAGTTTGTTGACCAATCCAGTGTCTGGGCTAGTCAAGCTGTTGACCAGGGTCTGATTGAAGTACTCTATGAGCGATAAAATTCGCAAGCTGAGACTGGCTACGCCCTCGAAGTATGCTATGCCCCTGTCTTTGACTGACACCTTATCATCAGGCCTAACTTGGGGCATCCACGGAGGGGCGCGCTTTTGGTAGCTCAGTGATGTAAATTGAATCGCGTTGTCGCACGGCCTGTACGCTGTTTTGGTAACTCTCAGCTTAGGTGCATTCTGCCAAAGTCAAAGGCCCGGGCCAAAATTGGAATCCTTAGCTTTGAATTCTGATTCTTTCAGTGTGACTGCGTTCTGAATTCCCGCGACTGCGTCGAGTACCAGGAATTCGGGCCCCCTTTCTTGCGTTCTCCTGAACCGGGATTCGGACTGCTGCAGCGACATCCCCACTACTGAGCTCGAGAATTTTTGCACCAGCTCTCTCATATCGCGGAATGGAATTCTGGGACCAAAGATGACACAGTGACGCCATCGCTCTCTCGTGTTGAACTGTCGTCTATATCAGATAGATGTAGACGAATGGTGACGCTTTCTTTTGAACCGCAGTCCGATCGCTCCTATTGCCCCTGTATCATCGCCGTCTTGATTTGCGATACCGAAGACTGTGGGTGTAGGAGCGGCGTAATCTAGACATCTCCCTCGAGTGAGATCTGCGCTTCGTGTTCTTTTTCGATTGCTGGAACAGAGGTCGAACCGTCTGAGCTGGTGTCGCTGTCGCAATTCGAAGAGCTGTAGCCCTTTTTCCGCTTTGGCAGGCGCGTGTCTTTGCTGGGGCCTCGCGAAATTGTGCTGTTGGAATAACAATGCTTGTTCCTGTAGCGCCTTCCTGGCAACAGCTTCTATATCCAATTGCGTCGCCGACAGTAGCTGCCCCTCGAGGGCCCTCGGTGTGACGATATAGGTACTAGGTGGGGATGTCAGGCCTGCAGTCTGTGTCTCCTTCAAAGTTTGTGAAGTGGAAAGATTGTAGGCTGGCACGTTAGTTTCCCTCGAGTCCTGAAGTCTGAGGGGTGAAATCGTTGCCTTACTTTCCGCCAGATCTTCAATGGAGACAAAGGAGTCCCGTTTGGTGAAACTCTATTTCTTATACACCTCTCATGGTATGTGAAGGGAGTGGGGGATATCTCATTGTCTACTTTGCATGGATGCGCATGCAATGGACGGGGGACAGTGTGGTGGAAGTACATATACACTCTGTTTAAGTGCATATGTACGTTTATATTCCGTTTAACAGTAAGTGCGGATAATCACAATCGGAACGGGTGTTGTGATACCCGCGTTTTTTCTCTACTTTCAACACCGTCATACAAAAGCAATCAGCACCGTCATTCAGCAATTATCACTGCCATACCGCATTCAGCACTGCCATACAGCATTCACATCGCTGTACTGCGTTTAGCCCCCTCCACAGCTCCTCCATACAGCATTCACTCCCTCTCCCCCATCCAGCGTTCAGCCCCTCAATACAGCATTCACATCCCCCATACAGTATTCAGCACCTCCATACAGCATTCAGCACCGTCAAACACAGCATGTGGCTCCTCTATATATGCAAAAGCCACAACGGATAAAGCTAGCTTTGACACTCTGAATCAAAGGGTCATCATCGTTTTGTCAAATGCGATCAAAGAGTTTAGGAAATGCTACTGAAACCAGCAAATCCGAGCTATTAGCAACAGCTACTGTAAACACAACTTAGCTCAAGGCTTATTAAACTTTTTTCACCACATCTGTTTTCAATGCGCCATTATACACAAAAAACTGTATGATAAAAATTAACGTTAATAGTTATTTTTCCGCTTTTTCACGCATGTGAAAAAGTCCACTTTTTGGGAAATTGCTGACAACTGCAATTTGAGACTTCGCGTTTCCTAGATTTGCCAATTATTACAGAAGTTTTTGTGGTGTAATTAAGGCTCCTAATTGGCTGTCCCCAATTTCCACAAACCTTGATTAATTGAACAAAAACCATGCAATAAGCGGGCGTTCGGTCTTAACTGCGAGCTTTCAAGTGAGGATAATAGGGCTAAATATATCTGACGCTTTTAATATTGTTAGGGAGCAGAAGCTGAAAGATATTCGTCGCCACAGGGAACTTATCACAACCCTTGCCCTCACTCCACTTCCTGTGCTTAAGGGTTCTATTAATGAGGTACAGATGCAGCAAGTTTGATTTCACTGCAGGGTGGGACTACAGCCAGAGATAAAACATTACTTGAAGCTCTTTTGTGCAATCTACAACATCGAGTGAAGAACATTTTTGCCACTGATATTCCACTTTAAATATCAAATACTGAATTTTTTAGCCGAAAATCAAAATCTATGAATGTCTTTGCCTGTTCTTTTCTTGTTTCGTTCGTATTTTTTTGCTTGGATCGACTATGCCGATAATCAGACTTAACCAACACAGGTTAAAGCAGGGCAAATGCGTCATAAAAAGAAACTTCATTGAGGAATGCGTCACATTGGTGGCACCACCTGTAAATCTTTTAAAACGCTTGATTATGGTACATAGTATCCTTCCAGTCGTTGTCATATAACAGCTGACCTCTGGAACGGTCAGTCTGCTCAATTTTATCACAATGTGCATTCCGAAGGATTTACAATGTAGCTCCTATTTTGCCGATAGAACGAAAAAAAAGTCTTATACACAACCGACAAAATCGCCGTAGAGGTTGGCTGTTGGGTAACAACACGCTCTCAGTACCTTACAATCGATCGCACAAGGCTTGCCCCTCGAAGAAACCACAATGGGCTTCTTTACAACCATTTTAACTTTTACAACATCCACAGCTGTGATCTACAGAGCCAAAAAAATGGTGTAATGATTTTACGTAACACTAACAGATCTCCTTTCTTTCACTGTCTTTTACTTAAATAAATTTCGATTTGGAACGATAAATGTATTCGTGAAAAAACGAAGCATAATCAATCTGCAATGAACAGATTTGATTTTGAATGAATGTGTACTGGGGTGTATCTTCAGCTATTGACTTCGTAGTGCTAAATATAACCTGGTCGAACTGCTCGAACTGATGTGTTATTAGCAATTGCTTTTATTTGAATTTGAAATCAGTATGTTTACTTCTAATATCACTGGTTGAATAACTGATATCAGTGATTGTTTCAATTTTGTCACAAAATAATTATTCGATATTTCGATGTGGTAGAATTCGGAAATAAGAACGCCAGGGAGTGAACAAAAGTGTTCCTATTTATGGGAAGGGAGGGGGGGGATGAAACTGGACTTCGACTATTTGGTTAGACTGGCGAAGTGGTCTTGTCCTACAATTCCGCTGCATTGATGTTAGTAATTAATTCGGTAAGAGCTGGATGAGTATACGAGATAAAACTCTGTTCTTTTTTCAAGCAATTTGCACTCAGCGCAGACTGCGTCTAACTCGATATTAATCCACCTTCTCCGCATTTTTAAACATCTATGGTGACACATATGATACCAAGTGCCTCCCCCCACTCCCCCCCCCCCCCCCCCCCTCGCACCGGCTCCTTAGAAGTCTCTTTTCTAAGGTGGTAAAATGAAGATTAACGCTAGAATGATGCCACTTCACAAACAACCCCACAGATTAATAAGCATTTCTTTCTGTATTTTTTTAATTAACCTGCTTAGTTGTGTGGTTGATATCTATTCTCTTTAAGCTATGATTACCAGGAAACGTTACACTGTCTTTGAAATATAACAAGATGTCAGATAAATCAAGCTTGCGCACGTGTCAATCTGTGTTAAAAATTATTACACAAAATATTTTGTTTTCAGATCTTTCGGATTTTCACCTCTCTCTCTCTCTCTCTCTCTCTCTCTCTCTCTCTCTCTCTCTCTCTCTCTCTCTCTCTCTCTCTCTCTCTCTCTCTCTCTCTCTCTCTCTCTCGTTCTCTGGTTAAGAAATTGTTCCAATCATTCAGAGAACAGCTAACAGAGGCCACCGAATTTTATGCACTGCTTAAATCACTGCGCCTCAGGTGCCGTATGGCGTTCTGTCACCTCCTTGGGCTATCGCGTAATTTGCACGAACCCGAAACAGAAGTCTTATTTTATTGTATTGGAAAAAGTTCTGCGAAACTGTAGTTTATGGGGTTGTTTTTCTTATTTCATTAGTCAGCCTTTACTGACAGAAATTGCGTTTCATTACCCCTTGCAAAAACTGCATCGTAATTAAAAATGGAGTATTTTTCTAAAAAATAGAAAAACGTTTCGAAAACGGTTTTCATTTTTCTTCTTAATTTCACTTATTATTATTATTATTATTATTATTATTATTATTATTATTATTATTATTATTATTATTATTATTATTATTATTATTATTATTATTATTATTATTATTTATTTATTTATTTATTTATTTATTTATTTATTTATTTATTTATTGCTATTATTTTTGTTGACTTTAGTGATCCAGTCGGGAGACATAAACAAAAATATTTATTTCCTGATCGAATTCTAGTAACTTTGAGAAAGCAAGTGTTTTTTTTTCTCAAACTATAACTTCGAAGAAAAAGAAAGAAAGAAAGAAAGAAAGAAAGAAAAGAAAAAGAAAAGAAATCTATGAGTGGCATGAGAACAAATAAGATTATCAATTATTCAACGAAATGGAATGAACGATCCAGCGAGGGAGTTATCTGGGGATTGTTCCAATTACACATAGTAAATAAAACATGACGAGAGGCCCTTTGTGGTTTGTGATCTTTGACAATACAGACCTTTAATTATGTTTTTTAGACAAAGATATTTACGGAGGGGATAACACTTCTAGATTTCTCAGGCAACACAAGTCACAGTTCTGTGGTTTGAGAGCTCTTTCCTCTTACGTACCACCCGTAGAGGGGAAGGGGCGGTAAAGGGGTTTGTGTACGTCAATGCTAAATTAAATCAATGACGTCACAAATTTTTGTGTACAGCAAGGAGTACGGAATGAGAGCTTCCTTATGGAGAACTGACAAGGCAACATGTTTCGGAGTAGATTTTCTTGATTTCCATCCCAAACCCCTTACTTTTGCGAATCCTACTTTATATCTTCCCTGGGAGCAGTTTTTCGGGCAATCTGAGAACTCTATGAGATCTTCTCACTTCTTTACACCGCAACGGACTTTTTTTATGAAACTGTAACGTGTTATCACGAGGAGTAACGAGTCCATTCCATTGCTCTGTGTCATCTTTGGCAATAAGTGCCCTTTGGCAGCTCACGAATAGTTGTTATCCATCATAGTTCCTGTTTGCAATATATTGATGCTCCGAAGACCTTTCTTTCCTTCCCTCTCCGTTTTCCTTTTGTTTTCTTTTCTACGGGTTAAACAACTATCCGACTCAGGATAATGTGTGATCTCACACTGGACTTTCTTATTTTGTGGTTGTCAGTTCTAATCAGGACATTGCTTCATCCACATCCGATTATTACTCCTGTGGGAGTTTCCTCAGTCCTCCAGCTGTTTCCCTTTCCATGCGATCCTTTCATGCGCGATGGTTTCACGGTTAGTAATACTAATGTTCTGAGCCCAAAATAAACACTAATGAGACTGGGTGGCCGTGCCAGTATAGTGGTGGAAGAAGAACAAGAACAAGTAGAAAAAGAAGAAGAAAAAAGAAGAAAGGAAGAAGAAGAAGAAGAAAAAGGACAAGAACAAGGCGAACAAGATTAAGAGGAAAGAAGAAGAAGAAGACTTTGTGGTGAGATAATGGGAATCATTGGAATAGGATAACAAAAAATATCTAATTAGCTGTAATTCCTCATTTGCTCATCAACAAGGACAATTGATGGAGATAATCAATTTTAATTTGATTTAATCTGGCTTGTTTGCTATAGGGAACGCCAACAGTATGGTTGTCTCAAGTGTGCTGCCGCAGTGTTTTATTTATCTTGACCCATAAATAAAAAGAAAAGAACGGTGGCGAATTCGGTCTAGTTTTTCCGGTTTGTCTGGTGCCGTTGGTCTTTGGCGGCTCAGTTTTCCTAGAAACCGATGTATAACACTGTGTTGTTCATGTGAAGTTAATAGTGAAAGAAAATCTTGTATTGTAAGATGAAAGTTGAATTTGTTTTCGCTATTTTCCCCATGCCTTTAAATAAAGCGGCAATTTTGGCTGTTGTGTCACTGAGATAAACGCAACTTGAAAGAAAAAAACAAAAAAACAAACAAACCAGCACACCTAGCGTATCTATTAAAAATCAAACTCTGTTTGGTTTTGGGGAGGAGTGCGGCTGTATCTTCTCATACACCATTTCTAATGGTACATGTCTGTGTGGAATATATTTCTTAATAACAAGGTAAAAATGTATAGAATCTTACGGCAAAGAGCAGAACAGCAAATGGATGACGTCACAAATGCTGCGGGGAGGGGGGGGGGTCGAAAACTTTTTCCGGGTTTCTAAAATGAAATTGAATGGATTAAAATGGCACTGACGAAATGTAGTAGTGTTTACGCGGCGTGTTTAATTCCGGAGTGGTCTTACACGGGAGGGAGGGGGGGGGGGAGCTCTAGTGTACTTCTTAAAGTTTTTTTCCTAGGCATCAGAGGTGCTGTAAATATCCAGCGAAACAGCCACCATGAGAAATTTATCAAACGAAGATTGAGTTGTCATTTATTACAAATAAATGACCATAGGAAAGAAACATTCACCATGGGTTGAGTTCTGTTACAGCTGTGTTTGCATCCGCTGTCCGCCCCCCACCCCCCGCACACACACACACCCATCCCCAAACTTTTTTCCATTATCGGTTTTCCTACGTTGTCTTCAAACTCAAATTACAGATCACAGCCTTCCTCTTTTGCTAATGAGCACCGTTAAGTATTTTTAGCTTCACTTCTGATTTTGATGAAAACAAATAAAACGACAATTCCCCCAATTCATCAATGTTTTCGGCTACTAATGGTTGTCTTCAAAGCCGCCCTTTTTTGCCCTGCAGTCTGTCATTCCTTGTCAGCTGCTTTCCGTTTTTTGCCTAATTACCCAGAATGCACCTTTTCATTCCTCTCCATTCGCGTATTAAAAAAGTGTTTGTTTCTGAAGCCGTTTAAGGACCCTTCGACGAAAGCTTCAGTTTTAATGGCTGTTGAATGGATTATTCAAAATTCGCTTCGATAGAGCTGTCTGAACACTGACACTTCTTCACAAACATAGATGAATGTGAAAAAAAATACGTTTGGAACAATATTTTTAACGTTGTTAATAACGCTGTTCAACGATTATAAGATTTAAGGTATCCTGAAAATCCTTCTCTTGTTCTCATCACCATTCAACAAAAATACACACATTCAATAATGTAAACTGGACACAAAATAATTCTATTTACTATTTTGAACAACCAACGAAAGGCGACAGAACACTGGAGTAGATAGAGAGGGGCTAAAAATGGCAGTTTTTTTTTTTTTTTTTTTTTTTTTTGTTAATTCATAAATGTATTTATTTAACACTTGATGTGTTCATTGAAGTTGTACAAGGCCAATGTTTCGGACCTTTTTTTCTCTTTACTGGTTGCTTATTTTATCTTTACTGCTTCTCTAACCAAACTGACCCTGGAATTACCAAATTTCTCAATATTTAATACTTGATCCGAAGTTATGCCCCTTGTCTTTTGTTTTAGCCTTTGTTTTCATTTTCATGATCAAAACGCGAAGAATGAAACAGTGATTTTTTGTCAAGAAATGCAACGCGTAAGGGCTGTTGTAGCATTTGCACAAGCCTCTCGCATTTGCTAATTGTGCATTGAATAAACTGATGTGTCTGGGCAAAATGAAAATACTTGTGTTGCTTTTATAAAAACAACGCGTGGATGCAAAATCTTATCTGGACATTTTAAATACACTGAATGTTCATATAAATTATCAGCTTCAGTTACGCATTATTCTTGGTGATGGTCCCGCATAGGGACGGGGGGGGGGGGAGCCGTTCCAAGGAGTAAGTAGCAAAGCTCTGTGTTTTTTTCTAGAAAGGTCCGAACTGACAAAAAAATGTTTCTTAGACAGGTTCTGACATCTGAGAAACGTTGTCTTGTTTGTTAAGTAGAAGCAAACCAAACTCAGGCTGAAAAGTTTGGAAAATTCTACTCAAAGGGAGAAAGTGATTTTTTAAATATTATTTTCTTTATATTCTCAAACTTTTAAATATTTCGCCTTTGAGAAATAGGTTCTCGTTATTATTTTGTCTTTGTCACAAGCCTCGCAGAAAGAGTAAAGGTAACTCGACCGAACGAAGGAAGGGGGAAGAGAAACAATATATGTTCACTCTAAATAAACAGATACAGACTGCTCACCTCCAGAAACGTACTCTTCCACCGACGATGTTAAAACTGTCCGGTAATTAACCAGAAATAAACTCCAAATAAGTTTTGAAACCATTCTGTAATCCATGAACTCTACGAGGAAACAAATAAGATTATAATGAACACTGTGCTGTTACTTCTAAGACCATGCCAATTTATCTTTCTTATTCTTTCAGTCAGAATACAACGCCTTTTAAAATCCTTACTTCTCCTTTACATATTTTATCAAGTCACATGGATTATACATCATTTAATCCAGCTTTATTCGTTTATTTGGGCAGCGGCGCAATGGCACAATGTTTAATAAAGTAACTCTGCAATGGCGATTTACATTGGAGATTGCAGTGCAGCAACTGCAAGCATTGCGAGCTGATCAATGGTCGATCACCAAGTGAGAAAATAAATATCCCACACTTAAACCAGTTTCGTAGTAAATAAATATTTAATAGACAGTCATCAAGCCGCCAGCATATTTATCTGATGTATGTATAACTTTGTACAGATTACATGCGACTGTATTTCTTAAATTTACTTTCTCCAAAGAACAGAAACTGTTGCATTCCTTGAATGCTGAAGATGCGACTCAGATGCTGCTCAAGCGTTTGCTCATTGGTCGGAAATTACTCCACCCCCCACCACCCGTCCTTACTTTACTTTTAGGAAAAGGGGCAGCCATGAAAATTATAATTAAACTTTGTAGAAGTGACGCGTTCACAGGTTTAGATTCTGGATTAAAAAGCGCTTTAAACTCCTTGAAGTTGTTTGGTATGGTATCACTTATAGCACACATTTTCCTACCATAGTATACTAAATGACATGCACAGCGCACACTCCGTAGCAATTATATTACTTTCAGGACGTGACACCTTGTTTTTCTTTCTTAACTATTATTTCCGCTGAGTGATCATGTGGTAAACGATTTTAAATAGGAATTATAACATACGCCCCCCCCCCCTCCCCCAAAATGAAACTGGGTGTTGGGGAGTAGAAAGTAGAAATCCCTGGCGTGGTTACCTTAGCTTTGCCAGCTACTGAGAGAGGTTACAGAGATGGCGTCATAAATTTTGCATGCAGGTGGTGGGGCTTATAAAGTCGGGAAATTTTACATGCTTTACGAAGTTTTTTTCTGAAAACTGAATTCATTTGATAAATTTTAACAAAGAACGCATTGCTCTGATCCTCTAATTTTAACAACTATATGATTTATTTATTATCTTTTCATTAATTATTACAACTTGTAAATTACAGAACGGCTTAGATGTATAACCAAATGGATGGTGTCAAAATTGTACGGTTTCCCATAAAATTGTGCGTTGCAAAGACAAAACAAAATGACTGTAAACTTGATTTTTTTCTTTCTACTAAGTTCAACCTTTTGCAGTAAATTTTTGTTCCTCAGAGACCTGATATTTTTTTATGACTTAAATGAAATGTGACAATAGCTTTTCCAAACAATTCGAAAGAAACACACAACCACAGGAACAATTTAGTTTTAACATAGAAATCTGGTTTGGTGAGTATCTTTTCTTATGAAATATTACGCCAATATGAGCTCACTAAGTAGTACCATATTTTAATGGACACGCTCCTTCAAGCGGTTCTTTGTCGCAAAGACTCTTTCGCTCCAAAGGTGCAATTTTCTTTGCTTTGAAATAATCAAACAAATACCAATTTTACATTCATTGAGCCTTCTTTTTTTTTCTTCGTGACTAATGACTAACTTCAAAGACACATTGACTTTTGCGATCTCTAATTTCGTGTCGACTGCTTTCCGTTTCGTCCGCCTGATTAGTCAGATCGCAAATTCTGCTCTTCTCTTTATTACCAGAAGTCATGCCGAACCTAATAGGCTTTACGTGTGAAAAACAAAACAGGAAAAAAAAAGAGAACACAACCACAAAAGGTTCGATAAGGTGTGACCAGGGAGTTCTCGGATAAGGTGATGTGAAGTGTCAAATGCCCTCGGAAAAGCCTGGAGACATGCTAGCACGTTGGTATGATAACTGTACAGGACAGAATATCGTTGTTGTCACGTAAAGGGCAGGCACACCGAAGGACCTTTCATTCGCGTATGCTGCGATCGACCTGGAATTCGAGCCCAGCCTCACTCCTTGTAAAGTCCTTAACAGATAAAAGATGTGATTTTTTTTATGTATAATGAGGGTTTTATTGTCTTTTTCGTTCGAGTGACATTCGTTGGAGAGATTCTGCCCCAGTCCTTGTAATAGAGAGGGAAGTGAGTGAACGAGTGTGTGCGGGTGTGAGTGACTGAGTGAGTGTGCGAATGAATGAATGAATGAATGAATGAATGAAGGGAGTGTTTGAGGGTGACTGAGTGAGCGAATGTGAGTGAGTGAGTGAGTGAGTATGTGAATGAATGAGTCAATGATTTAGTGACTGCGATTTAATGAGTGGGTGAGTGAGTTAGTGAGTTAGTGAGTGAATGAATTAATGAATGAATGAGTGAATGAGTGAGGTAGTGAGTGAGTGAGTGAGTGAGTATGTGAATGAATGAGTCAAAGATTTAATGACTATGCGATTTAATGAGTGCGTGAGTGAGTGAAAGAGTAGCTGAGTGAGTGAGTTAGTGAGTGAGTGAGTGAGTGAATGAATGAATGAATGAATGAATGAAGAGAGAGTGTTTGAGGGAGTGACTGTGTGAGCGAATGTGAATGAGTGAGTGAATCGGTAAATGAACGATGACTGAATGGGTGAGTGAGTGAGTGATTGAGTGAGTGAGTATGTGAATGAATGAGTCAATGATTTAGTGACTGCGATTTAATGAGTGCGTAAGTGAGTTAAATAGTGAGTGAGTGAGTTAGTAAGTGAATGAATTAATGAATGAATAAGTGAATGCGTTAGTGAGTGAATGAGCGAGTGATTGATTTGATGAGTATGTCATTTAACGAATGAGTGAGTGAGTGAAAGAGTGGGAGTGTGAATGAACGAATGAATGAATGAATGAGTGAGTGAGTGAGTGAGTGAGTGAGTGGGTCATGAGTGAGGGGAGTGAGTGAGTGAAAGGGCGAAGAGGTTAAATTTGGAGTAGAAAAGGATAAAGAAAGGAAACAAAGAAAGAAAGATAACAGAAAAATTTAGTGTCTTTGCCCTTACTACGGGTCAGAGATAAAATTGAGGAGAGAGAAGAAAACAGAGTACAAAATGTGTAATGTGTGTTTTTTTTTGTAAATTTGCCACCAATTCAGATTTTAGACTGAAACATAATTTAATAGCTTCTCAAGAACGATCTGCTTTGGGCAAATGCATTATGCTTTTCTTCACGTTTGTGCTCCTTACGTTGTTAAAAAAACAACAACTTGAATTTTTAGTCGATGTTAATGCGAGTAACTTACAACCTACGAAAATATGATCACTCTGGTACTGATGGTCCTATTTCATGAAATGATCCTATTTTTATAAATGGGGGCAAAATGGGCATTATAAACATGGCCTTTTTCGTAGGTAACTCTTAATAACTTTTGGTTCTGCTTCAATTTTAATGAAATTCTTTGTACAACAAACAAATCAGATAAAAGCTGCTTCTAGTGTAAAAAGCAAAACTTCTATCGATGACTGGTTTTTATCATTCAGACCTTCGATTGAATTGTGGCATATAGGCATGACCGACAGCAAATCGATTCAGATAAAATATATGATTCTACCTTAAAATAAATAAAGAATTGATTTCTAATTCGTGTCAGGTTAAATACATTATTTGAAGTGCACGAAGTAAAACTGTTCTGTGACATCTAAAGCACTCATTACAAGTTTTGTATGAACCGTATTTAGGAAGATTTGAATCTCGTTGAGTAAAAGCATAGGAATTTATTGCACAGGTGTGACATTTTCTTCTCTCTGACAAAATTGAAGCTCAACAATAACGAGACTTCTGTTATCATAATATGACCATAAAGTCAGCTCAAAATCACAGCCTATGGTTTGTATGTTTGTTTTTTTGTTTTTTTTTTTTTTGCTTTTTTTGGTTATCAGGCCTGTCAGTAGAAAACAGAAAAATTGTATATGGATCAACAATCAGCCGAGCACCATTCATCAGAGCAACAGCAGCTGAGCACCATTCATCAGAGCAACAGCAGCTGAGCACCATTCAGCAGAGCAACAGCAGCTGAGCACCATTCATCAGAGTAACAGCAGCTGAGCACCATTCAGCAGAGCAACAGCAGCTGAGCACCATGCAGCAGAGCAGCAGCAGCTGAGCACCATTCATCAGAGCAACAGCAGCTGAGCACCATGCAGCAGAGCAGCAGCAGCTGAGCACCATTCAGCAGAGGAACAGCGGCTGAGCAACATTCATCAGAGCAACAGCAGCTGAGCACCATTCAGCAGAGCAACAGCAGCTGAGCACCATGCAGCAGAGCAGCAGCAGCTGAGCACCATTCAGCAGAGGAACAGCAGCTGAGCACCATGCAGCAGAGCAGCAGCAGCTGAGCACCATTCAGCAGAGGAACAGGAGCTGAGCACCATTCAGCAGAGCACCTTTTAGTCGAAATTGGCATCTGCGACATTCGCTGGCAATTTATAACTAAGATGAAGTTGTTCGATTTCAAGACAGAAGGGTAGAAAGTGTGTGAATCAATCAATCAATCAATCAATTTCGGGTCATGGAGATATAGCGGATCCATAAGATTAGCTTTTCCGGAGGACAGATTTAATGTATATAAAACGAACAATTTTTTTTTGGAAACAACAATACTAGTCCTACAAAATAACCTAGAATTGTAATTTCGGCTAAATGTCACAGTTGTCAGCTCCGACTAAATGTCGCTTGACTAAATGTACATTTGATGGAGATCCAAATCTGGATTAAAAACGACAAAATATGTCCCAGTCCTGGACTGGTTTGACTTAAAACATTGACGAACTTTTCCGAAATCGTTTTTACTTATGGGACAACTGTCAACTGCCCCATCCAGTCAATAAACGAAATGCCTCACCACCCCTATTCTGCTTGTGTAAAATGACTAGAAAGTATTGACAAATATTCAATCTTAACCAGACTTTCTTCAAATACGTGCTTTGCTTCAAACTTCAAAAAGGAAACAAAATCAATACACTAAATCAGGGCAGGTCATGCAAAGAAGCTCTGCCTGCGTAGCATAGTATTCCTTGCGGGACAAACTAGGGTAAGACTGTTGTAAAGTGGGCTTGTGGGCCGAGGAGCTTTCCCTATTCCTTTATTTTTGTAAGGCATTAACCACCAGACGATGAACGCCTTTATTCATGGCCAAGGAGCTCTGTTTTCAAATCTGTTTGTCCAGATCCAAAACATCGTCATAATAACTAACGTAAAATACTGAGTAAATTGCGAATAAAGCTCTCTCCAGGAGACAAAATATCTCGGTATTTGATAAAACAAACAGCTGAATGTCCCTACCTTTATTAATGTGATCCCTTTCTTTATACGATAGCAATGTTATTGCTTTGCGCTTATTTTGTTTATGCAGCATTGCTTGACATCGAGGCCCCAAGACGGCCATATCTGAGCGATATTCAAAATTAATCACGCGCAGTGTAAAATAAAAACGAAAAACAGCTGCCCACTAGACGGAATTTCGCTACATGGTAGCGAAATGGCACCCACTTGTATTGGTAGAAGGCCAGAGACGGAATATATCTGTTTAAAAACCAATCTGTAGCTCTTTGCAGATAATTATTAGCTTCAGGTTTTTTTATTTTGAACGAGGTCTTCCAAGTACAGATACTGCAACCAAAAATGATCAATATACATAAGTTCAAAATTTCGTTAACCGTTTTCGAGACTATTTTGAATTTCCGGTTCTTGACCTTGACCATGACTGAGAAGGTCAAGGTCACCGAGGTATCTCTTACAACACATTTTGGAGCCACAGGACCGAAAATAAGCTCAAATAACTCTACCTTTAACCGTTTTCGAGATAATGATCAGCTTCTGGTTTTTGGTCATGACCATGACCGAGGAGGTCAACGTCACCAGGACATCTCTTACACAACGTATTTTAGGCCCAAAGGACCAAAAAGAAGCTCAAAATCTAAACGTTTTTGTTATAATGGTTAATCTTCTCTAACTTTTTTAATACAAAGGTCACATGACCTTTGACCTTGAACCTGAATTTTAAGAATCAGATCTCGGGGTTGCTCTTGACTGAAACCCTATGGATGTTCAAACAAGGATTTTAATATGTTTCTGGCCATTTATGTTACAAATAAGAATTTAAAAAATATTTTGACCGCAACTTGACCTTAACCTTGGAGCTCAAGGTAAAACGTGCGAATCAACGACTCATTACCGTCTATACCTCTGCCAAATGTCATCTTTCTACGCCAAACCTTGCAGGAGGAGTTTTCTGGAAACCACTTTGAGGTAAAGAGCACTTTGATCTCAATTTGAATTTAACCTTGGAGATCAAGTTAAAAAGTGCGGATTTCATGACGGCATCCTCTGTCTGTGTTGCAAATTTCATCTTCTCTTCTTTAAACCATCCGAGGAGAAAACAAAAACAAAAATAAAGAAATAAACAGCCAGAATATCTGGCAGAGTATACCCATTTGTCCACTTTGTTTGCAAGTGAGAATTAATTCAAAGAGGGGTAATTTTTACTCCATAAAACTTTTCATGAATATTTGAAAATATGTGTATATTTACTTAAATGTTGATTCAAAGGTTGGCATCACAGCAGAAAATTGGAAATACTGGCTTGAATTTTTGGACCATTTTTTTAAATTGATTCTACGACAAATCCGAAACGCATAAAGTTCTGACGTCAGATTTGGAAAACAATAATTACGGGAACGAGGGACATAAAAAGATGTCAAAGTATTTAGATTATTACATTCCAAAGTCGCTGATCCTTCCCCTCGAATAACACCCCCCCCCCCCCCCACCCTTCAGTTCAACTAAAAGTGCCATGAAACGCTTACACTGTGTAGTATTGCGCTGGGTTAATTAAAGTGATTTCTAAGTGTGAGGTTTTAAAAGTAACTGAGCTAATATATCTTGGTTCCCACCAGACATCCAAGATCTTTGTTATTTTGGTTTCATACTTACGAATAAAACTTACTATATATATGCTGTAAACATCAGCAAATATGCACAGTCGCTCTTTCAATATGGAGTGTATAACAGTGAAATTGCATACCTTGTAAAATGACTATGACAGAAATAAGCGAGAAATAAATTTGAACTTCAAACTTAACAAATATCTGTTAAACTGCAGATAGAATAGTTAAGTTGTACACATAGTTGCATTTCTTGGCATTTAAATGGGTTTCGAGTTTGTAGGCTGAACGAACTGAAAGACTTTAGTTCCTTAAGAATTCGACTTTGTAAGCTTTCTAAAACTCCCATCACCTGTAAATCTATATCTTCAACCCAAATGTACACTAAAAGTCTCGCTGTATATTATGCTAGTAGTTAGTGTTGCTATGAATTCCGCCTTGAATCTTCTTGCAACAGTTTCTTATTAGTGTCTCAAAGATTAATGTTTTAAAGACACAGCAGCAGGCTATTTATCGGTATGTGAGCATAATGGCCTGTGCTGACTTCATCTATTCTGCTGATAAAACACCTGATACCAATCAGAACAATGACGTCACTGAGCTTGAAGACGCGACTTTTGACCTTGCGCGCCATGTCATTATCTTTTTTAGCTAACACATCGCGGCACCCATAATCAATAAGCTAAAAATAGCAAATCCAGTTTCAAAACTCTGATCATTTCTGAATTCTACAACGTTTACTTGAGAGAGGGTAAAACATAACAGCTTCAGATTTTATACATCAACTATGTATTAAGAGAAATTTGATTGGATACACACACTTTTTTACGTTTTTTTTTTCGGTATCTTTGCTACACAACAGAAACAAAGTAATGTAAACAAAGGGTAAATATTCCAGGCTTATTTACAGAACATTTGCTGCATCTGGTAATGTCAGCACACTTTTCAAAAATGAATTCTTCAACACTTCCTGGCGTAGCAATAAATTTACAATTTTTATACCATTGTTCAAACATTAAAATTATTTTTTTAATAATTGTTAACCTTATAGACCCTAAATATTAACCAGGATGAGAAAAATTGTTTGTCCCAGGCATATTACTCGTGCAGTTCTATTTTGATCTACGTTTTCTCTGCAGGTCGAAACTTAAAACATCTAAGTTTAATCATACATTGAAACGTGTAATGGCATACAGAATAGATTAAACAAATGGTGTGATAACTAGAAGCAGATAGAATGTAATTAGACAAGTTCACTTTCAATTTTACTACTCAGTTTTACTAAGGCTTTCACAGACTAGATATTTGAATCCTTTCTCAGTTCTTCCAATCATTCGCTAATACGCGTCCATTTATGTGACTGGGTAACGTTTTGTTTGATTATGTGTGAGACATTTTTCTCTGCAGTAGAATAAAGCCTAGTCGTAGTTGTGAAATTCATTAAAATACTTACGGCAAAACTGTGATTGTTGACAACTTAGTTTGTTCTGTAAGCTGTGAAATCGGGGAATGCGAGAGGGCTACGTTGGTTCAATCAGTATTACACAAAAAGTGTTTGGCATTTTATAACTGTTTATTTCTTACTTCAGTTCTTAAGGCACATATTTTTAAATGTCATTTGCTGGTTATTTTACAAAAGATTTTCTTTAAGTTTCAGTAAGGCATGATTAATTGATACAGCGTTGGGATTGAAAAAAGTAAAAGTGGTGAATTGCAATAAACACGAATTGCAACCAAACAATTACCCCAGTATTCATACTACATTATCCTATAAGCTTAATGTAAAAAAATAGAAAGAAACTTAACTTCTCTGTGAGTAACTAGTCAGTAACCTCCCCCCCCTCCACCCTTACCAACAAAAAAAACGAACAAAAAACTAACAAAAAACAATAACTAAATTATAGTACAAATCCGACACTAACTCCCCAAATGCAAAAGTGACGACATCAATGGAAAACAGATAACTGGTTTTCAGCATTGAGGGGGGATCTATACACCTTAATTTCCAAACAAGTCCTTACACAAAATTTCAATAATTACGCTAGGCTTCTTTCTTTTTAAAATTTCCAATTTCGATTTATGTTATCGGTCATACCTGTTATCATGTATAGGTAAACAGACATAGCCAATTGTCATTGTACAATTATACCTAATTTAATTCATTTTTTATTTGAACTGGGTATATTCATTGCTCCATTTACTTAAAGGAAACGCAAGCAGTGCCTTTGGTTCCCGTTACTTAGTGTTCTTAAGTTTCCTTCAAATTTTATATAAGTGATCAATATGTATCTTACAACAAACATAGCCTTTTTAAAAAAAAGGAAAATATTCATATATTTGTATTCATTCCCATATCGATGTTGAGCTTTGCGTTTGTATTTTAAAACAAGCAACGAGATGAGAAATGATCATTAATTAAAAATTTGTCGGAAGCTAGCAACTTTTGCTTAACTGGGCCGTAAACGTATCTACATGGCGTTCAAAAACTGACACGATTCTGCTGTTGTTAATTACTCAAATCAGTTCCTTCGCAACTGGTAAACCTGGCGGATCTATATGTTTTTATTGACAACTGGAAACAAGGAAAATTCATTCAATTGGATAACTGAAGTATTTTAAATATTACGTTACTATGCTGCATTTATACATTAATACAGGGATGGAATAGTGTGTTCAATTGTAATGATATACAGAAAAATGCCACATAAGTGGTAACATTGACATGTGACACAATAACATGTCTTTGACGCGTAGGGATCTTTGCTCTATATTTATGCATAAGCGGAGACCACATGTCAGTGCACGCACAGATCCAATTAAGGTAGGGTTGTCTGGAAGAACCTCTGCCTGCAGGAAAACGTCTGAGGGATGTCTGGAAGAATCTCTGGCTGCAGGAAAACGTCTAAGGGATGTCTAGAAGAATCCCTGACTGCAGACAATCGTTTATGGGATGTCTGGAAGAATCGCTGGCTGCAAGAGAACGTCTAAGTGGTGTCTGGAAGAATTCCTTGTTAAAGATAAATACCTAAGCAAATTCCGGCAAATTTTTGAACTCTCATTTGTATGAGAACGGTAACTCTTAAAATATTTTACTGAACATTTTAAATGTTTTCTTTAAAGTAACTTGACGCCAGATACTTTTTCTCTTGTCAAACAATCCTAATTCACAGACGAAAACATATCACATACGCTAGATATCATAACAGCAACGATATGGTGCACGTTACAACATGAAATTAACTTGTGAATTCTAAACGCCATCAGTAAAATATTCCTGGCAATATACTGTATATGTATCTTTACCAGTACTAGTACCTTTGCTGCTCATATACCTGACCTCCTTCTATTATTATTACACTGATCTTATATTGCATATATTCTAATATTGGCTCCAATAGAAACAGACAACTAAACAATAAAATGCAATCTTAACAACTTCAATTTTTAGCAAATATCTAGGTTAAGAGTTTGTAATATTTGCAGATAAATTATTCCACAGAGTGAGAAGTTAGCATGACTGGAATGCTGAGGGGTCTTTTGGTTCCAAGAGTCCAGTAACGCCACATTTGTACGATGATACTTCACCAAAAACACAGTTAAACACATATCAAAACTTTACATTGGATTCTGTGGAGACTGTCTTATTGATGCGAAGTGGGTGCGTTTGTTGACCTTTGGCTATAAGATAGGCAGCAGAATTCTGAACAATTTGAAACGGGCTAATTGAAGAACCTTATTTGTCCCAAGTAATACACATGAGGTGTGTAATTTACATGAGGTGTTACCCTAAACGTACTAAGGCTTTTGTAGCGCCAGTATAAAAACTCACCGAATATAACAATATCACTCCAGCTAGGAGGAAGCAATCTGACATTTTAACGAGACAAATTTCTCCATAGAAAGTTGCGAATCGGATACGACTGTAAATGAGGTGTTACCCTGTACGCACTTAGGTTTTTACAGCACAATATCTCACTAGCAGGAAGCATTTTTGTTATTTCTCCATAGACAGTTGAGCATAGGATATGACTCCTTACTTTTCTACAGCTGATTTAATATCAATTTTAATTGAACTAATTTGCAACATCAATTATCTGTTCATTTAACTGTAAGCATAAAGTTTGAAATCCTTGTTTGAAAACATACACGTTGTCAGTAGAGAGTAACCTCGTAATCGGAATCTTGACATCAAGTTCACGTGACTTTGTATCTCGAAACCCTTTACCAAAAGGTTTATTTATCTCAAAAACGGTTAGAGACGTTATAGGGCGCGTTATATAGTGGGTATGTTGGTGCCCTTGACCTTCTCGGTCATGGCCAAGGTCATTATCTCGAAAACGCTTAGAAATAGAGCAATTTTGAACTTAGTTTTGATCATTTGGGCCCAAGAGACGCTATATAGTAGATACTTTGGTGACTTTGACCTCATCGGTCAAGATCAAGCTAAAAACATTTTAAGCGTTTTATGTTCGACCTTTTAAGCATAAAAGACGTCAGATAAGAGTCATTGATTACGGTGAAGCTCAAAAGCAAGAAGTTGAAAATCATCTCGAAAACATTTAGAAATAGAGCTATTTTAAGTTTATTGTTGATCCCTTGGACCTATAAACGCTATATAAGAGTGATCGCACCTCTTCGGTCATAGTCTAGGTCAAAAACCGGAAGTTGACCATTATCTTGAACATGATTAGAGTCTAACCGTTTGAGTCTAAGAGGCGTCACCCAGCAATTATTGCGACATTGCATCAACGTGGGACAGACGTCGCAGCCGCCTCGGGATTAACGCTGGATTTTGGTTGTTTATGGAAGTCAAAACAATGTTTACCTTCGATTATACAACGTTTAATCAAAGTTGCGATGGCTTGAAAACGGAAGCTGAAACAAAGTCTCTCGACGTTGTATAGATGTTGTACATATTTCCGGTAAATATACTGAAGGACAAAAGAAACTTAACCTACAAAAAATTGAATATATTTCTTATTCTAAATTTGTTTTGCTTGAAACTTCGAATAATTTTTAGTAACCTAAATCTACGACATAATTTATTGTCTTATTCTAATACAATTATATCAAGGTGGTAATGTGGCATAGCGCTCGAAACCGCATTGATAGGCAGGAGCTCGTTCTGCTTTAGTTGATTCCTAATTTTTACCATCAGTTGTTTCGAAGCTAAATATTGCAACGTTTCTACGTAAATTTTGGTTTAAATAGCGAGCGCATAAAGATGCCTCGACTTCCAAAAAACTGTTGCGACCACGCTACTGACATGCTAGAAGCTGGTATACCACTCAACCATGTGGCACGGCGCTTTGACTGTAGCCGAATTACAATATACAAGTTGCAACGGCGGTATAATGAAACTGGTTGCACTCGGGACCGACCAGGAAGCGGCCGCCCTCGAGTAACTACGCCAAATCTGGATCGCCGGATCCGTTTAATCCATCTGCGCGATAGGTTTCGAATTGCTGCAACCACAGCGATGGAGATCCCAGGCCCAGCCAACAACCGCATAAGTGTAAAAACGGTCATTAGACGTCTTCGCGAACACGGATTACGTGCTCGCAGACCTTACGTCGGCGTCGTCTTGAACGCTTGGATACGTATACGACGTCGCACGTGGGCTGATAACCACCATCGTGGAGGGTGGATGGAGACCGCAAAACTGGCGACGTGTGATATTTAGCGATGAGTCACAGTTTCAATTATACCGCGCAGATGGCCGCAAGCGCGCGTTTAGACGGATCGGAGAACGCTTTGCCGCATGCGCAGCCAATCAGGTGGATCGTTATGGCGGCGGTTCTGTGATGGTGTGGGGAGCCATTCGTTTCGGCTGGAAGTCACAACTTCTGATCATTGATGGTAATTTGACTGCAAATCGCTACATCAATACTGTACTCAATACTCAAGTAGTCTCCTACGTACAGCAGAACGTTGATGCGATATTCATGCACGATAATGCGGGCCCACATGCCGCTCAGGCGACTAGGGATTACCTGGCAGGAAATCATGTCAACACTTTGTATTGGCCACCCTATTCCCCGGACATGAACCCCATAGAACATGTTTGGGATCATCTGGATAGGAAGGTTCGTGGTCGAAATCCGCCTCCTCAAAATCACGCTCAGCTACGCCAGGCTTTCATAGAAGAGTGATAACGATGCCCTCAGTACCGAATCAACCGACTAATCATGTCGATGCCCCGCCGGATCCGTACTTTACGCCAAGCCAATGGGGGACACGCACAGTATTGAAGACACTTCAGGTCATTAAGTTCTGCGCGCGCCGAAATTGTGACAGTCGCATCTTTTGTCAGACTGGATTTTGCAGACGCTTAGGGGTATGGATCTTTTGTGTAAAATTATGTTAAAGAATCAGTGAATCTTGTGGATATGAAAGTAATTGAATAAATAATTTTCTCAAAATGATATATTTCAGTTGCATGTTAATTTACTTCTGTCCTTCAGTATATTAACCTTGAATCCCATCTTGCCACCCACAATCATAGCGTGGTCACCCTCCATCACAGTGCCCCTACCTTTTGGTCATCCAGTCACGCAGGATATGTATGACGTAGATTTCCATGAATATTTCTCTAAAGTAAGTGGGAAAATCTGCGCGCTCTTGAGATTCTTATATCTCAAGAGCAACGCCGCAACCTGATATCGACGTTGGATCTATCGCAGAATGTTTAATGGGTATGTAAGAGGTACCTTGGTGACCTTGATCTTTTCGACCATTGTCAAGGTGAAAAGACTATTATCGCGGGTATAGCTGGGGACATTCTGAACTCATTTTCGACTCTATAGGCTGAGGCTGCAGGATACTATGGATACTCGTACTGAACGCTGTGAAATGGCAAAGCTCCATTTTGGAAAGGATTGAACATTTCCACCCCTTCCCCGTACCCACACATATACTCTAGAAAGTGTTCAGGTGAAAGCACGATATCGAAAAGATTATCTCGACACTTAATTCGAAAACATCTGTCCTAGAACTGGTATAATTCGAAAAGACCGCTCACTGGTGCTTAATTTGAAAATAACACTTGATTTTTTTTGGTCAGTTTGAAAAGAACGTTGACCCCTGATAAAAATCTTTTCTACCTTAAATACCCTCCACTGAAAACTATGGAAGTGTCTAACCCCTTCACAACCCAGCTTACCATACTTTTTTATTTATATTAATTATTTATTTATCTGCTGTGATTTTTTTCTTTTTACTTTAAACATCTGGGAACAAATAGGGATGTTAACGACCTGTACCTGGATTTGTTAACATCCTTAAAAATGGTAGTTTCTCTGCACCCAATACGTTGAAATTCTGTGAAACCATAATTGAGTTCTGCCCAATGCTGCCTTTGTTCCCTTAAAGCTCAGGCTTCTGTGTAAATAACTCACAAATCCCAGATGTTTTACACAAGAAAAATCTGTTCAGTTAGGCGTAGTGTTTGAGAGCTACGGATATTGCCAAAGTGTAGGATTACCAAACCCCTTGTTTGTTATACAACAGTAAAAAGATGCTGAAAGAAAAAGCCCCATTATTGTCTTTGGTAGGATTTCCGATTAAAAAGGAAAGAAAATCTGATGCCTCTGATTCGACTTTGTCAAACAATTGTGAGAGTTAAGTCAATTAACTTGACCCCCATCTATCGACGACTTGACATTCCTTGGAGCGGTGTTGACTACAGTGTTAACTCAATTTTGTGAGGGGGGAGGAGGTGGGGGGGGGGGGGGCTTTGACCGAATTCACCTCACATCTTCAGAAGCTGTATTATTTTACAGTCATAGAAGATTTCACGAAAATAAGTAACTTAATTCATGTTTTTATTTATTTATTTATTTATTTTTGGATAATCTACAATGGCAAAATTGACCTGCAATAGTTCAAGTTTTCGTTAAGTTACTTGGTCGCTTTTTAATACTGGGTATGGAATCTACAACAATTTCAGATCCCTTCACAACCCCTTGTCTCTATTATCCTCTGTGCTGACCACTATGTGTGAGAAAATGAGACGTTTAGGTTTCTGCAGTTATTTTTATGGTGAGTAAAGTTCGTGTATTTGGAAAAAAAATTAAATCTTAAATCATAAATAAATAAGTTTCACCAAGTTATCGTTGCAAGGAAGCGAAGACCTAATTGTTGACGTAAGGTTTTTGCGTGTGCAGAATAAAAAAAAATGAATAAAAAAAAAAACGGGGATAATTTTGTGGCCATGATGCGGTCTGCGCAGAGTGCCTATTTCGTTGTTGGGGAGGGGGTTCATTTTCATTCCGTACTCCTCGTTTAAAACGAAGGGTGGGGTCCTTTTGGAATCTCTCCTCGGTTCGGTTAAAAATGGGTGTTATTTCAAACTAACCTCTCCATGTTTAGAGGTCGTTTTAAGAAGTCCTGGAGATGCATGATAACCAGTTGGTACGGGAGTGCCCCTCCCGCCCGTCGTATGGCATGCAAGGATGAACACTGACTCCGGAGTTCAGTTCTTATTAACACATTTACTGAAACACACATAAGGACCGTAGGAACGTGACGCCCCGCAGATGAATCAATCGGGCGTTGTGTTGCATTGCTTTCTGTGTGGTTAAAGCGACATAAATATACACAAAAAAAAACGAAGGGTTATAACTGTGGGTAACGTCATTCGAATGCGAGGCCGAAGTTTCTATTTAATCAGGCAATCACAGCCCTTCATCTCCCAAATTGAATTACGTATTATTGGATTTGCATGGGTAGTAAGATCTGCCATTGACAAGCTTTAGGAGGTGGTAAAGCCGCTCGTAAAGGCGGCTATCCAAGCTCAAGAACCCTCCTAGATTGGGTTATATTTTCTGCACTAAAAACTATTAAGCTTGTAAACATGTCATCGCGACACAAGCTATAGGGCGTTTCGAAGTAATTAATTCATCACTGCTTAACCTGAGGTAGTTTGCTGGCATCCTCCCCCCCCCCCATCCCCCCCCCCTATTTTTTCTTTTATGAAGATTTATCGGAAGTCTTGTTTATAAACTGAACAACTCAACTTAATTTTGCAAACCACGTGTCCATGTAACACACACACACATTTCCTCGCATTGCATTAATATGGCGACGCAACTGGGAAAAATAGTACTCGCCTACAACAAAACGTACGTGAAAATGGTTCAAGAAGATTTTCATGAATATATTCAGATGTAAACGCATCTGTTTTTGGTTCAGTTGGTTTACAAATGGCACTAAGCTCTACATGAATCAGTTAATATTTATAAATTTATAAAATTGGAAAAGATACAAGAATGTCATTGAAATTAAACTGACAAAATTGCAATTCAAGTGGGGAGTAATAATCGAACAGGGAACAGAAAAATAAAATCGTAGTCCAAGTGGCATATGGTCTAATTCGGATGGAATCAGACAGAAATTGCTGCGAGTGACTGCAGTGGAATCTCGGGATCGGGCCACCACCACTCAAACTGTACCACCTCGGAAAATGGACCACAGAACTGAAATTATGAAAATATTACAATGTGTTTATCTGCCTTCTGGTCAATTTGTCTGTTTTCTTTCCGATGCCCACTGTGTAATCTTGCTCATTGTTTCGGTTGACCATGCGGTAACAATACATTATGGTTTCACGAAATGCGGAACACTGCATCATTGTAAAAAAAAAATCAACAAGAAACTCTGCAGCATTTAAAACTTTTTTTTGCTGTGTTTAAAGTACTTATATTTACCACACGTTTACCATGTGCCAAATAAATGTTAATTCAATCTCTACTTATCAAGATCACTGTGTGATTGGCATGTGGTAAATGAATTTTACCGTGATATGCAGCTAAATATGGGATTAGCATGCGTTACAACCACATGGCTAACGCTTACTCGTTTCTTTCCAGCATCCGTCACATTTTGCCTCTTACTCTAGCTTAAGGATATAGGCATACGACAGCGCTTCCCTTGGCGGGGAGGGGGGGGGGGCACTCACGTACCAACTGGTTATCATACGTGTTACCATGCATGACTTTTTAAAAGGACTCCTATAAGGACCCCATTTTTGTGGGAAACGCAGAGTAGTACTGAATGAAAATTGCCCTCCTTTTTAACGAAATTCGCACTGCGCGCGGACTGCGTCCGGCCTAAAAGTACCCCCTTTTTCCGAGTTGTTTTATTGGGGGGGGGGGGCGGGGGCGGGGGGCACGCATGGTAACATATTTCATAGCAAGTAGCCCCCCCCCCTAGAGCGCTTTCTCGGTGGCTATTTATTACGTTACATTATCACTGAAAACTAGATCAGTCTTCTTGATTTATCGAAATTACTTGACAAAATTACAGTGTTTGGGATCACTCCCGACCAACAAGCGTTCTTGCGGAACTGGCAGCCAAATACAAGGTAATTAGCGGCTTTGCTCAGACTTCTTTGTCGGTAAATAACAGTTCATGTGAGAAAGGGTCGCTTAAAGGATATACAAGAATATATATATATATATATATATATATATATATATATATATATATATATATATATATATAGAGAGAGAGAGAGAGAGAGAGAGAGAGAGAGAGAGAGAGAGAGAGAGAGAGAGAGCAGTGCGCAAGTGGGTATATATGCTTTAAATCACTGACCATTTCGTTATTCACAACAGCTGAAGTGGTAGAGAGACGACCTTACGACGTTTTATTGGCAAAAGGTCGTCTCTTCAACTCTTCTTCAGTTACCTGGAATGCCACGCCGAACGAGCACTTTGTGTGATATGTTATACACAAGTACATTCTAACCATGCCTTCACAGCCAGATTCAGCTTGTAAGATTGCATTTTAGAACCATCAGAATTTTCCAAATAGACCGTTTTTGCTACCGAGTAGCGAAAATAACACTTGGGAGTCACAAAAAATACGATTCTGAACTCTTAACCCCTTACATATCGTCTTTTAGGCCCAAAGGGTCGAAAATAAGCTCAAAATCGTTCTATCTCTAACCGTTTTTAAGACAATGGTCAATTTCCGGTTTTTGGCTTTGACCGTGGCCGGGGAGGTCAAGGTCACCGAGGTATCTCTTACATATCATATTTTAGGCCCAAATACTCTAACCGTTTTCGAGACAATGGTCAACTTCCGTCTTTAACTTTGACCATGTCTGAAGACGTCAAGGTCACCGAGGTACCTCTTACGTATCGTCTTTTGGGAAAAGGGATCGAAAACAAGCTCAAAATCCTCTATCTCTAACCGTTTTCGAGATAGTGGCCCACTTCCGGTTTTTGACATTGACTATGGCCGAGGATTTCAATCGTTCTCTGAGGTTATGGTTAAAAAAATATGGCTTTCACGGTGTCTAATCACCCTCTATCAGTGAGCCAAATTTCACCACTCTTTGACTGAAAAAAAACCCCAAACGCTGCAGCCAACTTAAACTTGCACACGCATGCTGTGCTGCTTTCATTAAGAGTTGGGCGATCAGTACACCGAGGCTGATATCATGCCAGTTTAAACTACTGCTCTCAGCTTCTTTCCGCCTGTTTCGCAAATTTGTTTTGTCGTTTTTTAATTAAAAAATTAAGCTAATTTTTTAAAAAACAGGAGGATCAACTAGACATACTGAAGTTTATCATATCCAAATTTCATCTTTCTAGCTCTATCGGCCTCTGACTAGTTCCACGGACAAAATAAAAAAAAACGGAAAAAAACTTGCCATAACTGCGGCTAAAATTTTCGTGCACATTCAATACACTAGGGGATTATTAGGGGATTTTGGCAAATCCCCAAGCGTAATTACACACACACACACACACACACACACACACACACACACACACACACACACACACACACACACATATATATATATATATATATATATATATATATATATATATATATATATATATATATATATATATATATATATATATATATATGTATTCGAGGAAGTATTGTAATTGTTGCGAAGACAGCTTGTCGCACCAAGGAGGGGGGGGGGGGGAGGAGTGGCACTTTCTATCATGCGTTACCATGCGTGTCCAAATAAAAAACGTGGAGAAAGCAGGCGGGGGGGGGGGGGTAATTTTGAGGTCAGACGAGGTCCGCCCAGAGCACTACTTTCATAAAAAGGGGTAATTTTCAGTTAGTACTCCGTGTTACCCACAAAATGGGGGCTTCTTTTATGATTGAACTACGCGTTTGGTAAGAAAAGGGGGTGTTATTTCTAGCTTCGCACTCCGCGATTAGGAGTCGTTTTAAGAAGTCATGGACATGCATAGTAACCAGATGGTACCTGAGCACAGCACAATATTGAATCACATTTGTAAAATTTAATTTCAAGTCTAAGGAACGTCCATGAAAAGTTTGTGGTCACTGAAATGGCAAAACTGTAACTATGTAACAATCACGCACAGCGCATGCTTTCTGACGGCAGCTATGTAGCAATGAGGCACAGGGCATGCTTTCTAACGGCAGCTCTAGGAATGAGGTACAGCCCATGCTTTGTGACAGGACTGACGGAGTTGAACTGGTGAAGCAGGTGCAACACTGCGAAGCGAGACTGTCGTAGTGAATGGCATCCTTCCTCTTGTGAAAGGGAGAGTCGTGAGCAAGCGCCATTTTATAGGGGGGCAACCTGGTAAACATAAAGACGTCTGTCCAACTGCCACCTGATGTCGCGACACATGTCTACCAATTTCCAACCTGTCTAAGAAGTTGCAGTTGGTTGTTTTTTTTCCTCGCGATCACAGCGCGACGTATATCCAACGTCTTTGTCACACCGTTGGATATACAAAGACGCTTTTTCACTTTCATATGCAACCAAATGCAGACGTTGATCCGACGTTGATCCGAGCTTAAAATTAGCCATAGCACTGCAGAGTAACGTTTTACTTTGCTGCGCTGCGCCCGGTGAACATTTCCACGTTTGAAAAACGTTGGATTGACGTTGCACCTGACTTTGGATCAACGTACTTGATTATACGAATCGAAGCAACATCTATCCGACGTCTAATCAGCGTTATAAATAGGTTGGAAATGGAAGTCGAAACAACGTCTATCTCCGGAAGTGATACAGAAGAATAGAAATCTTAACCTACCATTGCCGTCAAGACAGCGATGATGATAGTGTAACCACCCCTCCCTCACAGCACCCCCACCTTGGGTCATCGGATCACGCAAGACACGTATGAAGCGATCTCCATGAATATTTTTGAGAAGTAGGTGAAAAAAACTCGCACGCTCTGGACATTCTCATACTAAGCGTTCTCGTTTCGGTCTATTTTCAAAGTGACCTGTCATAACTTATTGTGATGTCGACATCTATACAACGTGGATTTTCCTACGTCTAGTCAACATTACGACAAAGGTGTTGATTAGACATCGGAGAAAGCTGTGTTTTGATTGCGACCAAAAGCAACGTCTAAACAACGTTGCTTACCCAACGCCTATCCAGCATTTTGTAAAAGACGTTGATCTGTTGGTCGCGATCAATCTCAGCAATAGTGCAACAAGAGTTGGTGCTGTGGCTTTGTTTGAATGACGTCACAACCTGAAATCGGCGTTGGATAGAGCTTAGAATGTTTACTGGAACAGTGCTTAAGCAAATTCACAGTTTGCCACCAGGGTTGCCACAGAATGATAAGAGATCTCTGCATGGACACCAGCTATGCTTACCTGTGCAATCTAGAGCTGAAACAGTTAAGCAAAACTCATAATAATCCGCAGCATGAGAAGAATTGCAAGTAGCCCAAGTTCTACCAGTGTATCTTACTTTTTTCTGGCACCAGTAACAACCCGTGTGAAATCAAATGAACTGGAAATAATAGAGGACCTGAGGAATTTTTATGTTATACTAGTCTTTCGGCCAAAACGAGTATAAACTAAATTTGTTTATGTTACTTCAGCCAAAGAAAACATTAGTAAAGTTTTACAGTGGCAGTTATAACAAAGAACTTACCAAAAACTCTTTAGTTTTGCTCGTGACCATTACTTCCGTTACGTGCACTGATATTAGGGGAATTATCATACACAAACACAGAAACTATGCCAGTACAAGAAGATAAGGACGACTGTGAGCTGTTTCTCGTTTGCTCTGCTATACCGAGGCAATTTTTTTGAGATAACGACGTGAATTTCTGAAAGGTCTTGATCTTGCCTTGTTTGAACACCCATGCTAGCCCCCAAAAATAGGACATGCTCTATCTCCATGGCCTTGATTGTGTATCGATAACGGATGGGTCATTAAAAGAATGTAATGTTTATGCGGCAAAGTTGCGGGTCACGTGAAAAGCCGTTTGATAAAATTCCATCGTACAAACTGCCTTAAACCGCTACCTAATCAAATGTTTCTGGGTTGAAAACCTAATTAAATCTGGATAGTTCAGTTTAATGTGCCCGTTTAAGTTGCTGTATGAAAGTAGCATGTGTGCATGTCTGGATACGCACCTTTAGAAAGGACTCCGCGCTCGTCCGGAGTGAATTTCAATTTATATGCTAATATTAATGTTGTTTTTGTTATTCAACTCTTTTGCACAAGGTTGAAACTCACACCGCTCGCTTCAGATGCAGTTCAATGCCCTGAATAAATTTGAAAATGCAAGTCAATTAAACACTATTAAAGACATACCTATACAAACCAGTCTCAAACAAATTGGATTATATTTAACATCGGCTAGTGAAAAAAAACACAGTTTTAAAGACTTTCAGACACAGTTTTCTGACATAATTGATGTGAGATGCGGTTTTAGGGATTATTTCTCAAATCTGGCAGAATTTCATGGAATTTCTGTAATCTAAAATATAAAAAAAATCAAAGAGAGAGAGAGAGAGAGACAGAGAGAGAGAGAGAGAGAGTGAGTGAGTGAGAGAGAGAGGGAGAGAGAGAGATAGTGAGAGAGACAGACGGACAGACCGGCAAAACTGAAAATGCACTCAACGTTTTTCTATATTAACCATTTATTAACTACATCACAGTTCTTTTTAGTTTGGGCAGTGCACCAGGTTCACCTCGAAAGGGGGAGGGGGGCATGGTTCTATCGGAACTAGACCCAAAAGTTGTGCATACACGCTTGTCGGTGTCTTGCTAATTTTCGTTTTAACATTACAGGACACCGCGTTCTAGATGCGTCTGTATTCGTCAAGATACAGTTTGATGAAAAGTGATATTTTTTCTCAACTCCGCGTTGAGGAGACGCTTTAAAAAGCTACGGACACCCCTCGTAACCGAATCGTATATGAGGACAAAGCAAAATAAAGAATTGAACTGAGGTTGCTTTGAAAATACACATCCCGCTGTTGATGCATTCACAGAGCATAACTTTGCAGTCAACAACTTCGGGTTGACTGTTCGGTTGACAAAAACAATTTAAAAGTTAATTTATCAATTTAACCTGCAAAAAAAAAAAAAAAAACAACAACAACAACAAAAACAAAAGAACAAAATAAAACGATAATAACACAAAAACTGACTGGACTGGGTGGTATAGCGATTTTTTAAATTTTTTGAAAATCACAATGGCGCGTTAGTTGACTCGGGCAGGTGGTGTTCAAAAGTCAAGTAAAACCAGAACCTCATTTCGCTTGCGAAATGTTAAACACTTGACAAAAATTAAAACGCAAAAATACTCCCTTCAATGGGTTATTTCTTGCATAATATATTGCAAACGACACAGCTTGAATACGTCTTATAAGCCGAGTAGTGTTTGGTTTTTGTTGACTTAAGGTTCTATTGACTGAACAGGCATACGCCGTGTTATCTATTTACGCAGTGAGAGCTCGCACAAAGCTCATCAACTGTGTGTTCTGTGATGTACGTTAAATGCTCCGCATTTACTTGCAAAAATACACTCTTTTCACATGGCGTTTTAACAAAGAAAACGAAACCAAAGACGAGAGTAAAAAGTGTCATGCACACGTTCAGATCAAGCTCTTCATAAGCCCCAAGTTTCATGGTCCTAGGATCAATAGTGTCAGAGAAGAAGAACACACACAAAATCGGAAAACTGTGAAGAAAAAAGGGCGAACGGCTGCTCACACAAATTCATATAACCCTTGCAAGCCAAAGGCTTGTCAAGTATTAAAATTGAAATTCATCGTTAAGGCTTACCTGGCTTTCTTGTGGCAAACATATACGAGCACATCGTATGTGAAACATCAACGCCTTTTTTTTTAAATTATAATTCAGAAGGCTGCAAACTAAATCAAGTATTTTTAATGCGTCTATTTTTAGTAACCCGAGCTCGATTAAGAGATAACGCAAGAAAGTACACATCAATATATTATGAGAGCTCTCATGTCGGCTGTGTTCATGTGCATTTCCAAAGGCATTGGTTTAAAAAAAAAGACACGGTGCTTTAGGGGTAGGAAGGCATCAGTTTGTTTTAGAAGGTGAATGCATCTGAATAAGTGAGGTGCACTCTTTAGGCCCACTCGCTTGCTTGTGGGGAAGACGGTGTTAGCTGTACTGTTACCTGTTGAAGATATTTTTTCTAATGCTCCATGAAAACGATCTCAGCAATTGATATTCCGCTAAGGACCAAATGAGAAAAAGCAGAGTTAATATTCAAGGATTGTGAGTCTAACACTGAAGAAAGAGAAAGAACTCTTAAATATTTTAACGAACTGTGGGTAAAAGCATAAACGGACACAGTGTAAATAGGATATCTTATGAGGATATAAACAATGGCAAGGTCTAAACTAGAAGTGGATGTGCCCGCCGGTCGACAGCAGATGCTAACAGACTCTCAAATGAAAGAAAGTGATGCTAGTCCTTCAACTAAACGTCGCCTATCTACGAATAAGCGTCTGGTGTACTTGTCCTGTTTTTTACTTGTCGTTGCTTTGGTGATGACTGTTGTGTTTATACTTGCCGTGACGGGGGTGATACCAGTACGGAATCGTGACGAAAAGGTAAGCAGTGTAATCAACTCTAAGTGCAACTAATCTAAGTAATCTTCACAACAATATGGGATCCAAGCGAGAACCTGTTAGTAGCTACCTGATTTACCACATGCTAAGGCATTATACAATCATCACATGTGCACCAGATTATAAACATATGTTCTGTTAGTGTAGCAAAGACCATTGTGGCCACATGCTAACTTTACCCCCAGAAAACATGTGGTAACTTATAATTAACCTATAGTTCCCCCCAAAATGTTAAAATGTATAGGGAGTGATCTTACGAGACCACATAGCAGACAGTACTACATTTTGATTTTCATTTTAGTTTACAGACGAATTTTTTTATTGCTAGATACAGATAATCCTACATACTAATTTTTATATTTATGTTATTTTAGATCTTTAGCAATGTTCGTAAAGAACGCATTACAAGACAATAATAACAATAATAATAATTATAATAATTATAATAATAATTATACCATTATAATAATACAGTGGGCATATGATAAATTATATATCGGAAACAAATAATTATGTCATATATGGTTATGGGTTTCGCCATACAGGTGAACCCCGGGCTAGAACTAGCCCTCAAAATGAACCTCTTCCCAGAAATAGGACCACTTTTCAATAGTCCCGTTCAAGAAGCTTTCCATTATTCATCACAATACAAATGGAATTATTCCGGATATCACTGTAGTCTCATTGTTAGTCCCATTTCCGGGGCCCCACTGTGATTTCAGCGTAGTCAACAAAGTGATAAAATGCTCAAAATATCTTCAGATCTATCAGATTCAACATAACTTCACCATATGATGTCCCTATCTTAGAAATGTGGTTTTACTCGAGGTAGTTAACATATGGTTACCACAAATTCAGTATGTCGCAAATGTATGTTCTCGTCCTTTGCATTGACAAATGTTTACGAAATTATAAGGTATGGTGGTCATAAAGTCTAGTTTTACTTTGCGTTGAAAGACATTGTTTGCATTTAGTCAACAAATCTTGACAATTTGGTTGCGTATGGATGCCCTAGATCCTTGGCGAAGGATTGTGAAAATCCAGAAAAGAACATCCAGAGGAGAAAATTTCTAAGATAGCAACCTTCAAGAATTCATTCAATCAGCACCTAAGTTTTATGAGATATTTTAAGTGCACATTCTTTTATTGAAAGCGAGTGATTCCGTACGGTGCCTTAAAGTTTCAAAGCATTTTAAAAGAAATGCTTGCTTAAACTCTTGGCGATAACTGAAGAACTTGGGAATATACATTATACCTGCTGTGGGAAACATAGAACAGCCATCTTCAAGGGTGGGGTCATAAATATGTCTGATCGGACGTTGATATAAGCACTGTCCAAAAATATATGCAGGGAGTCTTCATTCTCACTTCCCGAGTAAGATATGCTGAAATATTGGGTGCTTTGGTGTGAAGGTCCAGTTTTTATAGCATTGTATACTTTTGGGAGCACATTGTCCCAAAACTCATTGCCTGCTTAAATTATGTCCTTAAAAAGGAAATTATCGTTATCTCAGTGATAGGGGTCATAATACTTCTGAAAAATGGTAAAGATCACACACAGATAAAAAAACTGTCGACCAATTTTAATACATATTATAAGACACTTATCAAGGTTTTAGCAAAGAGATTGTCAAGAAATATTCCACCAGTTATATAAACGGATCAAGCTGGATTCATTAAAGGCAGATATATAGGTAAAATATTAGATTCAGTTGGCTTCAGTTGTATCGCGGCATGTGCCAGGGCTGCCCGCTATCAAGTCTTCCCTTGATCATGTGTGCACATATTATGGTTGAAATGATACGCGACAACGATAACATTCTAGGTTGTGAAATAGATAACAAAATTAAGTAATTTGCGGATGACTGCACTTATTTGGTTAAAACTATCAATTCAATATATACAAGAATAGAAACTATCCGTGTATTCTCATTTTCTGAAGGTTTAAAGTACGAATACGAATAAGCGCATTGAATAAATTATGGACGTCTTAGTGTGGAAATCTAAGCCTCCAAAATTCGAACAAATTGTACAAATTATGGAGAGCATGGACTTAGAGCTATAGATGTAGAATGCAAAGCCAAAGCATTGAGAACGCCGTGGATTGGTCGAATTCTTTTGGGGGAATTACATTTCCTTTCGAGATGCAGTTATGAGGTGGAATTATTCCTTTGGATTAATACATTCTTCAAAACTATTATTAAACATGGAGAAGAGATAGTATTTTCAAAAATTCTGAATGTGTGTTATAGAACAATAAATTTATAATAGTCGACCAAGACAGCCTATTTGTTAAGCAATGATTTGAGAAAGATGCAGCTTCATACAAGAAGACGGTTTCTGGATGGTTCTGAAACCTTCTGCTGTAGGTGTTATATTCGTACGAATTTCACTAAATATATTGGAATAATTAGCTCTATAAGAAAGGTGATGAAAAGGTGCCCCCTTAATAAACGACGATCCACAAATTCCTCAACCCACTGTAGACTTCAGTAGCTATAGTTTTACTTTGTAAAATGGGAAAAAGTAAGCACAACCTCCGCCAAAAGTAACGACTTGTATTGGGAATTTGTTGAGCTCATTACCGATCCAGTCATAAAATTGCAAAAAAATGGCGCTTGGAAATGAACGCTCCGGAAGACGTAATTTTCAACAACTTACCCCTCACGCGAAGATATGAAAAGCAGTCAAGTTTACTTGCAGTATAGTTTAAAACTAAACCGTTCTCGCTAGTGAGTAGTGAATTATACTCGAGGCTACAAAAATATTGTTCGGAATATTTAAACTTTCAAGATATTTAAAAATCTTTGTTAAAAGTCATGCAAAATTGCCAGTTGCATCAAAACTCTTGCTGTTCAGCCTAACGGCAAGATACAACACATAGCACACACACAATATTTGCTCACTTATTTGGAATAGGCCAATATACTGTACTGATAGCTATAATAGATTAACATGTGGACTTCATTTGTAAAATTTTAATGCTCATTATTGCATACAAAATATTGATGAATTTCTTAAAAACTGAGTTGCTACAGTGTGACCAAATTTGCTCTTCCTGACCATAACCGGCACAGAGTAGTTTGTTTGATAAGGTTATGGCAGATAAAAAAGGAATCATGCGGAAAGACCTTACCGAATCGTACGAATTCAATCAACTATGGGATTGAAAATGCTTAAGTGAAATATAAAGAAGCAGTTGTCCTGAGAGTCTGTATTGTAGGTTGGTATATGATCTAAAATGACAGTCTGTGATTAAGAAAGGTGGGGAAGCTAGTTCGGTAAAACTGTTATTTATTCGTATTTTTAATATTTTTCTCGGGTTGCCTTTTTTTATTTTGATGTATATAAAACTTTTTATGCTTACACTATCCTACATAGAAACATGCAATAAATACTCGAAGTAGAAACTTTGGCAAAGTGCTTCTTTTGAAACCTTATAGGTTAATCTGTTCACACTAAGAAAAACGGCTAGAAATTTATCTATGTTGAAGTAGAAGGGGAAAGTTAAATAAATGTAAAAATTAAATATTTCAGCACCCCCAAACTGTCGTTGGCTACTTTAGCATAGCATGTCGGTCAAATATACAGAGATTTGTCCAAATACAGGGAATTGTCCATTCAAAAAGAGGGCATATTCCGACACAAAAAACAACAAAGAACACCCATCAGAAGGTATAATAAAGCGGCGTTTGTAAATCCCAATCATAAAAAGTGGCCTTTGCTACATTTTGCAATTAATGTAAGATACACATTGCACCAAAATTAAGATCAAAGTAAGGTTCAAAGAGGTTGTTATAATATATCATATACTGGAAAATATGAAAGGTAAATAGTTCAAGCAATATGATCAATTGTCCAAATTATAAATAAGTCAACCTCTTTAATAAATTTTTGAAAGGTCTTAAAGAAATATGTGTAATCTCTCTCCTTGCTAGTTTTCAAGATACGGATTATAAATATAAATAAATATGACATCAGCGTCGTGACAGTGACCATAGAAATCTAACTGGACTTCATTAGTTGAAACTGCACAATAGTTCCTACAACCAGTTTTCCTGTCAAATTATAACTTGGAACATTTGTGTTAAGTTGAATAAAATAATTTACATTTTAATTTCATTCAGCGAGAACGATGACGTTTTTATTAAAGGGAGAGATCGTGGGCCGGGTGCTTTTGTACCGAATATGGACATATGTCTAAGGCCTGTAAACGAACCGCTCAGCAGCCTATGTTCTATCGCTGTTATAGCACAAAAACATATAATCATGCCTCTTATAGTCAGAGCAGAAATAAACTTCTTGTACCTTTCAGATACACCTGTGTACGCGGTTACGTAACGCAGAATTTTCTGATCATTTCTTTTCACAGGAATACATTGTTACTGGGGTGCGTGTTATAATGACACATTAGGCGGTAGTGATGACGTTTGCAACGCAGTGGCGATTATTTCTTGGAAATAAACACAGCGGAAGAAAAAACAGCTTCTAGGTTTCACGATGTATTTATTAAATATTTTTGAAAGTATTTTCAAATATTTAAATATTAAACCATCACACTTTTAGAAGTTAGGGTGAATGAGGTGGGAATTGTCAAATATCACAAATCTTCAGCAAACTTTTAGCACACTTTTAAACAGCAAAAGCTTGATACATTTTGAGATTGAAATACTCTTGTTTTTATTTCAAAGTCGATTCTAAACTGAGACTAACTGCATGCAAGAAGGGGGAGTATTGTGGTTCAGATGTTTGATCGATTGAGGGTTGTTGAACAAAACACTATAAATTGCATCTCCATGGTTTTTCCCAGAAAGCTTTGCGCATGTTACGCACTTGCAGTACATGCAGCTACATGTTACAGAACCGCCGTCAAATCATACACATTAGAGGATGATTTGAATTACCCTCATTCAATACTGGCTGAAGGCTATTGCTATTGGTCTGTCCGTCCGTCCGTTTGTCTGGAATTTTTTTTTGTCCGGGCGATATCTCAAAAACTATATCTCGGCTTATAGCTTCACAAAACCGTACAGGAAGAAAGTATATACAGTATAGATGTGCAATGGGGGTTCAATTTGTCACTTGTCCGTCCGTCATACTTTGAACTTTTTGTTGCCCGGGTGATATCTCAAAAACTATTCATCGGATCTTCATCAAACCTTATACAAAGAAAGTATATATATAGTTCAGATATGCAACAGGGGTTTAATTTGTCCAATATCCGTCCGTCTGTCCGTCAGTCGTACTTTAATTCTTTTACTTATCCGGGCGATATCTCAAAAACGTTTTATCGGAGTTTCACTAAACCATACAAGAAGAAAGCATATATGGTGTTAATGTGCAAAGCAGGTTCACTTTGTCACTTCTCTGTTCGTCTGTCTTATCGTCACACTTTAAACTTTTTTTGTCCGGGCGATTTCTCAAAAACTATTCATCGGATCTTTAAAACACCTTAGAGGAAGAAAGTACACATAGCGTTGATTTACAATGAATGGTTTAACCTTATAGAAAGAAAGTACGTATAGTGTAGGTGTGCAACCGAGGTTTAATTTGTCCGTCCCTCTGTCCGTCCGTCGCACTTTAAACTTTTTTGTCCGGGCGATATTCATCGGATTCCTATCAAACCTGACAGAAAGAAAGGATAGATAGTGTAGATGTTATACATAAGGTTTAATTTGTTACATATCCGTCCATCTGTCTGTCCGTCGCACTTTGAACTTTTTTCTTCTCCGGGTGATATCTCCAAAACTATTAATCGGATCTTCACCAAACATTACAGGAAGAAAATATATATAGTGTAGATGTGCAACAGTCGATACGTCAGAACGTTTTTGCCGAAGCTTGTACAACTTTACAAGGAGAAATATTTGTTTTTATATTAAAATTTTTGTGAAGATTTGGAATATTTGAGATATTTTTTATCTTCGACATCAAGCAAGTAAAAGAGCTTGATATTTACACTTTCCGTTAGACTCACGGGTAACCTGAGGTTGTTATGTGTATTTGACAAGTCTGACTTTCGCTTTGGCTGTGTAAATGATACTGAGTATCTGAATTGACTTATCGGATTATGTTGTAAGAGCTTCTCAGACGATGAATCCTATATAAATTGCTTCGGTTACGTTTCACGAAAATAGACCTGTCTTTTCTATATAACATACTCAGACTAATTACACAAAACAGCTTGCCTTTCTTTTAACGTGACTATAACAAACCTTATAGAAGCGTGAAAAAAACTGATGACGAAATGTTGCAAAAACTTTCCAGTCAACGACATACAATGCGCGCAAGAAATTAAATATTAATTGCTACGTCGCCAAACCTCAAAGACAAAAAGCAGATGAACTGTAGTTGTGCAATTTGAGGTTTATTTTATCTCTCGCTCGTCTCCTCATTCCGTGACACCTAAATGTTGCTTTTCTCCGGACCATATCTCGAAAAGGTAACTCGCCCATAGTCATTTCACTAATATTGGCTGAGGACTATGTTTTAAACTGTTTGGTTGATGCAGTGACTCTGTGTCCTGCTTGAAACTGTCAAATACATCGAGTCTGACAAAAAATGGCTTAACCAGCCTTCCCCGGTTACCTTTTATGCTCTTTATGCTCTTGTAATAAAATACTGATGACACCGCTCAGTATGGCTGAGCTGAGTTAGAGAACTATACTTATACAAAATCACTTGCCGCTGAACATAAATAGTTCTGCATATTTGCTTACCCATACAAGAAAAGAAAGCACACGAAAGAAAGTAAAAAAGAAATATCTACAAGACAGACAGGGTGAAAAAGGGAGACAAAGCAGAGATTGAGTGAGACATTTACACAATTAAAGACAAAGCACAAATGCAACGGAAGGACCAATATATTGCTGTTTCTTTTAGGATGAAAGGGCAGATAGCACTACATGAAAAAACGCATATTGTTTCTATTTATATATTGCGCATTAACTGTTTTTCTTTTCCAAAAAAACTACGGTAGCGTGTTATGGTAACATTTCTATACAGTCACAACTTAAGGAAACCCAACAGTCTTTACTTTTAATAGATATATATAGTTGTAGGGTGTGTGGGAGTAAAGCACTCGCAGGTAGCTCCCGCATAGTATGCATGGCAACAAGACCACACAGTGCTATGAATATGATAAATGGCGCAAATGTTCTTAATTGAACTTATTGTAGAAGGCCATTGATTATTATTGACCAAATTTTAAAATTGTCTTGAAAGGACTGTTTAAGTAGAACTCTGACGTAGGCATCGATTTTTTGCCTTAGTGCGTATCGTTAAAGCGCTCATATTTGCAACACCCACTTATATATTATATTATATTGTTGTCTTTGTGTCGTTCTGTTGGATATTCTTAAAGCTTATTTTGACTTGTTATATTTATTTTAGAACAATACAATGATAGAGGAAGAGCCTTTTGGAATGTTAAATGGCGAAGCTGTGAAAAAGTAAGTAGTTATAGCTTCGTCTATTTCATGAATCTCATAAAAGTTACTTGGATGAGTTTGAATTTGAATTCGAAATCAGGTCAATCAGATAATTATTGTTAAATCAAACACATAATTTTTAGATAAATTTCAAGAATTCTCCATTGCTTTGCTGAAAATAAACTAGTGCTATAAAAAGCTTTTTGTTCCACATTTATTGATTTTAAAGCTTAAGATATAGCAAATTGTATGACAACACACGCCATCTGTTTATGATGGTGATGATACATTATTTAATGCAATTCATATCAAACATTCTTCTTGAGTTTCTCAATGGCGGCATTCTGAGCAATGGCGTGTGTAACAGTACTACTTATTCAACCTTTAACAAGAACATCTTTAATCATATTCAATTTTAGCCACATCTTTGGACTATATATATATATATTGCTGCATACCACCTCTTTGGATTAATATATATATATATATATATATATATATATATATATATATATATATATATATATATATATATATATATTGCTGCATAAAGGGAACGTACAGTAAAATGTGTTTAAACCCAACACCGTTGGGACCGAGCTAATTTGTCCGGTTTATGGAGGTGTTCGGTATATCTAGGGGTCACGATGAGGTGTCTTATATTGCATGAAAATAAATCACACATAACTTCAAGATCAACACTTGCACCCTCTCCGCACACTGCTTGAAATGTAATGCTAAACCTTTTACGAAAATTTTTGAGCCACCTGCTTGATGCTTTAAGGCCAAAGTTTAATTAATTTGCAAAGTATTCGACTTTTTCCTGCAAAAATGGTCGAGAAACAGGCACATTCTGACCTCTTACCCTCACAAACTAGTTTCTTTCAAATAACAATCCATCTTCTTTAAAATATCCGCCACGGAGTTTCTTGTCTAAGACAAATTCTTCTACTAATCTGATGACTGACTTTTAATTACTCATTCTTATCAATTTGATTTTATTCATTAAATTAGGCCAAATTCTTTGTTCCCATTTTGACAGCTGATAATTATTCCGAACACTTGAATGATGTCTAAAAAGATAGAAAACGCCCCGTCTCAAAAGGGGATGTCCAGACACCGAACTCCACTATTGTTTATTTAAAACAAAAGTGAAAACCAAACATATGCAAACACCGTGGCATTACGACAATAAATGACCTCTCGTTGCAATTAAAACCCCGGTGCAGCAAGTCTCCCGGCAAATAAATCATGCATGCTCGCTTTTGTACACAAGCCGTGCTTGCGTATCACAGTGCCGGTGTTTCAGAGTTCTTTATATAGTAAAACATCCATTTTGGGCCAGGATTGGGGCCCGGTGTCCGGAATAAGGAGTTGTTCGATTTATAGAGGTTTTCTTATAATGGAAGTCTATGGGAGAAAATCGGGACCGGGAAAATCTGTCCGGTTTGAGGTGTTGTCCGTATATCAAGGGTGTGCGGTCCTCAGGTTTTACTTTATATACCATATGGTTAACATGGGCTAACTATATCACACTGTAGTAACACATATGGTGGCCCAAGTTTGTGCAGATTGCCGAGTACATTAGGCGACCATTTCTCAGTTAACCGAACCATATTGTTCTGGATGTAGCATTGAAACACCCCAGCATTGAAACACCACATCATTGTATGGGCCCATCCAATGGCTGGGCTAAATCAATACAGAGGCTATTGAAACAGCACATACAGTTTCCCCCCATGAAACACGACTCAGTGAAGGAAAACACAATACATAGGGACTTCGTCTGTAGCCTCAGTAAAGTTGGGTGCTATTTTTTTCTTGTTAAAAATTGTTAATTGACGAAACAATGACAATATTTTTCAGTAAGGGTTGTCATCTGCTCGGGACCTAACTGGTGGTACTGAGGTCCTGAAGTGGCACTGAGGACCCGGTGGCACTGAGGACCCGACAAATTTTTCATACGAACTCCCCGCCCCCATCTTTAATTGTGCCTTAAAATCACTGCTTCTTCCGCCCCCCTCCCTTCCACCTCGTTAGGCGACGCCGTCAGAGGTGGCATGGGATCTTTTATCTTCTTGTATTCCCATGGGCCCGCCCCCCCCCCCTCCCCCACCACCCAATATATGTTTATCTCAACATCTTACAGTTTTTTCCATAAAAAATACAGATTGTTCAAGAAAAAAAAGATGCAAAATTTCTCTTTTTGGCATATATATATATATATATATATATATATATATATATATATATATATATATATATATATATATATATATATATATATATATAGCCCCACCCCCCCCCCCTCCCACCCCTCCTACGCAGCAAAGGCAAATTGTGTGTGTGTGTTTTTTTTTTTTTTTTTGCTGTCATATCGGCTTTGTAATGAAAGCCTTGAAGAGGCTTGATCAAAGCAGCAATATGGGCAGCAGTTTTTGTTTTGAGCGTTTCTTTCAGCTTAAAACTTCCTAATCTAGCATTTTGAAGTAAAAAATAGTTTGGGTCCTCAGTGCCACCAGCAGGTCCTCAGTGTCATCGGGTCCTCAGTGCCACTTCGATCGGAACCTCATTACAACTAGTGGAACTGAGGTCCCGAGCAGACAGTGACCCCGCCTCAAATATTAGGTACAATTCTGCCGGCCCTGCATGTGCTATTTCCATGGATGGGGTATTTCTATGCAACTGTCTGTAGATTTGGCCCATATTTTTGATCAGATGTGTTGTTTCTATGGATGGGGTATTCCTATGCATCTGTCTGTAGATTTGGCACATACTGATTCTATATGTGCTATTTCTATGGCTTACAGCTATAGGATGGGCCCATTCTATACCCATCAACCATTAAAACAGCCCATCTTGTTCACAACACAAGGCAGTTTGTTCCCATTTGTAAGGGGAGAAGAAAATATGTGCTATTTCTATAGCCAAATATGGGCTGAAACAATAGAAGCGCAAAACAACGAAGATGGGGTAAATCAATACCTCGCTGTTATTGGATGGGCCCATCCTACGGATGGGCTGTTTCAATACAACACTGGATCCTTATCTATATCGTAGATAGAACTTTTTTCAACATTTTCATCCTGGTACTATTAGCAGCAAGTTTATACTTTGCATGGGGTATGCATCAGCATTTAATCATTTTTTGTACGGATCTTTTTTATCTGAAATCAAATTTGGATCTATATTGGGACTTTTCTCACTGTGACGTTTGATAAGGGTAATGTCTCCTAAAATGTGCAACAGATCAAATGCCTATTTGATGCACTCAACAACAAGCATGTCTTGGTGTGTCTTTTAGATTTCAAGCTCCTGATATTGAATCTGAATCTGTTGTTATACCTGCCAGTCTCTACAGCTTTCTGAGACTATCCAATGAATTCTATATTACACACGAGACAGTAGCATACCTTAATGTGTACTTTTTGTTTATATGACCTGTATGTTTAAATATCTGTGGGACTTTTTCGTTTTTTTCTCCTGTTATTTTTAGCAATATCTTCCAAATGATTTCATATGAATGTAACTATTCAAATTTACATTGGACATAAGTAACAACCTGCATGTCTAAATTTGTGCATTATAAGGTTTTGGTCAATATGGCCGTGACTGATATCGGGGACTGATGTCCAATGTTACCAGGCAATATCTGCAACACTATGTAATGGATCAAGCTCTTATTTAACACATGAAAAAAACTACATAGCTGATTGATCATTTTATGAGTGTTTATGGTTTGTAGGTCCCGAATCCGGAACTTTTTATTTTTTTACCTTTACATGTTGTGCGAACAATATCACCGACATTTTGTTGTTTGGCAAAATTCTACCAAATAAGCTTCCATTACTAAATGTGACAACCAGATCTTTGATGTTTGGTTGTATGAACTCGAATCTGGATCCGTGATAAGAATTTTCACATCTTCATTGTCCTTGTTTTTTTTTTGTTTTTTTTTTGGTAATTGAGCAAATGGATCCGTTTCACATTTTCACACACGAAAGAACAGGCATCGAATCCGCATGCGTTGTGGCCTTCTCATATTTACCCAAAAAAATCTTGGTAATGAACCTAGGTAATATTGATACATATAACAACTATCATGCATGAGTGACTTTTGGTGTTGTAACTTATTAGATCTGAATCCGTTGTTAGACTTCACATTTTGATTATCAACTTACATAATAAAGTTTATAAAATTGCCCATCTTTACCCAACTATTAATACTACATTCGGCGGGGGATTTACAATCACTAGTTGCCCCTGTTTTAATTTTTCCTGAAGACAAGCTGCTTACAACCACATCGGTTCAATCAAACCTTTTTGTTTAACTTTAAGGCTTAAATTATGGAACAAAAAGACCCGGATGCAACTAGACGTGCTGACTTACGGAGCCACGATACAAACCATCAAAGTGCTCGACAAGCATGGCGACAATACAGACGTTGTTCTTGGCTACGACAATTTGGAAGGTTGATTTTGACTTTCTACCAAACGCCCTTCTTTTAATGATAACGTTTGTATTTGTTTACTAATTTACCAATTTATTTTAACTTATTCTTCGTGAAATGATATGGAAATGGTAGGTATTCAGCAAAAAAGGGATGCAATACGTTTGGTCGCCCACAGACAACTTGCATATGTTTTACTTGATGAAATTTAGCTATTGTGTTACATATTGTTACAAAATGGTTGGCACAGTTTAGCACAAAATTGGAACAAAATACGTAATCATCAAGTAATATTGCACACATGTAAGTTATAAATGTGGCGATCACTTATTGACCATTTGTTGACTACCGATTAAAATTTGGTTTTCCTTGGTAACCATACGATCGTCATACGTGTATTCAAACACATCTTTAACAATACGCTTACCATGGTTATACATAAGTGTACGCAGACCTTATGGTAAGCATATGGTGAACACGAATTGTCTAGGATACACTGAAGATGGAGGCACATACTTCGGCGCATTGGTTGGTCGCTATGCCAACAGAATAGCCAATGGGAGGTTTGAAATAGACGGAAAGTCGTACCAGGTGTCCACGAACAACAACGGAAACACGCTCCATGGTGGAGAAATCGGCTGGAACCAGGTACAGTCATGTCCAGTTTCAGGAACCAAGAACCGAAGCTCACCCATTCTCTCCATAAGGGCATTGTTAAGGATGCAAATGGGAAAAATATGCCCGAAAAAATGGAAAAAGACTAATGCAATTAGATCGATATTTCAAAAAAACAATGACAGAAGAAATGACTCATTCTGCAATAAAAGTGTGTACGCTTTTAAAGTAAGCTGCCACATACGGATTTTTTTTTTGTTCTTTCAATCAGGCAATATGGCAACCGGAAGTAGATGGTGACGTCCTTCGTATGCGCCACGTGAGCGAAAATGGCGACCAAGGATTCCCAGGGAATGTAGAAGCAACCGTCACATTCGAGCTAACAGATAATTATGAAGTTTTAATCCAATACCAAGCCAAAACCGATAAACCAACACTTATAAACTTAACCACACATCCGTACTTTAACCTGGCTGGGGAAGGAAGTGGTACAATTTATAGCCACAACGTAACCATACACGCTGACAGGTACCTGTCTGTCACGCAGGACTTAATTCCGACAGGTACGCCGCATTCAGAATGTCCTCATTCGTTCGGCAATACATCCATCCACAAGAGGATTCAGCCATTTCCCCTTCTCTCTCCTTCTCCCACCACCCCAGCTTTCTCTGCCTGTCTGTATGTCTGTCTCTCTCACACACACAGACATTCACCCCTTCTCTCACTCTCTCTCTCTCTCTCTCACTCTCTCTCTCTCTCTCTCTCTCACACACACATTCACCCCATATCTCTTTCTCCCTCTCCCTCTCTTGCTCTCTCTCTCACTCACTCACCCCCTCTCTTTCTCTCTCTCACTCATCCCTCTTTCTTCCCCCCTCTATCTCTCACTCACCATATCTCTCTTTCTCTCTTGCTCTCTCCCACACTCACATCCTCTCTCTCATTCTCTCTCTCTCTCTCTCTCTCTCTCTCTCTCTCTCTCTCTCTCTCTCTCTCTCTCACTTTTATGTACGTGCACTGGCAAGAATAAAGCAAATGACTATTGCTTATAGGTGATGAGGCTGGTGTTGACGGGACAGTGTTTGATCTGCGACAGTCCACACGCCTCGGTGACGTAATACATGACGTGGCGGGGGGTGGCTACGACCATAATTTCTGCATACGCGGGGCGCCGGGCACAAAGCTTGCAGCCAGGTATCTTCGTTGCCTTAGACATTTATAAACCAAACGAACATAGGAGCAACATATCAATGCGAAAAGGAAAAATTTACAAGAAAACAACCTTGGTTGACTAGGCGTTGTTCACTCCGATTTTGAAATGTATACACAAATGGTGGTAAAAAAGACGCCCAATGTCACAGCCAAATTCCATTCTTCACGACGTCTGTATGTGGAAGTTTTATCAACATTGGTTTGACATTGTGATTTTTCTCGACAAAACAGAGAAGAATAATACAGAAAATTCAATTTCTAGAACGAAAAAAAAAATGCTCGAGCAACGTCGTAAGCTCAAAAGTCATCAGTTCAACGTCGTTATGTGCAAAGTAATGTATACAATGTTTTAAATGTGCATAAGAAGTTTGGTATTAACAGCAGTGAAAGTGCTTGGTTTACAAGAAAAGTAAATGTTTTTTTAACTTTCTCTTAAAATATTTTGGGTGCTTCTGAAAATATTTTGTTGTTTTTTATTGAAGCATTCATCAACCGAATTCCGGGATTGAAATGCTCGTTTACACGGATCAGCCGGGCATGCAGTTTTACACAGCAAATGGCCTGGATGTCCCTCATGGCAAAAGTGGACATTCATATTCTAAGCACACTGCATTTTGCATGGAAACGCAGAATTACCCAGACGCCCCAAATCACGTGAGATATGTATATTATTTTGTTCGTAAAACATAAAAAACATAAGCTTATTGGATTACTTTAAGACATAATATTAATATCTGACATCAGGCCAAGAAGAAAGTAGTTTTGTTTCTCGTACAAAGTTTCTTTCCTATACCGATGCTAACTGTTTGTTGTCAGGAATGTTACTCACACAGGCCCGAGTGCAAAACCTGTGAGACAAATCTGTACCGGTTTCGGCTCTTTTCTGCTTTCCAGATCAGTGTTTTGTTTCCCTTTTTATTATTATTTTACTCTGCCAGTACTTCGTGCCACCAAACCAGTTCTTTTGTGTAATTTTTTACTGAATTTCTATCTAGTAACAGGAATACAGTTACAACGCTTTAACCGAAAGTTTTAACACCTTGTACTATATTCCACCAATTTAAAAGTGCATATGGCGATAAAAATAGCATAAAATGCAGATGCTTATTTTTATGTTATTTCAAAAGTGGTAGATGGCGGCAAAGTCATCTCTTTTTCTTTTCATTTTTTTTTGGTGTTTACGACCAGCTTGGTAATATGAAAAAATGTCAATTTCTTCTTGGCCCTAGAAGTGTGAGGGTCTTTAAACTACAGTAAGACCTGTCTACACCGGACAACGGGGGACTGGCGGATTTTGTCCGGTATATAGAGGTGTCTGGTATTTCAGGGGTTTTGTAAACCAATGGGGAAAAACGGGACTGAGAATTCTTGCCCGGTATTTTCAGTTGTCCGGTATTTCAGGGTTTGTCCAGAATGAGATTTTACTGTATATCATACGTGGAACGGAGACAGGTCTTAAACCTGCTCTTCCAGTCCCCACCCCTCTTCTCCCTTAACCAATAACGTGGCTCAAACGTTATTGGTTCACTTTGGAGATGGTAAAGATCAGCAAGGAGATAGGAACGTTTTGTTCCTGGTGTGGTATAGTTCAAATTCGTCAACTTTAGCAAGGTGCCCTTTGAGATTTCTACAAAAATCTTGCTGAACTTCCCCGAAGATGTTCCGATATAGCTCATTAATACGAAATAGTAGAAAGAAACATTTCAGTTTCATACTTCAATGTTACGTATGAAGTACACAAGAAGTTCATATGAAATGTGTAAGAAGTACATGGGCACTTCATATGTATTTCATATGCACTTCATATGTACTTTATATGTATTTCTTATGTACTATATATGTAGCATATAACTATGAAATATAAAACTAAGTACCCCTTCTACTCTTCTGTACATTAAGCAAAGCCAAAAGCTTTGTTTTCAACTCGCGAAGTAGTTTTAAATTGTGTTATTAACTATGTCGTGGTTTAATTTACAGATAAATTTCCCGGATTCAGTACTGCGCCAAGACTCACAATACGAACACAAAGTCGTGTATAAGTTTGGCCTTGTCAAGGACTGAAAGAAAACCCTGGGATTTAGTCGGTCAGATACAAGCTTGACTCCGCCGTCTGGGACCATCCGCTCCTACCTCGGATACACCAGAAATAGCTAGTTTTATCGAAAGAAAAAGTGATCAGGGACCATCCATAAAGTACTTATACACAAAATTCGCACTTTTTGACCCCCCACCACTGTAGACAAAATTTGTCACGTCAACAATTGACTATTTTACATTTGGCTCATCCACATTCACAGACCTCACTCCAACCCACCCCGCCCCCCCACTCCCCTGTTCGTACACATTTATGGAGGGGCCCCTTGACACTCTTAATTTAACAGGATGCATACATAGTCCTTGCAGAGCTCTGGGAACCGTTCATAAACATGAGTGCATGTACGGTGGGCGGGGGTGGGGAAGAGGGGTCAGCTCCTGCTCAATTGTGTACCAGGAGCTGTACCTGATTTATGAACTAACCTTACCGCGAATTGATTTTTCCAACTTGCATATATTTTTTGTTGCTATGGTATTGTTGATTCGCTTGTGCATAAAAATATTCCTGGGAGCGTACACTAAACATTTATCCTATACATAACTCAGAGATAAAAAATTCCGTTTCTGATATCTCTTAATGAATAAAAGATACCTGTTATCGAGTAAAGAATGGGTTAATAGATTATTTACAGATGCCCCTTTATAACTATTAAACTGTTAAATATCGACTTCTCTCAAGTATACCAGGTCATTTTTAACTGCCATGCCCAGTTGGCGATTCTCGTATGGAAAATGACCGGTTGGAAACAGCCCCGGATTCGTGACAAGATGCGCATGGTTCGATCAACAATGTTGCTGGTGATTCCATCAATGAACCTGTTACGTCATCCGATAAAAATTTAACAAGTAAAATTTCACCCGAAAATGTATCAAATCAGAATGTGACAGTAAACCCTTTAAAATGGTTTGTTGTGCCTTTATAATTCTGAAGGCCCTTTGGGCCATGCATTTGGCTAAAGTTTCAGAAACAAAGAGTCTGTTCTCCAACAACTTGTGCTCAGATATGTACTACTTATTTAGCTGTGAGGTGCATCGCTTCCTGCTCCTCAAATTGTAATAATGTATTGGTGCATAAATTAAACGCCAACAAAACATCAACGTGCTTACAAAAATGTAATACAAATATACATGTATAGCAAAAAAAACATATTTGGGAGTATGTTATTAGAACCTTTGTTTTATTTCTACACTGATCAAGCTGTGAAGCTGACGACTTGAAATAAATGATCCTTAATTAAATACACAAAATCCGCAATAATTTACTAATTTATGTTTTGAACTTTTGGTGATTGGTTTTGGTGATTACTATGCTTTAGAAGTCATTTGGTTAACTCTAATAAAATCTATGTGGCATGCCATTTAGCTAGTCGCATAATACATAAATAACCCATTTTTACTCTCTATGAAGTGATTGTTGCGGCTTTGTACAAACCTTTTATAGTGAGATTATCTCACGAGTTCACTCAGTCAACGCACAAAGACGTGTGGCTACATAAATCCGCTTTGTATGTCACCAATGGCAGCCAAAGAATCCTTTTTTACAAGCAAATGTAAATAATTAGGGCTATGTAAAGGTAATCTATGTGTTTTTGCATACCTGAGGGTCTGGAGCTCTGGTCATTGAAGGACAAAAATCGTACCCGAATTGGACAGAGTTTTTATTTGCATTTAGATTTTCTTTATCATTATAAGTCCACTTTTCACTCTCATAAGGATGTACGGTAAGATCACATAAGACCTTTAGAGGCACTTTCCCCCCTTTATTCTCTTAATTAATATACAATATACAATACACAATTAAACTTGCATACATTAATTACGTACAGGCATACCATAACGCTTAGTTTAATTACTGCTAATTTTGTCCATTTAGAAAGTTTTTTTTTTTAAATTAATAGTTTAAAAAAGCCGAAATGAACAGAGAACCCTCTCCCCTGCCCCTTTATGTTTCCAGGCTCTCACCAGCACATCTAACATCTCTCAGAAATACTCTCATAAATACTGCTTCACTTTTATGGCATAGTGGTGCATAATTTCCCAATTTTTTTGTTGAAATTTTTCACCGAAAGCGATTGCTTATCAACATGTATTCTTTTGTATATTTCATTCAGGATGACGAAGGGCGACACAAATTTGTTGTATCCGCGCATTATGCAAATGTAATTTTCTTATTACCATAAGTATTAGATTCAGGGCTGAGTTCTCGACATCAAACTCCATAGGTGATATTACAATATTTTCTGCGGGGTCTATTGAATTTAGAGGCATTCCTTTATTTGATCTGGGGTTCACATTTGAAATATTACAGTAGATAGGTTAAATAGGAAACATTAATTAATCTTTTGGTCAGATAAAATGTTCTTGCTCATAAATAAATCTTTAAAAATATTAACTATTATTTTAGACTTATATTTTTGTCTTCCCTAAACATATAATTTATTTAATGTAAATTTTTTTTGTCTTCCCTAAACATATATTTTATTTAATTTGAAATGACACTTTAATTTGATATACAGTTTTAAATTCGTGGTTGTGCATTCCAACTCATACGACGTGACGACGTTCTTACGGCGACCAATTGTTTGCTGGCGATGTAAATGAAGAAAGTATGTAAGACAACAAAGAATAAAGTTTGCAGACATTTATGCTCAACAGCTTGCTCGAAAATAAAAACAATTCGGCAAGGTGGTGTCATAGATTTTGAACTGTCTATTTACTATGCATCTTCGGCTTGCATATTGCACAAGGGCTTCTTATTTGTACTCAAAAGTTATTCCTCCACGAAGAAAAACTGATTTAATGCAATAGATAGTAATTTTAATATCTCTAACTCAGTTCTCAAGGATTCCAAACTTATAAACGATTTTATGTTCATATTCCGAGTTTTGACGAAGCACTGAGTCAGGGAAGTTCGCCTGTAACATAAAATGCATCCATCAATTACTCAACCGTAGTCATTGCCGCAGAACATTTATTCTTCGCATTACCATTTCAAGAAAATCATATTTAGAAACAAAAACCTGAGCAGAACATATTAAAGGCCTTAATATATACTGTGCACGAAAAGTTATTTGTATGGGATTGTAAATTCACCCAAATCCGTGACAACGGTATGAACATAGTCATCAGAGAGGCAAAGCCCTCAGCCAGCCGGAACATTCGAAACAGGGAAAATAGTAGGTTTGAGGCCGGTCACAGGCTCATTTCAATCCTTAACACTAAAAAGAAAAAAAGGATGGCAGTGCTTTAAGATGAACAAAAAAAAAACAAAAACATTTACCATGAGAAAGTTCAGCTGGGTCACTGTCCTTGGTCGGATATGACTCATAAGCAACAGAGATCTTCATTAGTCTATATACTAGCTATATCTTAAATATCTTAGTAGGTTAGAGAGTGTTCACAAGCCACATGTCACCAAACCTGATAATGGTAGAAATGTGCAAATGTCTAAGTCCAGCTGAGCTACTGTCCTTAAGCAGATATGGCTTATATACAATAGAGATCTTTATTGCTCCATATAGTAGCTATACCGGAAATATCTTAGTAATTGGTAAAGAATTGTGGGCTAGAGAGTGTTCACAAGCCACATGTCACCAAACTGGTAATGGTAGAAATATGCAAATTTCAAAGTCCAGCGGAGCGACTGTCCTTGGGCGGATATGGCTCCTATACAATAGGAATCTTGGTTGCTCTATATAGTAGCTATATTTAAAATATCTAAGCGATTGGCAAAAACTTGTAGTCTAGAGCGTATTCACAAGGTAAATGTTAACGGACGGACGGACGGACAAGGCCATAGCAATAGCCCTTAGCCATTTCATGGCTGAGGATAACGAAATAAAAAAGTCATCTTTTTCAATACCTTTACTCCGTGTTGTAAACATATCAGCGTTGAAAATGAAGTGTCTAGCTGTTAAATTACACCTTTACAGCCTGGAGGGCCAGTCCAAAATATGACAATTTGACCTTAATAATGCGTGTGTCTTCCATGGGCCTCAATACAAAACAGTTCAATATGGTCATCAGTATTGTTGTTTCAAGCATGTTCAATTGTATGACCCGAACCATCAACAATAGAATTCAATTAAACTTTGTTTTCACACCTTAAAATAACGGTAGCCCATAACGAATGAACGGGGCCACAGGAATACAAATAACTTTTTGTGCATACTATATAATATTCGCGTATCTCCTTTGCGTTCCTGCATAGCCGTGCAGAAGAAAGAAAAAACAGCTTACGTGATTTGGTGCATCTGGGTAATTCTGTGTTTCCATACAAAATGCAGCATGCTTCGCATATGAATGACCATTTTTGCCATCATTAACAGCTAAGAAGTCCGAAGTATAAAATTGCAAGCCCGGTTGATCCGTGTAGACTGTCATTTCAACTCCGGAATTTGGTTCAGAAATGCTATATATATATATATATATATATATATATATATATATATATATATATATATATATATATATATATATATATATATATATATATATATATATAGTGTATAATTGTGTTCCATATATATATATATATATATATATATATATATAGTGTATAATTGTTTTCCTTTTGTTCGATATACGATATATACATACATATACACGAAGCTTGAAAGTTTGCACTTCAAACATTGACATGTTTGTTCTCGCGCTTGGTTTTACCGCAACACCGCAGCACAGTTGAATCTTAAGAATTGTAACAAAAAATCCTACATTTAACAAATATCATCAAACAAGCAAGACAAATGATAAAATAAACTGTGATATAAATGTGGTGCAAATTCTCTTAAGGAAATCTGAAAACTGAAATATATTATCCATCGCATTGAAAATAGGCAGCAGTGCAAGTATTTTTTCGATGTCATACCTTGCCGCAAGTTTAGTTCCTGGAGCTCCGCTTAGGCAAAAGTTGTGATTATAACCGCCAAATTCAGCCTCATCAAGTACACTACCGATATTTCGCGAATGTCGTAAATCAAATATTGTACCTTCTACATTAAATATATCACCTGAAAGAAGCACAGATAAAGTATAACACTTCGTGAATTGAATTAAACAACTTTCAAATGTCACAGAGTGCGCCCTGTTTAAACTAGTGGGTTATAGCAGTAAAAGATAAAAAGAATATTCTAAATAGTATTTAACATACCTGTTGGGATAAAATCTCGAGTAACAGGCAGATATCTGTCAGCGTATATTCTAACATTATGTCCATAAATGGCGCCTTTCGCTTCTCCAGCAAGGTTAAAATACGGATGTGTGGTTAAGTTTATAGGCGTTGGTTTGTCAGTGGTAGCTTTGAACTGAATCAAAACTTCACAATTGTCTGTTAACTCAAAAGTTGCAGTTGTTTTAACGTTGCCTGGAAATCCTTGGTCGCCATCTTGGCTCATGTGAGTCATGCTGAGGACGTCATCGCTGACTTCCGCTTTCCATATTGCCTTTATAAATGAAACACGGTTTATTCTTGTAATGATAGATCATGAGGATGGCTGATTTGTATTAGGCTCGGGCAGGTCTTGGTCTCCCAAAAGTGCCCAAATTCAATACAAAGCACACCAGCCCAATGCTCTATCGGTAGTATAACACCGATGAAAAGGGGAAGCGTGCGAATTAGACTATTTGTCCCCCTCCGATGCTTTCCAGGGATGTGTCGTAGCCTGTATATCACACAGTCTGTCATTTCACAATGCAACAAGAATTTTATCTATGATGTTCTATGTGGCATTTTATGTGCGTTTTGCAACTTTATTTTCCTTGAGCAAACTTTGTATTTGAGAAATTAAATACAGAAACAAGAAGTGAAATGTTTAAAAAATGTCTTTATAGACATATGTGTTTTACAGAGATTCTATATGATCAGGGGTTTCATGAAATCCTTTAGAGATGTCTATAATGCTCAAGAAAAATCAAAATCCAGTTTTCATTTATCATGAACTATACTTAACAAAATATCAAAATAGAAGATCATCAAATTTTTTTCAATTAAAAACAATTACTTTGTTGATGATCAGCAATCAAATACTTTAGTAACAATGTAAAAGTGCAACTTTCAGGTCATTAATGCACTGTTCCACCAGTTCCACCACTATTTTACACGCGGCTACCTCAAATCTTGTGCATCTGGCACTACACAAAATCTTTTTATTATAAAATTTGTTTGTTAAAAAGGACTCAAAATATCAGTGTAATAACTCATTGTACTGGCTCCCTAAGATTATCATAAAATCCACCATGACTCAGATTCTTAACGTTCCATGTAAATGTAGTCTTGGATGAAATTTTCAGTTTGTTATTTATAGCAATTCGTACCTTATTCCAGCCAATTTCACCACCATGGAGAGTATTACCATTTTCATTTATTGATACTTGAAACTCAGTTCCATCCACTTCAAATCTGCCATTTGCGATTCTATTGGCGAAACGACCAATGAGCACACCAATGCTGGCATCGTCATCAATATATCCTAGACCAATCAAATGGCGTAACTTGGGTGTATATCTGTATAAATGATTCTACTCACGACAAATTCCTATACTGGTACTTCTTGATTAGAAAACATCACACAGAGAATTACCTTGTAGGTTGTCGTAACCAAGCACAACATCAAGAGCGTCACCATACTTATCTGGTACTTTTAAGGTCTGTACAGTACCACCGTATGTCAGCACATGTAGTTGCATCCCAGTCTTCCTGTTCCATAGCTTAAACCTTAAAGGTAAAGAGAAAAAGGATCGGACAAAAATAGAATTCCAGGCATACCGAAGCATCACACCCTGTTCAAATGTAGTGTAATTTGTCACTGAAGTCTTATTCTAATACTATTGATGAATGACAGTGAATCGATTAAATGCATCAGCAATGATATTTTGATAATACAAGGATTATATCAAAAGCTGTGATCTTTTAAAATCTAAACAGCTGCAACATTTTGTTCTGATACTGACGGAAATTCACTGCAACATCAAAATTGGTACTTTCGTAGCATTTTAATATAATACACAACAATATATAATAGTATATACTAATGTTTAGTTAATATATTTACTTATATACCCTATAACTTATATAATATTTTTAGTTTATATATTTCGCCAAAGCTACTTTCCTTTACAAAGTTTAAATCAGTGGCGGATCCAAAAGGGTTCAGGGGTTGCAACCTCCTCCCTTCACTCCCTCCCCTCACCTCTTCCCCTCACCTCCTCCTCTTACCTCCTCCCCTCACCTCGTCTTCTTACCTCCTCCCCTCACCTCCCCTCACTCTCTCACCTCACCCTCTCCCCTCACCTCCTCCCTAACCTCCTCCCTCCCCTCGCGTTCTTCCCTCACCTCTTCCCCTCACCTCCTCATCTCACCCCCTCCCCTCACCCCTTCCCCTCACCTCGTCCCCTCACCTCCTCCCCTCACATCCTCCCCTCACCCCTCCCCCTCACCTCCTCCCCTAACCTCGCCTCCTTACCCCTCCCCTCTTTCCCTCACTTACTCCCCCTCCCCTAACCTCCTCCACTCTTCCCTAAAATAAAAAAGATTTCGTGTTTTCACAAAAGGTTTGATTGGTAAACTCGCTATACGGGTGTTTTTGAAGTTGAATGCCCCCTTGACCAAAACTTGTGTCCGGCACTGCAAATTAGTATAACGCCCTTAAGCTCTCATCATAGGGGAAGGGATATCAGACTTAAGATTACCTCTCAACGACTTCGCCACCAATTTCTCCAAAATATTCATTCTCTATTATTGTATTACTCTGTAAAAAAAAGTAATATGGAAAATTAGTTGCAATATTCTTCAAACCCAAGTTGTGACTGTAATTACTTAGAAGCATAAATATGTAAACTTGAATATATATATCTCCATTTTTCGCGATACATATTTCTATTTACAGCGTGAGTAAGGCCATGATTGGCCGAGCCAGTATAATTATATCAACGATACTAAACTGGTCGACATAAGTTGTGGCACCAATCAAACGCCTTTCTTCTAATAAATGATATTTTTCGCTATTGATTTTGATTATTTTTGTGGTAATAAATGTTAATTCCATATCTTTTATAGAACTTTTTCGTCAGCCACATTTCAAGCAATCAGTGCAAATAGCATTAACCTATTTCATAGAATGTTTGTATTTCATAAAGAACACATTGGGAATCATCAAACACAGATTATGTTAAAATATTTTTCGGCCTTCAAATGAACAATAAAGCTTTTAAAATGGCTTTTAAAATTGATAATAACTGTTGCATCTGCTGCAACGTCATATCTGCATGTGTGACGTTCGAAATTCAGTATTACATTGACATGCGGTACATATGACGAGTGCTGCGAGTACCGGCACTGCTCTATGTCTGTTTGTCCATCCCGTGCATCTTCCTTTATAATTCAGAACGACCCCCTTGCACCACCCGGCAATAAAGAAAACCACAATTTGTTTTTTATTGTTCTTCTTCTTCTTTAATTTTAGAGGCTTGTTTGAGTGCGGAAGCTTGAGTAAAATTTGATGCCACATGTAAACGTTGAGGGTTTTTGTCGGCAGTTGGGAGTCGCAGGGAGAAGTAATAGATATTATAATCCCATTTTTAAGTGTATTCAAATGCGAATTCATTACTCCGAGTTCAGTTTACAGCCAAGCTTGTCCTGGACAACTGAGTGCATAAACACCTTCAACTGTGTAAACAATAATGCAGATATGGTGAAGCGCAAATTGAATCCAAGAAAATCTGTTGATAACTAACCCCCATTTCCCCCAAAAAGCAGCATATCTATTCTGGTGCGTCTTTCCTTATAATTGAGAATGAAGACTGGGTTTTATTCATAGAAATTTGCACAGTATAGTACACGATATACTGACACTTTGACACTGACCTTGGGTGCAGTGTTGTCAACGCCAACTAAGACGAATGTGTGAGCCTTACACCTAGTGCTATACGAGTTACAAGTTATACTCCAAGTTCTTTTGTTTAAGCTGAGCTTGTCGAGTCTCACTTAAAGAATTTTACTTTAATATAGTCTACATGTTGCGAGGATAACTCGAAAGCAGAAAACGATTTGTACATCAAAAAGACTACAATCGAACTGTCTTACCATGTGACCAGTTTAAACAGCTGTAGATTTGAAAAATTTAGTAACTTAATCACATTTTTAACTATTAAAACTAAATCACGTTCATGCTTCACTATTTTTACTTATTATTGTGTTTGAGATTTTGTATTCTCTGGTTTCATTGTAAAATTACTCAAGTTAAAATTAACAGGGCAAAATTAGCATATGCAAAAAATTGGGTTAAGTTTTGATTTGAAAAAACAAGATGCAACAATGTTATGATGTTTATACCTCTTTGCCATCATTTCTTACTGGTAGCACATCCATCACAGCGAGAATAAACACAATGACAACCGCTGACGTCACAGTGAGTAGAACAAACGATAGGTACCTCAGTCGTTTCTGTGTATTTCCATTCATCTCAGACGGTGTAAGCATCTGCTGTTGTCCATCCGGCAAATTCAGCTTTAGCTCAGCTCTTGTCATTTTATTCAGTCAAGCCTACAATCATGTTTGATATAAAAGCGATAAAACCTTATACCCCACAACGATTAGCCAACGCTTTATAGATAGGGATATAATTGCACAAAAATCTTCTTATTTGAGTAAAATAGATTTTTACATGTAAAGAAGTTACCAAGCAACAGCACCAGTCCCTCTAACCCTGCGTTTCTCTCTGAAGTTAACTCACGTATTTTTTGTGTTTTATACAGCAGGTCCATATTTGGTATAGGGATCATTGATAGCGGATTCATTTTTCCGAAGTTTTCATATTCAGGCAGAAACTGGAAATTTTACCAGCAAATAAAGTGTTTTCTTTGAACCTGTATTTAAAAAAATCGTAAAGAATCTATGCAGTTTTGCAATTTGCTTTCAGCAGAATATCAAGTGAACTATTAGAAATATTCATTGTAAATGTTATTCCTTTGTGTTCACTTACAGAGAAGACTATAATGCAATCATTTCTCATCTTATGAGGGTTACGATTTTTATTAGCGATTTAACACGTTGGACAGAGGAGGCGAAACAAGAACAGTTTTGATAACCCAATAACGCAGGCAAACCACGCGACGAAAAGACCAACAAGTGTATAATACGATTACTGAACCTGAAATTTCAAATGATTTTGCAGCAAGTTTCGAGCCTAAATCTGCAATGACATCCTTAAAAACCGTACCTTTTATACCACGCTTTTTGGCAACAATAACTAAAACAGTTGCCTGTTAATTTATTCTATCACACATTTGACAATAAAATTACGTTTCCGTATTACAACAAACGGCGATATTACTCCAGATTGTGAATTCAACGCAAGCCAGATTGCGAATTATGCTTTGATTTTGTTATCACACTAATCCTTACTAAACCCACATATTCATACATCCAATTTTCTCTTCTTAAAAAGGCCGACAAATATGTGCATTAAATTACATTTAGAATTTTGTTAGTTTAAAATTTACATTTATAGACATCCTAAAGCATATTGAATAACAGATCTGAGCTATTTATGCAACTGCACTCACGGTATGCAACTGTATCTGAACGTAGGGCTTGGACTTAAGATAGTTTTATATTACAAGTTTGTATGCGATAGCGTGTAAATGAAGTTACGAAATTGACATTTATTCTATGTATTGAGGCATTGAAGAAAAGACGAAATAAGTCAATGCATTTAAGAACCAATTCATTTTAATATGTACAGGTAGACTAATCACATTTTCTACTTCATTTTCTTGGGACCAGTATCCGTTTACTTAAATACGATGTCGTTGGTACGAGGGTCTGTCAATAGATGGTAAACAGCTTTTCAATAGCACAATATGTTTATAGAACAGTTGTAACTACACATAAACTACAAGTTTTGTAGCAAGAATATTATACAATCGATGTAACTATTTTTAGTATGAAGAATTATAAATTGTACAACATATGTTCCGATTTTTTATTTGCAATAGAGAAGCTCTCCGCTTCTTTTCATTATTATTATATAAACCTTATTCAGAACTGTTGCAAGCGCTCAAACCTATTGTAATGAAAATAAACATTACGATATAGTAAGACGAGTTTGTCCCACATGTTAACGAAATGTAATAAGCCAAGAAAGTTAAAAATGCTTCTGCCATGTGAAGAGACGAAAAAGTCACCAAAGGTTAATGCCATGTAATAAATCCATGTAACTGTGTTTGGATATTTAATTGTATATCAACTTTGTCAGTATTAAAGGTAAATATCAATCATTTCAACTGTTGATCAACTATTTTACAATTCTTTGAATTTCTTAATACCAAATTGGTTAGAGGGGACAGTTATTTGGATAACAGTGTTTTCAGAATTCTGATGCTCAATATTTTGAGAAATAAATGCTTCAAGAAGCGATAAATGTGATTTTATATGATCCTGTCTGTTGTTTTTTGTAGTTACGCTCACTCGGAGTAAATCAAAAGCAAATATAGGCTCCAGGTTAACTTTTCAAAAACAGTTTTCCTAATGCATTATGTATACAAAATATCTTTAGATACCAACACTTCAACTTTGGTTTGTTGTAATGCGTAGCTTCTCTACGTGCATTAAATATCGCTTAATATCCAAGAGAGAAACAGGGATCCATCAAATGACTCAGAAACAAATATACAGTTGCTTGATGAAAATTGTAAAGATAATAAAGGTGTCTTTAATTTGATTTTTGGATCGGACTTGAATTTTGTTTGCATAACAATTATTCTAGCTTTTAAACTGACAGGCCTTTTTGATTTTGATGAAAAAAAATCGGACCATTGCTTCACATGTAAACCGTGCTTTAGGTCAGCCATATTTATATATTTTTTGCGCATACGGTCTTGTTTTACCCATTGGACGAAAGTTACTTAACTGCTTCATAGCTATTTTATAGTAACACCATGTTCCTTAATTTTGTGGAAAATCTGTATGATAAAAAAAATAATGAAACACAGGCATCTGAACATTGCAATTGACTGGACGAAGGGGAGAACTTCAATGCTAATGAATACGTCAGAACGCTGTAACATTTTTTCTGATTATGCTATTATAAATTCAGAAGGAATTCATTAGTTCTATATACGATGCTCTTCCTCTTATTAGTAACACGTATAAAATGGTTTCCACATTTTGTACTGTGTAAAAAGTGTTTACCTGGTTCAACAAAGACAAATATTGAAAATACTTCTTTCGTATCCTTATTTAGCAAATAGCAATGAAGAGATAAATTTGAGGAAATTATCATTTCCCTTTAGATGAATATTACGGGTGATCTAATTTCTAGACAATTTGTGCAGTTTACAGAAGGGTGTGATCGCTCTATTATTTTATTGTCTATATCAAACGTTAACAGAAACGAAAAGCCAGAAAACGGAATAAACGATGACATATAAATTTTCGTGATCTAAAAACTTTCTTTATTGAATTTAGAACCCAGTTAGGAGGAAGCGTGTTAAACTGGTTAATTTACCAGGATCTTTTTGATACAATTCAACACTCTCTCTGTAAAATGTAGATAGAAACAAGTACTGTTCACCGAATATTAGTGTTTAGATCCTACTCTAACGACATAGCACAGAAAAACGCCGATATAATGTTGAAATCTCACCCTAATCACTTGAGATCCCATCGGGGTACAGGAAATTATAAAGAGAAGCTATACCATATCCGAATCTCAAGAGTGCTGCTTGATGAAACCATTGAAGTTACACGGGGATCGTTAAAAGTATTAACATAATATTACAGAAAACATCTTAAATATTTTCATAATGAGGACTGTTGATAAAATATAACTTAACAAATAGCATTATATACGCAATAAACGTATTTATGAAGTTCCAATAGCGACCAAACTACCAAGATCCAATGTTGGATAAATGTTGGAATAACTAAATTTTAAAGTTTCAGATTATTTATACTGTGTCATTTTCTAGATCAATCAGTAAAAAAAATCACCTATCCTATGGTGTCAACTTTTCACGAAGTCTGGAATGGGCTCAAAACTGAATAAAACAATTTGAACAATAACACTATTTTAAACTATTAAAGTTGATTTTGGTCCGTCTTTTAAAACTGCACACATTTGCCAAAAAATTAATTCGAGGAGTTGGAACACTCAACAATTGAGAGTATCGACCCAAAAACTTTGGCAGAAGCAACAAAGCCAGTGTTTTTTAAAATACGTACATACGTACGGAAGACAGACACCGACCTATGAGACAATCCAACAATAACAAGTTATATGGCGTAAGATGTAAGATGGGTCCGTCGAGTTATAACTCTAGCGATATTGTTAATACAGAAACCGTTCGTTTCTCATAATTAATTAACTCTCTAGTTTATAGAAATATCGCACCGAGAACTGTGCACAGATCAATTCGGGGTTTTCATACGTCATTGGCAAGAGTATAAATCCTACAAGTCGGTTTATTTGTCATAGTAAAAATGCGGTATATCATAAAATGTCGTGAATTATAAAGGGTCCTGTAACTCAGTGATATGCAATCTAAGATTAACACTATTACAAGGGACACTCTTAACGAGTACCAATAAATGACATCGTTTCATAAATAAATATATTATTAATAACTATATGCAAGGATCTACAAAAGAAAGTTTCAACTGAATGGAGGGCTGGATCGCTTCATTCTATACATAATACGAAGCATATCATAATATGCCATATCAACAGTTTAATAAATGCACCCCATATGTGATAAATGCATCCATACACGGCTTGTACAAGCACCATTTAATATCCAAATTTATAGTAATGTTGAAAAATCTGTGAAAGTTTAACATGCTTGCCACCAACGCATGGTATTAGTGGTAGTTCCTACTACTAGTAGTAGTTTGTAGCGGGTCCTTCATCTATTGCTTTTTATTGGGGGGAGGGGTGTAATTTAGAGTCTAATTCTCAATGTTCTTTCTGAAACATAATTGCAGAAACAAACTGTTCGGGATTAACTACTGTTTAGCTCTATGCCACATCGTTCTATATTGCATTGTACCACGTTAAATTGTTCCGTGTTAAAATATCACCGGCAATCGGGTTAATTCGTCTGAAAAGAACCATTCTTCTCAAAAAACCTTCTGTGTCTCACACATGACACGAAAGGGCGATTGTATATAGATAATCACTGTCCGCACTGTGTTTCAAAAGATGACCATCTTAGATGGCCATTGTGGATAATCTATTGATTCATAATGCATTGAACTATTCAATCCCATGATACGGCGGTACACCATAACATTGTATACATAAAAGGGGGTGCTACTGTGTCAGAATCTTGAGAAATCCGAGTTATGGACCACTCTTTAATCCTGAACGACCATGCAATGAAATTATTAAGTGAATATTGATCATTTAAAGTTGACACAACCGGACTCAGAGTTCCAAATATATGCTGTTTCTCTTATAAATCATCAAATACCAATGGATAATAAAATGCCGAATTCAGAAAGTTATGGTCTCGCCTAAACATGTAAACTATAACTCATAATTCAGAAAACGTGGCTAGTTATCAAAACATTTGGTTTAGTTTTGTTGTTTTAAAAAATGTGGATTAAAAAGGGTTGGTTTTTGATACTAACCTCGGCAGCGACGTTCATATTATTACTAGTTATCAATACGACGCAAAGGGATAACACTGGAGTAGCCATAGCAAAAGGAAAAGAGGTGGAAACCAGAGTTATCTATAGCACATGTGATGCTGATATTCGTAGTACAGCACACGCCAAGCGTAATGTCAACGACGCCGCTGATACGCCACAAGGCACTCTTCGAAGTATCAGCGACGCGAATCTGGGAAACATTCACGCTATCAATGATGATCCATATAAGCAGCACTTTGTCATTCGTAATAACAAAGAAGCACAATGGCAGGATGTAACAGTCAGTCGTAACACCAGTGCCTTAAATAATGCAACAATGCAAGCATGGCACAAAGCAAACACCAAAGTTTTAGTCACAAACATACGCGTTGTGGACAAGGAACCAGGCTCCCAATGGAGGGTGCTCAAATTCAACGTACAAAAATTTAAATTCAGAAGGGAATGCATGATACACATGATGCATGCATATTACGATGATCGTGTGCATCCGCCAAGGTTCCGTTTATTCACGATAGACACGTTAAGAAATCCAAATGAGCCAACTATTTTCTGTCATTTCCAGAAAGAAGAAAATGGACAAATCTTACACACAGCAAAGGCAGGAACTAAACCATTGCCAGTCCCATTAACGGAAAAAGTCATTAATGGTACGGCATACAAGACTGGAGTATACGATTGCGAAGTCGAAGTAGGAACTCCAAATTTCAAATATGTATACCTCTCACCTTCGCAAAATGTGAAGCAACCATTTAGAGGTATAGCCATAACCTATACCCCTCGGCCACCTCGCTATTCGCACCAATTTGCCATTTGTGTCCCACCGGCTTATGGAGTTTTCTCCAACTCCGATGTCACCGGTTTAATTGAATGGTTTGAGTTCCATTTACTACTTGGAATTACTGAATTCAACTTGTACAATGTATCTCTCCACCTGGAACCAAACGCCAAAACATTGCTGGACTATTACATAAAAGACAACATTCTTAAGCTGCATCAACAACCAACGTTTTTCAAAAGCGACACTCTGATGGAAAGAAGGCAGGCGGCAAACTTTGCTATCCATAACGTCTTCCACGATTGCCTTTACAGGAATATGTACACGTATAGATTTTTCACGGTGCTCGATGTTGATGAAATTATTATACCACAAATGCACTACAATTATCATGAAATGGTGAATTACATTCACAAAGACAATGAAGCGGATAAGAGCCTCATCTATAGTGCCAAGGATTTTTATCGTATTTACGAGCCCGACACACGTCAATCAAACCTGTCAATCACTCTGCAATATAGAAATTGTGTGACGCACGACTACAGAAAGAAAGTAATGCATCACCCCCCTGGGTGTTACCTCGTTGGGTACCATGAGTGTAAGCAGTCTCTACGTGAAAGAGAAGAGATCCATGTGAACCGGACAGTGGCGGGTGTTCATCACTACCGCAAGACCTGTAGCAGTTTGAACAATCCCGGTCGCTGGACAGAAGAGTATTGTGCATCCCTCGAGCAGACGACCTTGCACACTGATGACGTCGCGTTAAGATTCCGGAAGCCACTTTTGAAACGCATCCATAAAATACATCAGAAATTGGGATTTATTAACACTTGACAAGCCTTTGGCTTGCAAGGGTTATATGAATTTGTGCGAGCAGCCGTTCGTCCTTTTTTTCTTCTTGGCAGTTTTTCCGTTTTTTTTTTGTGTCTTCTTCTCTGACACTATGGGCCCTAGGACCATGAAACTTGGGACTTATGAAGAGCTTGATCTGAACGTGTGCATGTCACTTCTTATTTTCGTCTTCGATTTCGTTTTCTTTGTTAAAACGCCATGTGAAAAGAGTGTATTTTTATCAAATAAATGCAGAGCATTTAACGTACATCACAGGACACAGTTGCTGACCTTTGTGCGAGCTCTCACGGCGTGTGCCTGCTCAGTCAATAAAATCTTAAGCGAACAAAAACCAAACACTACTGGACCTATAAGACGTATTCAAGCTGTATTTTCAATATATTATTCAAGAAATAACCCATTGAAGGAAGTATTTTTGCGTTTTAATTTTTGTCAACATTAACATTTCGCTAGCGAAATAAGGTTCTAGTTTGAGTAAGAGCTTTACTTAGCAGACCTGAGACAAATGCTTGCATATAAAAATCTAATTATATGCTTTCTTGTCCCCGGGGGGGGGGGGGTGGGGGGTCCACTTGGTATCATATGTGTTACCATGCGTGTCCAAAAACGGAGAGAACGGAGGATTCTTTTGAGGCCAGACGTGGTCCGCGCGGAGTGCCAATTTCGCTAAAAGGGCGGACTCCGCGCTTCCCTAAAAGGGGGTTCTTTCAGAAGATCAGTGTGTTTGGTTAAAAGGGATATTATTTCAGCGTTTCAGTGGCGTTTTGAAAAGTCATTTGCACGAATTCTAGCCAGTTGTTACGTGATCGCCGAACCCCCCCCCCCCTCCCCGTCCAATGTGCACATTCATTTAAAAAATTACTTACTGTTCTCGTTAATTTTACTATTACAATCATAATTGTAATATCAATAAATCCTAGATATCAATATCTCAAAAATTGTTCATGTTAATGTCACTTTTTAGCATGAGCTTCTACGGGAGCAGGGTATATAGTGGTAGTTGAAAGTATGTGCGTTTGTATGCTTTCAAGGTGAAAAACGCATCTCTTCCTGGCTGTATGGTCTGAAGGGGCATAAGTGTCCATGTCTTATAAGTGCTTATTTGGTATATAGCGAAAAACTGGTGAAAATATTGACAAAAACAAATCTTAACTATCACCAGGCAAATATCGTTACTCTTTATATTTTGGTTAAAAATAGGTACTTGCCTCGTTATTACCCCATTTCATGATTCGGAAAAAACTGGCGAAAATATTGGCGAAAAATAATTTCTTACAAAATTCTCAATTAACACCAGGGAGCGGGCCTAACTTCCTGTCCTTTTTTTTCTTATTTTTAGTGATTCGTTAAAAACTGGCTGAAATGTTGGCGAAAATCTTATTTCTTTTTGAAATCTTAGCTGACGCCAAATATAGGGCCTCTTGAAGTTTTAATTAAACGTAGCGAACATTTGTATCTATCTAGCGAATACTTTTTTCGTGCTTCGCCAAAAACTAGGAGACATATTGTCAAAAAACACAATGATGTAGCAAACTTTAAACTGGCGCCAGGTAAATAACCTCACTGTCAAATTGTTTAAAACCTCTGGTTAACGGTAGGGTTTCCGTGCTGTGCTAAAATTGGCAGAAAAATTGGCAAAAACTAACTGCTATAGCAAAATCTGATCTTGCACCAGGGAGCGAGCGAGCTTTACTGTCATGAAATCTTGCTTACATTAGTACTAACCTGACCTGTAATTTGTTGGTGATTTGCCAAACGTAGCGAGAATGCTAGAGAAAAAGCAGTTTCTTATTGAAATCAAAACTGACTCGAAGCATATGGCCTTACTCACTTGAAATTTTGGTTTACGGTAGCGGACATTAGTTCATATCAGGTTATTCTTTTTCGGCATTTTGCTGACAGGTGGCATTTTGTATTAAATATGACAGGTATATAGCCCTACTGGCTTTAAAGTTGATTAATGTTATAATTATCTGTCACAAATCCTGACATCAGTATTCCCAAGCTGTGGCATTGTCCATGGACAATCTTGTTCTCAGGTTTGTACTGAATTTTGAACATAATAAAACCGCTCGAAGAAACAGCAACTGGTTTATGAAATGTCCTTTCAATTAATCACATACTTGAATTCAGTATAAAATTTCATTGTTGATACCTTTTAACGCAAGGTAAGTTGCAAATTAAATGCATTATTTGGCTATTACTAATAAGCTGATTATTTTATTTCATACAAAATATAAAAATATAAAATACAAATCATCAGAGAAATTGCTTCTTTGGATGAAAGACGTGATAAATTTAAATCACTTATTGTTATCTGATTGGTCCATTTTCAAGTCAATAATTCTTCACATTTCAAAGGAACGCAAAGAGCAATTACCAGAGTAACTTACTTTGGTTCAACAGGAATATTACTGACCCAAATAAAAATGTGTCATCTCTGGATTTAAGTGGCATTTTGATTACATATAACTGGAAATTTTATCGACATCTGAGTTCTGTCCACATTAAAAAAAAATTATTGACAGGGGTATCGAAGCGGCAGTGACGGAGTTCTTTAATGTCATCTATAAAAGTGTTGTTCTCTGGTTTTTAAGCGAGCCCAGAATTATACATGTGTTCCCAAAAAGTCCAATTTCGGCACCTCTGGGTAACATCTTTTTAAAGATCTGATTCACTCCTTTTTGTTTGAATTTTTATTTTGGGATTATGCATCAAGCTTACTTACATGTAATACTGTTTTTAAATGGACAAAAATTACCAAATTCTGATAATTTTAGATACCCAATAGCGAGCACAGATCTGGTGAACCACATTCGCAAGAACAAAAAAAAATTTTTTTTTAAATTCTGTAAATCGATGAGCTGAAAATCGCACCAGTAATGAAAAGTAACGGCCCAAAACTTTGGCAGAAGGAACATAGTTGTGTGCTTAGAAAAATACGTACATACGGACTGACGACAGTCACCGGCCTGTGAGACAATCCCATCCTGACAAGTTGGCATTAGTTAGAGTTAGAACACTAGCGGTATTTATAATACACAAACCTATGGTGGCCTGTGATTAGTTCAGTCTCACTGCTGATTATAAACGACGGTCATCAAGAAGTCGATGTGCATATTCCAGTTCTATGCGTACATAGATTACAGACAAAAGTATAAGGCCTACAAGCAGCTTTATCTGTTACTGAAAAAAAATACAGTGTATCATTAAGTACCGTCCCCAAAAAATTCCTATCACTTTCCTCTATTCTCATCAATATCGTCAAATATCGTCAATTCCAACAGTCCAGTTATATGCCAAACTAGCATTTATACTGTCACAGGTGACACTTTCATTGACATGACATTGTTTTCATGAATGAATATATTACTAAGAATTGTATGTCCGGATCTACAAAAGAAAGTTCTAGTCGAAAGGACGACTGAATGGCCTTATTTATTCCATACAAAACTTGAGGCACATCACAACAGACATGATAAATGCACACAAACACGGTATGTACTAGCACAATTTCATGAACAAATGTGAACAAATGTACTACTACTTCTACTACTACTACTACTGCTACTACTACTACTACTACTACTACTACTACCACTAGTAGTAGTAGTAGTAGTAGTAGTAGTAGTAGTAGTAGTAGTAGATTTGGTAGCGGAACCTTTTATCTAGTGTTTGTAATTCTTTGGGTGAATGCCATTTTGGGCTGTGGTTGCCATTGTGCTGTGAAACTAGACCATGGAAGAAGCAAAGAGGCTGGTTATTCCTTCTCGAAACAAACCTTCTCCCCTTAAAAACATTCCGTACCTCGCATTTAAAAACATCAAGGAGAAAAGGGCGATTGTCAAGTGCTTAGAGTAAAATCACCATGGAACATTGGTATTTCAATAGTACCATCTTAGCCAATTGTGGATAACGTATTCATAGATTATGAAAAGAGCTATTCAGTTTGATAATACGGTGGTATATCCTTATAAGGGAGGCGCTATTCTGTGAGGGTTTGGGGATCTGCACGCTGTGGACCATTGCTAAATCCTGAACGACCAAGCAATCTCATTCGTTTGGGATGATTCAAAGTTGACGTTGTCACTATCGGAGTAGGAGAAAACGGTAAAACTTTATTTCTCTTGACAAAAAAAATTAAATACAAGTGGATAATAAATCCCGGATTCAAATATTTTGGCCTAAACTAAATATGCAAAATAAAACTTATCATTGAAAAAAAATTTATTCGCGAAGACAAAGTAGAAAACGTGACTGGATATTAGAATATTTGTGTTATTGTTATTGTTTTCAAAAATGTGGATTAAAAGGGGTTGGCGTCTAATACTGAGCTTGTCAGCGGTGTTGCTGTTATGGCTAGTTATCAATACGACGCAAAGGAATTACCTCTTTGATACATTACAATTAAAAACGGTGAATAGCCATTCCACTGAAGTAGACATAGCAAAGGGAACTGTAGTTACCGAGGCCACATGTGATGCTGATATTGGCAGCACAGCAAACGTCAAGCGTAATATCAACTACACCCCGGATACGCCGCAGGGCACCATTCGTGATATCAACGATAACCCGTCTAAACAACAAGGTGTGAATCGCAGTAGGAAAAACGCAAACAATCCAAAATGGAAGGACGTCAATGTGAGTCGTAACAACAGTGCCTTAAACAATGTACCAATGCAGACATGGCGCAAAGCACCCGTCAACGTGTCAGTCACAAACATACGCGTTGTGGACAAGGCGCCAGGCTCTCCATGGAGGGTGCTCAAATTCAGCGTCCAAAAATTTACATTTAGAAGGGAATGCATGATACACATGATGCATGCATACTATGATGATCGTGTGCATCCGCCAAGGTTCCGTTTGTTCACGATAGACACCTCAAGAAATCCAAATGAGCCAACTATTTTCTGTCATTTTCAGAAAAAAGAAAATGGACAAATCTTAAACACAGCAAAGGCAGAGATGAAACCATTGCCAGTCCCATTAACGGAAAAAGTCATTAATGGTACGACATACAAACCTGCGGTATACGATTGCGAAGTTGAAGTAGAAACTCAAGATTTCAAATATGTATACCTCTCACCTTCGCAAAATGTGAAGCAATTATTTAGAGGTATAGCCATAACGTATTCCCCTCGACCACTTCGCTATTCGCACCAGTTTGCCATTTGTGTGCCACCAGCTTACGGCGTTATTTCCGACTCTGATGTCCCTGGTTTAATTGAATGGTTTGAGTTCCATTTACTACTTGGAATTACTGAATTCAACCTGTACAATGTATCTCTGCATCTGGAACCAAACGCCAAAACATTGCTGGACTATTACATAAAAGACAATATTCTTAAGCTACATCAACAACCAACGTTTTTCAAAAGCGACACTCTTATGGAAAGAAGGCAGGCGGCAAACTTTGCTATCCATAACGTCTTCCACGACTGCCTTTACAGGAATATGCACACGTATAGATTTTTCACGGTGCTCGATGTTGATGAAATTATTATACCACAAATGCACTACAATTACCATGAAATGGTGAATTACATTCAGAAAGATAACGAAGCGGATAAGACCCTCATCTATAGTGCCAAGGATTTTTATCGTATTTACAAGCCCGACACACGTCAATCAAACCTGTCAATCACTCTGCAATATAGAACTTGTGTGACGCACGAATACAGAGAGAAAGTTATGCATCACCCCCCTGGGTGTTACCTTGTTGGGTATCACGGGTGTAAGCAGTCTCTACGTGAACGAGAAGAGATCCATGTGAACCGGACAGTGGCGGGTGTTCATCACTACCGCAAGACCTGTAGCAGTTTGAACAACCCCGGTCGCTGGACAGAAGAGTATTGTGCATCCCTCGAGCAGACAACCCTGCACACTGATGACATCGCGTTAAAATTCCGGAAGCCACTTTTGAAACGCATTCATAAAATACATCGGAAATTGGGATTTATTTGAGCAAGAGCTTTTACGTGAAAGACCTGAGGCAAATGCGTATAGATTAAAATCTAATATGTGTTTTCTTTGCTCGCAAGGTGGGGCTGGGGGACGGGGCGCATATCATGTGAATATCATGCCTGTCCAAAAAACGCGGAGAAAGGAGGGGTAATTTTGAGACCGGACGCGGTCCGCGCTGAGGGCCAGTTTCGCCAAAAAAAGGGGGAAGGGGTAATTTTCTACAAAAGGAGATCACTCTGTTTGGTTAAAAAAGATAATAATATTTCAATATTAGCACTCTGCGTTTACCGGTCGTTTGGTAAAGTCATGTACACACATGTTGGCCAGTTGTTACGTGATTGCCGACTCCCCTCTCCCCCGCCCCCCTCCCGTCCTTTGTCAAAGTTACATTTCTTTTTATTAGTCCCCCGCCGCCGCGTAGCACGGGACTATAGTATTCGGGTCCGTCCGTCCGTCTGTCTGGCTACACTGAAAGCACAAATTTGTGCACGCGATATCTCAGCCGCTATTCAACCATGGCTTTTGATTGTTGCTACAGTGAAAATATATATATTGAAGTTGTGCGACGTCGCATTATTTTTCGATTTGACCGTAGTTCGTGGCGGGGGACATTCATCAGTTTCACTGATAACTTGTTTTCTTTGCTTTTAACAACACAATGAGAGCTATAACTGTGATATCGTTAAATCATATATATTAATGTCTGTGCGATTGTTCATATAAATGTCACTTTTTAGCACAAGCTTCAACACAAGCAGGGACTGCAGTGGTCGTTGAAAGTATGTGCGCATGTGCGCTTTCAAGCTGGAAAAAACGCATCACCTCCTGGCTTTTTGGCCTGAATCTCTGGCAAGCACACGTGTTCAGGAGGCAGTCCGATTCCTTACAAAATTCACAACTAACACTAGGGCGCGGGCCTACCTAACTGATTTTTTCTTCTTTGTTTAGTTTGGTGATTCGTTAAAAACTGGCTAAAATGTTTGTGAAAATCTAGTTTCTTTTTTGAAATCTTAACTGACGCCAAATATATGGCCTTAGTCTCTTGAAGTTTTGATTAAAGTTGGAGGACATGGCAATTACGTTTTTCGTGTATCGCCTAAATTTAGCCGACATATTAGCAAAAAAAAAAACAAACAAACAAAACAAAAACAAAAAAAAAAACACGAAGTTATATTGCAATCCGAACTGGTCCCAGGTAAACAACCTTATTGTCTAAAAGCTTTAATTAATTGTAGCGGACATTGATACCTAACTGGCTATTACTTGTTTCCGCACCGCGCCAAAATTGGCGGAAATATATTGTCGAAAACTAATTTTCATGGTACAATCTGAACTGGCACCAGGCAGCGAGCCTTATTGTCTGGAAATTCTGATAAACAAAAGTGGACATTAGCACTTACCTGGATTTTACTTTGTTGATGATTGGCCAAAAAGTGGTGAGAATATTGCAGAAAAAAAAACAATATCTCATTGAAATCTAAACTGACACCAAGCACATGGCCTTACTTGCTATTTTAGTTAACGGTAACGGATATCAGTACCTACCTGGTTACTATTTTTTTTTGGCGACTTGCTGAAAATTGGCTGAAATTTTATTAAATCTTGACTGATGCTAGGTATGTAGCTTGGCTGTCTTTAAAGTTTGATTGACAGTTATAAGTATTTGTCATAAACCCTGACATCAGTATTCGTAAGCTGTGGCATTGTCCATGGACAATCTTCTACTTAGGTTAGTTATTGAATTTTAATAATAATAAAACTGCTCGAAGAAACAACTGGTTTATGAAATGTCTGTTTCAATCTTTATATTTACATAAATGAAGTTTTCAGTTAATCATATGCTTTAATTCAGTTAAAATTTCATTTTTTTATACATTTTTCAAAGTTGACCCGAACGCAAAGATCAATTAGCAGATGTTGACTTTTACATTTATTACACTTATAGATGATTTTATATAACCTGCCACTTTTGAAGTCTGTTTTGTCGATAAGTCAATAATTTTCAATGTGGACCAAGGCGCAAAAGCATATAGACTTATTTTAGGTCAACAGGAATTATTATTGACCAGAAAGAAAATGGTGACTTTTGGGTCAACATTTCATAACAGGTCAATAATATTTCAACGCTTACTCAAAAAAAGTGAATGGATGCTTTTGCGTACTGGCCACATTGAAAAATTATTGACTTGGGTATCGAAGTAGCAGTGACAGATTTCTTTCCACAGATGCATTGTTTTCTGGTTTTTAAGTGTTTCTAGTAAGAAAGTGCGACAAGCGCATATTTAAATTGGTGTCCTCAAAAGGTTCGATTTCGGCACCTCCGGGTAACGTTTTTCATATGTGTGAGTCGCTCTTTTTTTTTAGTTTTATTGTTAGTTTAGTGAGCTGACCCAGGAATGGGAAACAATGTCGTTCTTCCCGGCCTAATATTATAGTGAATAGATGGCTTTTCACGTTTTCAATGGAGGAGGAGCAAAGAAAAGCCAATTTGGTGTAAGTATTTATGGATACCCCCCCCCCCACCAAAGCTCCAACCCCTAACCCCCTCGACCGATTGTCGCAAGAATTTTCTCAGTTTTGTTGTCTTATTTTCAGGTAATCTATTGCCGAAATGCCATTGTTGCCAACATTATGGTCATTAAGCTCGTCTGGACATTTATGGATCTATTCTCACATGGAATTCGCCTCAAGAGAAAATCCTTTTCATGTTCAGTTCCAGAAATTCCCTCTCCTCCCCCCCCCCCCCCCCCTCCCTTCCTTGACTTTAACAAGAATGTCCGTGGACATTTTCTAAGCCGTAAAAGGGAAAATATCACAATGGTGAAAGAAGAAATCGACCGATTTTGACAAAATTTAGATTTGGTGAAAGGCCTCATGGCCAACATTGTATCAAAAGTAATCGGACTAAATCTTGGGAGAAACACATGTAGTAAACCGGCTTGAGCAACGTTATATAAATACATCAGTACACCAAAATCCTTTTACGGGCTTTGAACTCACGACCCCATGATTATCGGTCCTACTCGCTACGACTTAGCCACGACGACCTCAACAACTTTCGACTGTTAATGAAGCCTCAAGAAGAAGCAAATTGTGATTTGTCTGCAATTTGATCGTTTTTTGGCCAATATTTTGGCCAATTTTTATCAAATCGCCAAACCAAATGCAAGGCTGATTACAGGAGCATGACGGGAACATTCCTGTCACATTTCAACGCAATCGGACCCAATTTGTAGGAAGAATAGCATTTTTTTGTGTGTTCCTAAAGTTGAGCAATATTATGGCCACTCTGGTCCAAATCGCCAAAAAAAAAAAAAATACAAGCAGTGTGGAGGATTAACCAGGGAACATAAGAAGAGTAGTATTTTGAAACATTTTAAAACACCGTTTGCGCACGCGCACACATCGCGGACGACGAATACCATACAAGTGAGGAGACTAGCCCACGGACGACAGTCGGCTGGCCTAAAAACAGCAATATCAGTCCTGAAAAATATTTGCTTACCGAATTCTCTACTTTCTGAAGTATTATTCTAACGTGTTTTCATATGCACTGACCACAAAATTAAAATTTAAAATGAAATAGTTTCAATTCTTAGAAACTTTATTTCACCGCTTGATGTACTTTCATAAAATGCTTTTAAAACGTTTGCGAACACAGGCTTGAACTCACGAAAAAAAAAAACTCACAAAAGCACAGGGTATCTGTACTGTGGACCCTGCACACAGACAGAGCTTGATACAAGAACCGTGAAGATATCTTTCGAACATCAGGAGGTTTCTTTATAATTAAGCAAACAACATACTGCAACAATCTCTAACCCCCAACATCCGACTTTTTCAAAAGGCAACAACTGGCTAGACTCAGCTAGAACAATATCACAACTATCGCTGCAAGTCTCGCTCATTTTTACTTGACTTTGTTTTCTTTTTCTTCTTCTTTATTGTCTTATTTCCTTTCATATTCTCTGCCACGTCACTCACGGCTCTCCTCTTCTCTTTCCGTTCCTTCTTTCTTTTCTTTTCACAACTATTTGTAGGCTCTTCCAAATTCAAGTCACTGTGTTCGAAATTCGTTTGGTTGCCTTGGCAACATTTCTCTGTACTTGTTTTCAAAGTTTCTTCGGACTTCTCATAATCTCGCTTGCGTTTCTTTTTACAAGTATTCGTCTCTTTCTTGGGTGATTTTGTTTTTACTTCACTGTTTTCGAAGTCTTTTGACTTTTTCCTTTTCTTCGTTTTGCGCTTTTTCTCTGTCTTCTCACCTCCCTCACAGTTTCCATTCATTTTTAAATCCCTGCAAAAAAAAAATAAATATTTTCAAAAAGTGTTCCTCTCCACAAAACTGCTAATTGCCTAGTATCCATTCGTAAACCGATGTTCAAATATAACGTCAAAAAAAAAAAGACTAAAGAAAAGAAAAGATTAAAACTCAGAGCCAAAAAAGCAGCGAGGAAACATACTCTTAGATAATTCCGAGTATGTGTTACAGCTGTAAGTTCGTAATGAACCAGCTGCTGACTACACAGATATACAATATTACACGAGATATGTTTATTCAAATGTCAGTCAGTTGTTTTATCATCATCATCATCATCATCATCATCATCATCATCATCATCATCATCATCATCATCATCATCATCATCTTCATCATCATCTTCATCATCGCATCACCATCATCATCATCATTATTATTCCTTGATGCAATAGACAATGCCTATACTATCTATGCAATAACTATACTTATCTAGACAATATCTCACCATCATCATCATCATCATCATTATTATTATTGTTATTATTATTTTAACCTTTTATAGTAACCGCCTTGCACACACTCATTTTCGCGACAAGACAAGTCACATGATGCCAGGTGACCGGGGAATTGCCTCCAGTTTGAAATGCACTCAAAACCGATAATACTGGGCCATGACAAACATGTGAAATAAAGCGATGTGTTGGTTGAACAGATATGCATCTTGAACAGAAAACACGAGATAACTGACCTTGTGGATTCGCGAGGCGATTCTGGCCGCGATTCGCTTCCGCTGTTCGCCGCGGAGCTTCCTTCCTGCTGCGCGATGCGCGCCAGCTTGCCATTGAGCTTGAGGCCGTGGCGCGCCCCCTTGTGGGCCGTACGCCCGCCGCACGCCTCAAACAACTGCTCGTCTGTCAGACCTAAAGACAGACAGCGATTTTATGTTGTTGCTGTTGTTACTCTTCTTCTTCTTCTTCTTCTTCTTCTTCTTCTTCTTCTTCTTCTTATTATTATTATTATTATTATTATTATTATTATTATTATTATTACTATTATTATTATTATTACTATTATTTTGAAACTGTTTCTACGAAAAGTACTAAACGTTTGGGGTCTTTATTCTTACAAAATGTCTACAGAAAAGGCCAGAACTTACTCGTTTACTTAATTAAAAACAGAAAAATTTAGAACTGTAATTCCAAAACAGTTTGAAACGAATTCCACCAATACTACCCCCTCCACCTCCTCCCTCCCTTCCTTCCCCCAAAGAGACCAACCTCTAACAAACTGTCACGACCTACCTCCAAAACCATTAGTCAACTCAGCTTCTGTCTCGCTTTCACTGCTGGAATCACTTCCGGTTTTTTCTTCAATTCCATTTTCCAATGTTGCCGATTTCACAAAGCTACCATACAGCATCGACTTGTCTTTGCACGCGGGTCTGGTTTTCTTGTTGGAGATGACGCATTCGCCAACGGCTTCGACTTGAACGGATTCCTGTCCACGCATAAAAAACAGTTCTACATAAAACTGAATTGCTCCCGAAATTCAATGAGCGGTAATATTCTCAAAATTTGTTTCTTTGACTCTATGCAAAAGTACAAGTAACATATACTCATACTTATGGTAAAATTACACTGCTCAGGAAATCTTTAGAATACCGTAATGTGGTGTAAAAGATTGACGAATTTTGGCTCAAGATACAGCGCGGGGGGGGGGGAGGGGGTATTTGGGAAGGGGCGGGGGGGGGGAGAGGGCGGGGAGGTGGAAGTACACAGCAGCTCACCTCCGTATTGTTGACCTTGATGCTACTTGCCGCACTGTTGAACACGTGATCCCACCAGTGGAACGTGAACTGCTCCCCCGAATCGTGACCCACTCCCGCACAATCCATCTTTAGCCTGACCTAATTAATATTATCAAGAGAATAACGTAAAATGTAGTGTTCAGCCAACTGGCATCAACTGACGTTTATCTTTCGAAAGTAGAATATTCTAATAAAAAAAAAAATGGTCGCCGTTGGCGTTCCACTATTTGGTTAACTGTGAATGTACTAAAATAAAACCAATATGAAAAGAGCCCACATTTGATTCAAAATTGGAACACTGTTACACAGACCAAAAAGCCCTCCAGATTACTGCAGTCGTTTGGAATGAGATTAAATTGGCCGATACTGCACACACAGCCTAGCGCTAACTGGAGCACATGAAGAGAACTTATAATTCCTACAAAACCAGTAAACAATTAGATAAAGTAATAAAATTGTCTTATATTACCTTAATAGCTTCCTTCATGCCGCTTTCAGTTCTGCCCAGGCCCTTTCCTGCCTCCCACCCAAAGCCCTCCATCAGCTTCTTCGGATCGAACCCCTTCTTTGCCATCATTAAAAGCAGCACCACTCCACACAAATAACCATTAACTGTTAATAAAATATTATTTTTAACGGCTGTCACAACATACCAGCCATGAAGACAGATTTCTTGATTTAAAATTACAAGAGTTGACGGCGAGCAATATTTTGGAACCAGCCAAATTCTCAAGGTTCATAAGCAAGTACGTAAATTAATAAACCAAATTACACTTTTTGTGTTCCGAATAACAACGCCAAACATGTTGACGGTTTAGGTTGGGATAAATGTATATAGAAATGATACAAAAAAAAACCTTGCAAATTCCCGTAGATTAAGCGCTCATTAGACTAACCGCACCCCAGAAAAAAATTCCAGTTTCGGTTTCAATATTAATACATTAACCGCATCGCTAGATTAACTGCACCCATTATTAAAAATATGACTCATTCAAATAAAAAATAGCATTCATTAATAAGTCAAACTTTGGCAACAAACGTGGTAATCGTCTGCCTTCACTCATATGGTCTAGCAGACGCCTAAATTACATGCAATGTTTACAAGGGTAATATAACTCAGGCATGTAGACGGTCCTTGACAAAAATAAAGGTTTTTTAAGGTTTTAATTTTAAAAATAAAGGTTTTTTTTAGGTTAAATTATCAGTCAACATACAACAAGCTATTATTTAAAATAAGAATATGTCACGCAAATAAGAAACCCTGTTTTTTTTCAGAGCAATTGGTTATTGGCAATTAGTAATTGACGCTATAGTAAATTCTATAAACGTAAAACTGCAAGTGAAAGTGATGTGTAAAATTTTTCTGCTTTATTTAGTGGTCTTATATACACAGAATATACGATTTTCAATTTTCGGTGGTGTATACATGGAATATACGACTTAACAACTTGATAATTTTCGGTTGTATATACATGGAATATACAACTATCAATGTTTGGTCTATATATGTTACAGGCAAACTGTCCAATCAGGCAGATTATAATCTGCCTGAAATTTTCAGGCAGATTGTAAAATTCCTGGTTCGACCAGGCACATTGTAATCTGCCTAAAAATTTTAGGCAGATTGTAATCTGCCTGATTTTGGGGGCTGAACATTTGACAATTTGCCTGAAATGAAAGGAACGTTTGTAATCATGATCCACCCATGCGATTTGGTTGTTGTCTGTTCAAATATGTGATCGTAGGAATAAAAGGCGATTGGTGTGGTCAATTGCAATTAAATGGGAGTGAACAATGGGCCCGCTCGCGCGTTTCATGCGATTTGACAGCCGTGTATTTTTTATTGTTACTTTTATCTCATGTCTTCATTGACAACTGCAGCAATGTATTTAAATGCAACTGTATCGATCTGTGTGGTTTTTGAGATTAAAAGCAAATATTTTTTTTCTATTTATTGTACTAACTAAAAAAAAATATGTAACACTGTAAATGTATTTATCAGGTATCAATTTTTCACGCCCCTGTTTATACTGTGCACAAAAAATCCCATCAAATACCGGAGGAGTAAGAATTAGTAAGCTACATTGGCATATTGATCTCAAAATATAATACATCATAGAGGTGTGGAAGGGGGGAGCTGGATTGAGATTTATATCATTGCATTTATTTTATCAAGAAATTGCAATTTCCAATTGCATTCAATCACATCAATACTATTGTACAAGTGTGATCAATCAAGACATAAAACAAAGCAATCAGCAAAAAAAGTCAGGGAATTTGCTTAATCAAGAAATTGCAATTAAAATTGCATTTAAACATATCAATATGTAGGTGTAATAACTCAAGGCATAAAAGAAAGCAAGTGGTAAACAAATTACATGAAACGAACGAGCAAACCGACCACTCACATGTATTTAATTGCAATTAGACACATCAATCGCTTTTTATCCCTACGATCAGATATTAGAATAAATGACAACCAAATCCCATAAAACGCGTGAGTAGATACTAAAAAACTAGTGTTATGCGTGATCATAACCGAATATTTTCCTCTTTTTAATTGCAATTGATCACATCAATCGCTTTTTATTCTTACGACCACATAGTTGAATAGGTAACAACCAAATCGCATGGAACAGGTTATGAATGGGGTGGATCATGATTATAAACGTTCCTTTCATTTCAGGCAAATTGTCAAATTTTCAGGCTCCAAAATCAGGCAGATTACAATCTGCCTAAAAATTTTAGGCAGATTACAATGTGCCTGGCCGAACCAGGAATTTTACAATCTGCCTGAAATTTTCAGGCAGATTATAATCTGCCTGATTTGACAGTTTGCCTGTAACATATACACGTGATATACAACTTTTCAAATTGCGGTAGTATACATACAGAGCATACAACATTCCAGGTAGCGGTCGTTTATACACGGAATATACGACTTTTCAAATTGCGGTTGTATATGCACGGAATACAAGGTTTTTCAACCTGCGGGATTAAGGATGCAATATAGTGAAATTCGCCCCGGACTGAAATATTGATTTTTTTTTACTTGTATTATAATGACAGGTCTCAGTCGTACAACTGGCCCGGTGGCGTGGTTGATAGAGCGTGGGACTTCAAATCGTTTGGTCTGGGGTTAAAGTCCCACCACAGGACTTTTACTCGAACGTTAAAATTTTGCCATTTTGACTGGGAAAGCTATGTTCAAAAATCATGAAACTGGGATTCGTAACCAGCTCAGGTTCTAATGTTTTGCTTAGTTTCTCGTTTAATTTACCAAATTACCTTTTTGTGGTACGAAGATATAACAGATAACAGAGAGATCTCACCAGATGTCAGCTGTTTTGTAACAACGCAATAAACTAAATCGTACTTTTGAATCTTTTCGATGGCGGTGTCATTTTGGGTTAAATTCAGGGTTGGCAGATTTCTTCCAACGTGAAAAAAAACCAGTGTAAAAAACCTGGTTTAAACTGTCCGGAAGAAATACTTTCTTGATAACCAAAAATGGGCAAAACTGGAAGACACCAACAGGCCATTTTGGACACTATTTTTGTGAATATTAAGTCATCGTGAGTTTTCATATCGAGTCATTACACAACCTTAAGTGCAACTATTAAGTCAGCAAGTGGGGTTTTGTTACACAACAGGGTATCTGCTCAGTTCAACACCGTATATCGCATATGTCTCGAAATCCATTGGTCAGTTTTCTAGCCTCATCACACTCACCACCCCTATTATTAGGCATGTTATTTGAGCTAGCCTTGTCTTTGTCTTTAAGCTTAGCTAATGTGTTACTCAGCATCAAAAGGGAAGGCCATTTATACAAAGCATTGCCGACTCAATATCAAAAGAAAACCCATCTATGCCAGAAGGTGTCTTAAATACTACAGCTTGACACTGACTGTAATCTTCTGAGACAATGAAGGGTGTCGATTCGTGTGCTGAATCTGCACCTACTCCGGAGGTCACCCAAACCTCTATGCCAAAAGGTGTCTTAAATACTACAGCATGACACTGACTGTAATTTTCTGAGACAATGAAGGGTGTCGATTCGTGTGCTTAATCTACACCTACTCCGGATGTCACCCAAACCTCTCTTAACTATATAAGGCCCTGTTTGAATCCTCAAATTATTATTATTCAAAGCTGCCAATTACAAGGCATCAAAATGTATAAAGTAGGCAGACCTAAATAAATAAGGATAAACAAGTTTTTGCAAAGTGCAAATTACGCGATCATACTTTATCGGCTAAGGCTTGCAAATTAAGATCTCACTATCAGAAGTGTAGCGCTAGTCCCAATCCGGAAAATGCAGCAAATAATGATTCAAAGCAAATTCACCACGATATATATGTAATATGTATGTGTATATTGCACCATGGATACAACTGGAGTGTATGATAATAAAATGAACTTCAAGGTATGATTTTAATTTGTACAGTTTCTTCCGGAAGAAACATTTCTTCCAGGTTTCGAATTTAAACAGCCTTCAAATGATCTTTAAAAATGATCTTACCTATTATTCAGTCCCTTTAAAGCCAACTTGTGAAAATGTTTATGGCCCAACTGAATTTTGTTTCACCCCTTTTCTATCATTTCTTTATAACTTTATCCCAAACAAATTCTTTCGAAACGTAAAAACTTTTCGGCAAGAGTCTAAGTATGAATCCGCTTATGGCCATTTCTATTACAGGAACTGGGACCATTTCTGTCGCGTAGGAAGATTATAAAAGGTCCGCTGGGACTAGTGACCTGTGGTCATCAGTGCGGTGGGGAACTGACTGGTAGTCAATTGGATGAGTGTTTTTTATTTCCGCTGAATTTTCACACTTTCTTTACCATTTCTTTATATATTCAACCCAACATGTTGCAGTTGAAACGACGACATGAGCGATAATACCATAATCACCTTATAATTCCTTTTAGGTAACGTCAAATTATGCTGTTTCCCTTAAATAACATAAAAAGACATATGAAACTGCAATTTGGTGACGACTGTATATTCATCAAATAGGTCAGTTAGTACCGTTTTAACCTGATGTTTTTTACGCAACTGAAATGTCTATAAGCATCTCAGTGGTGTTGTTCTCGTCGCTCCTGCACGTCTTTCGCCTACACCTGCCTTGGTTGTTCTGCGAACAGAATCGCATTAATAAATATCTTGATAAACTAATCTCTGGTGACTGTCTTACTCTGTATAAACAAGAGATGCTGGCCAAGATCTAATTGTGTATGCCATCGGCTGTACCAAAAGACCAAGGAGTGATCGTGGTAGTAGGGATTAAATGATGCATTGCGCGATAGAAATGTGACGCAAGCTGCTATTTGTCGTTTGTTAACAAATCCTGTAGAATGTCTTGAATCTTTTGATAGGGTAACAGTAGCTAGGAGCTATACAGGGAGGGGCTTGAACAATATTTTATTGCTAGTGATGTTATGAAAGCGAAGGCAGTTGCGGTAGCACTTAGTGAAGATATTTCTTAACATATGGCGGAGTTACATAGCTTCTGTTCTCCAGAAAAGCCATCAAGAAAATTGTTCAAGAAGGGAAACGTGCCACAAGTACTGTGGAAAAGGGGCACATAAAACGATCCCTCAAGTCGAAGAAAGTTGGCACAGCAAAACAACAGGTAGAAGATTTTGAAAGCAGAATATTTACAACGCTTTCGAACAATATGAGTATATCCAGAGTGACGTTTCAGAAAATACCATAATAATTATGCTAGGTCTTCTACAATGTACATAACACCCGGGCCTACATCCAGAAGTAGAAAACGACGCCATTAACGCAAGCCTATCAATTGATGGGATGCGAATCACAATTGATATGAATTGTAGTATGAGGTTTATTGGCGCTTCATTCCGGAACAATTAGCCAAAATTATACAAATGAGCTGCTATTGTCCACATGTCAAAAATGACAGGTCAAGGGAAATGCAAGACTAATAATAGTAACAGGGAAGAATGGATCAAGGTTGAAGGTATTATAAGGCTGTCAGCTGGAAAATGCTGCAGAATCAGCAGTAAAGAGAGCAAGAGCAGAGTCAGATTTGCAACTATCAACAAATCTCTTATCTTTCAACATCCCTTTACTATGACACTATCTGGATCTACAGGGAACGGAAAGACATGTTTCGTGAAAGACGTTCTGCAACAAAACATGATAGAGCCAAAATCAGACCTTGTTACAAACGTTACAACTAAGGAAATTATGAATGCTAGACAAAGCGCAGAAAAAAAACGATTAAAAGCATTACTAGAACTAAAAACTTTATACTGGAGAGAGACACGCTATCACAGCACGTTTGAGAATTTTTTTTTAAATATCTAGAGATCATAAAGAGCTTTAAAATAATGAGTTTTAAGTAACTTTTTAAATATATTAAATGTGATTCTCCTTTAATACTTGTTGGTAGTGCATTCCACATTATGAAAATAGCGGCGCTCCGTAACGTTCTGATTTATGTCGTGGTACAACAAGTAGGTTAGAATTATCCATGGACCGTAGATGACGAGATGGGACGTAAGGTGTAACTAGCTCTTGAATATAACCAGGAGCATCTCCGAACATAGACTTGTATACAAAACATTAAAATTAATATCTTCTTTAATTGGTAGCCAATGGAGCTCGATAATGGGAGGAATGACATGGTCATAGCGGCGCTTCTGAAAGATCGCTTTTGCTGCCATGTTTTGTATGCGTTGCAAACTTGAGAGTTCAGATCTGGGTACGCCAACGAGAACAGAATTTGAGTAGTCAAGGCTTCCACAAGCTGCCTTGGTTATGTATTTGCGTATCTTTGCAATGTTGCGAAGATGGTATAGGCATTGCCGGCAGATCGATGAAGTGTTTGCAGTGAAGCTTAGCGTGTTGTCGAAAATCACCCCAATGTTTCGCGCTGAGGTGACTGGTATGACTTCTGCACCTCCAATTTCAACAAAGGTTACGTTTGTCTCTTTACTGTGGTGGGCCGCATTTAGGAACTTAATAAATTCTTGTCAGCGTTAAGCTTCAACATATTTGCAGTCATCCAAGTCTGTCAACGCAATCAAATTGATACTCAGAGCGAGATCATTTTTATCCTTTATTTTGAATGATATATTGAGTTGCATGTCATCGGTATAGCTCTTGATGCGCAGTTTATGCTTGCCGATGATGTCACCAACGGAGAGAGTATAGGCCTTATTGTCCTCTGCCCCCATAAGTGAGCCTTGGGGGTCTCTGCATTCCAATGTCACGGAGGCCCATACTACAGCACCTATACTCACACGTTGCATTTCACCACTGTGGTAGCCTTGTACCCACGAGAGAGCTGAATCTTTTAAGCCTGTCCGATATTCAAATCGTCGAGAGAGAATATCATGATCTATAGTGTCGAACGTAATGGAGAGATCTAGTAAAACTAGAATCACTCCGCGAAGATGATCGATGTCCATCATAATTTCATTTGTTATTTGTTACCGCTCTCTCAGGAATTGAAAGGCAAAATTTCAAACATAGAATTTACTCAGAGAATTTCGTCAAATTTTTATTATGTCATAAAAATTATCGTGGTGATTCTGGATGACATTATATCTTGGTTGTTCCCAAAAATCGCTGACTTATTCACAGAAGGTAGCGATCAAAGATCCTTGGGGGTGATCAGCCTTACACAAAGCTTATTCTATCTGGTGGAAATGCAGCGACCCAAAGACGTAATACCCAATACATGATCATTTTCAAGTCACCAATGAGCCAGGATCAAATACAAACACTAGGTACATTTGTGTTTCCCGGACGCCTAGATCAATCTTTGCGAGTTTATAATAAGCGACAGAAAAGCTACACATACATCAGAAGAAGAAGAAGAAGAAGAAGAAGAAGAAGAAGAACGATTTAAGCTTGCCCACAAGAAGACATCATCTACTGTACCATCTGTGTTGTTGAACAACATTTCGAGTGTTCAAAGACACTAACGACGGCTATAAGAAAAAAAAACAATGTATTCTTTTAAGATCTTCTAGATGAGGAGGATGATGACCAAGGCAGCGACGAAAAAAGTGACATAAGTAGGGTATAAAGGACAGTTCTGCGCCAGGAATGACGTCATACTGACGTCATAGGTGGCGCTGAACTGTCATGGGTTTTCTGCGCCAGTTTTTCAGGATAGAGCGCGCGCGTGTTGAAATGAAGTCATAATGACGTGAAGATGACGTCATGATGACGTCATAACATGCTGACGTCATGATGACATCATGATGATATCATAACAACGTTAAACTGTCTGGCAGAACCCTAGGCCCTAGAGTGCGTTATGCATGTGTTATGAATGGGTACATTATGGATTAGTGCATTCTGAATGTGTATTATGCATGTGTATTATGCATGTGTTATGAATGACTACATTATGAATGTATATTATGAATGAGTACATTATGAATTTATGCGTTATAAGGTTATATGGCATGTTTTCACAAACATTCTGGTTAAGTTCGGAATAGCTCAGTTGGTAAAACTCCTGGCTTGAGGGTTCGTGGTTCGAGTCTAGGTATGGGTACTCATGGTATATGACTATGTGACCAAATCACATGACCAAGTGTGCCGACCCCCCCCCCCCCCAGGACATACTATGTGCCGACATCCCCCAGGACATACTATGTGCCCACCCCCCCCCCCCTTAAGAGAGCAAAATTCAATCAATTCAGCTAAAAAGACTAGTTTCCAGCCAGTTCAACAACGGCAGCCAGTTCGGTAAACTGTCATAGGCTATTTACATTGGTATCTCTCGTCATGTTCAACCGATTTGAATGAAAATTTTACCGATTGATCCAGCTTGATTTCTAGTTTTGACATAAAGTAGTCACAGCTATTTGCGCATGCGGCTGTAAGCATAATGTATATTTTAGTAATTTTTGGCAAAAAAGTAGATAACTTTCATCATGTTCAACCGATTTGAATGAAAATTTTACCGTTTGATCCAGTATTATTTCTAGTTTACAGTGGTCACAGGCTATTTGCACAGGTGAAAAGAGCACACCATTCAAACATGTGATCGAATGGCAAGCCCATATGTTGAACATGTTAAATATGTTGAACATGTTGTTGAACATGTTGAACATGTTGTTGAACATGTTGAACATGTTGTTGAACATGTTGAACAACTTGTTAAACAATTTGTTGAACAATTGTTAAAGAACTTGCTAAACAATACCATGACGTAATATGTTTCAAAAAATAATTCGAACACGTCTTTGGAATGGGTTTGGGTTAAGATAGTTTCCTTCATTCTTAGGGCAGTGCTTCTTTGTTGTTTTTGATACATATCCACATTTACGTCGGTGTGATGTGGGATATCATCATTTGAAAAGTGCCAAGCAAAACATTTGATCATGGCAGCTAGTTCGTTGTTATCATGAGGCAAAATGATGTTATCTTGCTGATGTCTCGCTATCTGAACTGAAATAATGAAAAAATAATAACATTTGATTTTTTGGCATCACTAACTGGATCGTATAGATATACGTCTTAAATTGAGAATTGTTTCTTGCATGAAAAGGTCTATGTTGTGAAATCGTTTTAACTTTAGTTTTCATGTTTTACTTCCTGACTGCTCAAACATAAAATGATCGAAGATTTTACAAACACACACTTACGTAGGACTTATGCAGACAAATTAATCATAATTACGTGACGAATTGTCTCCCAGGTCAGTCTCACGTTCATGTATAACGTTTAAAAAATACAATTTGTCAAATGTTAAGGCTGTATATCTATTACATGAAACATATTTTCTTGCTCATACACACATAACTTCTCGCTAGCCTCTTGCACGACATAAGCCATATCAAATGCATTATGATGACACGACTTTCCATCATAGATTATTACATAATCACTTAAGACATTTTAAAATAATTTCACAGCACTTGTTATATCAGTTCCAGATTTAACGCCTGCTTCTTGGTGAAGATTCTCTGCAGAGAAATTCTTGTAAAAAGGGAGAACTGAAGAGTTTCCATAAAAAGGGTGGTTGTCAGCTACATTTTTACCAGTTACAAGTGCGCGAGCAAAAATTAAAAGTTCTTCCTTGATTTCAGCAAAATTTCAATAATTCAACACCTTTTTAATGTCCTCACTATTCATCCCGTTCTCACCAGAGTCACATTTTATACACTTATCAGATCTGCAATCCAAATAGGGTCCTAAACTTTTAAATGTCTGTTTGCAGCCACAAAAAAAATCAATATTAATTTCCATGTTCACGCTTGCATGTAGCTTTTTCTAAAAACGTGGTGACTAATATAAATAATATTAAACAACCACCAAGTAGCAAGACGAGTGTCTGTCATTGTCTTTACAATATTTATAAGTTATGATTTAAAAATCGCCATGTTACTTCAACATTACTCTATACTACCTCTGATGTCAGCAACTAATTAGATCTATAAGGCGCTGTTGTAGCTCGTCAGACCACTCAGTTTCAGTAAATTCATACGCTGCATCGAAATTAAACTCATTTGACGGCAAGTCCCTGTCATCACATACATCAGTAAATCTTTATATATCTCAACCTTGTCCATGTCTGTGTGAATAAAATACCAAATACAATCTAATTCTGGTATTTGATAAACAGGATCTCCCCTTTCCTCCATTATGGAATAGGCATTATCCAAATAAACTGTTTTAAATAATTCTTCCATGGCTTTTTTATTCTTTTCAGACACAAAGTTTTTCGACGTCGTGTTGTACAAACCATCTAAATGGAGTAAAAACTGACCCACTTTTACAACTTTGTCATAACTAAATTATCTTGCATTGGTGATTTAGGAATTTCTTACACGATCAATTTTTAGTTAAACTAACCTGTGATTTGTCAGAATCATGCGCTTCTAAAAAAAGTTGACAAAGAAAAAAATAATTATTTTTGGAAGGCGAATACCTTGTTTTAAAGGCAATTTCGTTGTTTTTCTGCTAATCCTTGGGGTATTGTTTTTTGTTGCTAGTTTTAACAACATACAGGTCACACGTCCTCGTGAGTCACAGTTTCAATTAGACCTGATCTGTCACTTTTTGACATGGGAACAATAGCAGCTCATTCGCATGATTTTGGCTAAGAAACGCCAAGAAACCTCCTATTAGTACTGATATGGTTCGGAGTTTTCGATTGTATTTTGGCCTAATTACCGATGTCACAAAGGAAAACTGTTGAAGAAGACAAATGTGAATCTCAGGTCGTACACTGGAGAATGTAAATGTACTGAACCTGGGTGGTATATTAATATTCCCTTTGAGTATTTCGTAGGGAATGGTTGAATCAAAATTAAACGAAATTAGAGGAAAACAAATCATTCCTGACAAGTTGCATTTCAAAGAAGGTGCAATGCCAAAGTTTATTTGCGAACACTTGTCAGGTAAGTCATACGCGTCTATGGTGGCCTTAACGTAACAGTCATTCACTAGTTCACTGTTTATTCCTAACCCCTATCCGCGAGAGAGATTATGTTTGCAACCGTTGCTAAAGGACAGAAGTTTACGAGGATGGATTTGAAGAAGAAATATCAATTCATGAAAATTCATACACAAGAGGAATTACGAATATTGGTGGCTTTGCTTAACTATTACGATCTTTTTCTACTGAATTATTTATCATTAACGTAAGCGCTGCATAAGGACAAAAATGTCAGTGGTCAACGCAGTATGAAGATGCATTCACGGAAACTAAAGCTCAGCTCAGATTTAATTCTGTATACTATCATCCGAAACTACCAAAGACACAAATGTGAGGCATACCTCATGTATATCCGAACAGTGAAGAGCAACCGAACATTTTTTCATCCCGTAGTTTATCAATAGGCGAGATATACTATTATCAGACTGGCCGCTATGCATTGTGTGTCATTTTAGCACCACGAAATTTTATATTTATTGCAAAAAACCTCATAACAATGCATACAAGTAAATTTTAGCAGCTGAGCAAGTCATCAATTCTAAATTCAGATTTTATTTTTACATAAAAAACATTAGCATTTTGAGTCATTAGGCAACTGGAAAATCGTAAATTTGCTTAAACAATGCATTAGAAAACCAAGCAAAGCTAGACAAGAATATCATAGTCTGGAACCTGGTATGAACACTTTTGTTTCAGCTCCTACTCGTTATCAGTCAGGCTAACAAAATAACAGACCAATGATTAAATGCTGTATTCTTAGTGATTGCTCCGGCCCAGGGCTGCATTTATGTATTTGATTTCTTACTAAAACCGCTATGTCTTCTTCTTAATTCAAAGATCTGCTCTGTGAACAGAAAAGAACATCATCGATGTAGCTATAAAGAGGGAATTTGAATCCTCAATAGAACACCTTGGAGCAAAGGAAATCCAAACTAACTGATCGCTGAAATTTGTCCTATGCAGTTATTGTATAAATGAAGCGAAAAATCCGAAAGCGGCATAAAGGTAAGATAGTGACAGAGATTTGCTTAGTGCCATGTTTATTGTCGCCATTCTGAATAGGATACTCGCAAATTTACGCACTATTATTACCTTATTATAAAAAGTGTTATTATGTTTTACTGACAATACCGCTTTTTAAACATAAGCAAGTTATTTAAATGTACTTTATTATTTATTAAAATTTCTCCTTTTATAGCACTCTAACAATCAGTACTTTTTAGTAACACACAAAACGCTACTAAAAAGAATTTTTATTTTGTGTGCATGCACACAGGTAACAACAGATGCATTGCTTGTTCTTTTAACGACTTCTGAAGGACCAATGTTCTTCATCTGATTATGTTTGGTATAGTCACAAATCTTGCATGATTTCTTTTGGGTGGCGTTTGAGACTTAGTTGCAACACACTCTAGAGTTATCTCCCAACGAGACTTAGAATTCCATACCGTTTTTAGACGAGTATTTAGACGATTTTTCTGGCAGAGGAGGTCGGTGATTTTCTATATTGGAAGTTAAAGTTGTTCCTTGATGAGAAAATTGTGTATCTTTGCATTCGAGAAGCGGTGTTCAGTGCTATTCCTGTCTTTAGTCTAAAGATAAAAAAGACCGCCTATAGATAGGTTGACTCTAAAGTCACAATAAACTAAGTAATGGTCTAATCAGTCAAATTAACATTTCTTTAGTCAACTTTGTAGTTTAGATATCGGGATTGTCCGGGACGGATTGGTGCAATACGACACCCTGTGCTCTACCTAGGCTATAGAGAAGAAAACAGGCGGTCATGTGACACTCGTTTCACCATTGGTTACTTCTATAATGCATTAAAAATTCAAGCAGTGGTAAAGGTTTTGGATTGACCATGGAGTTTTACAGGCTGTATTGGCGCTATATTGGAAAATTACTTACAGAAGTTTTCTAACATTCTAAACGAAAAGAAGAACTACACTTGACTTAACGGTAATGACCCTTCTGCACAAAAAAAGGATAAGACGCTTCTCGTGTGACTGACCCTTTGGAAGAACAAAAAAACTCAGTGTTCGGAATGGAAAATAAGCACTGGGAGTTTGAACCTGCTAGCCCTTGAGCTGGAATATAAAAATCAGCAAGTGATTTGTAATGATGATTTAATCCACAAAAATGGCAACAAAATGGCGGTATAACTGGTATAAATCGGGAATTATATGCACAAACGACTTGCTATGAGATGATGGCTAATTCATTTCGCTGCAGATTTTATCAAATTATAAATCAATATTAATTTTCTTAAATTTCTGGGTTTGAAATCTGCGGTTTAGGCAGCCTTAAAATTTACATGAAATATATGAGCAATCAACCGAATGTTACTACAATAAATAGAAATAGAATTGATGTACTAATAGATAAATGTAGAACAAACTAGTTCAGTCAAAGCTAACGCTTCTGAGAACTCTTTTAAAATGGACGGAATCAGGACTAACATCAAACATAATTTCTACAGTCTCACAGAAACTTAAAAAGTATGTTTGGATACAAAATTAGTCGCTTCCCAATTTAAAATTATTAACAACATAGCACTTTATAACAAAAATATGCAAAATGGGGAATAAAGCAGAAGTCCAGAGTGTGAGAAGTGTAATGAAGAAAATTAGCATTGGCTTATGCTTTGTGATTGTCCCAAATCAATATTCCTAATACAAAGTATTGTGAAAATTATTCAAACGACTGCATTTAATTGTATTGATTTTACATTTAAAGCTCATTTTTATTCTAGTACAATCGTTTACTTATAACTGTCGCTTTTATAGAAAAACCTTTTCTCTTAAGGAATTTATACAAGATTTACAAAAATGAATCCAAGTGGATGGAAAAGTTAATTTACACTGCAGAAAGGTATGTTTGATGTATTGCCTGGCGAATCGTAATTGTTTTTCTTAGAATATGTATGGTTGGGGTATGCAAAAGGGTATACCCATAAAAATTACACAGAATATCATCTATATGGGATCTTATCATTTTGTAAAAAAAAGCACTTCGCACAAACAGTGAAAAATCTTTGCTTACCAGTTCGTTTACAATACTATTCGATTAGCCTTATCTTCCTAATCAAATTATCCGATATCGATGTTTAATTCGTCCAATACGCTTTCTTCGTTTCGCCCAAATTTTTTAGGTTTAGAATTATGATAATTCAAGCTTTGACAAAGATTGTGTTTCAATGTGTCAAAGTAATCACACCTTTCTGTAAAATTTTTAAGGAAAAGGTCTCGGTCGTATTTTATATCTTGTCAAAGCGACTAAATATTTTTGTCAAAATTTGGCGAAGTAACAAATTTTAGCCAAAATGTGCTTTGTGAGAAAGTGCCATAATCCATCTGTATATTGTGATCTTGAATAACACTTTTTTGTATATTATAAGTTCCCACACACTTGTGTTTGATGGATAAAATTTGAGGTCCCGGGTTTTTTATATTGGATTTTAATTGCATACCTAAATCTCTTGTAAATTAATATGCAAGCCACTCTAATGTTTTTGGTACTACTTGATATATCCACATCTTAAATACAAATAAGCTTTTTTATAGATGATTGACAAATTACAATTCACTGTTATTGCCTTAAAATTTTATTTCTCGACTGATTTGAAAGGTTGCGTTTAGTCGAATAATCAGCACTGAGTTTGAAAAATTAATTTGTATACTTCAGAGCGCAGTGTTCACTATTGATTAAAACCACTTTGCTTTGAAACTACTTTTTCATTGAAATTTAGTATCATTTGTCATTTAGGAGATAAAATTCGTATTCATTGGTAATATTTTCTAGATCTCCGCCTTGCACAAATTTTCCTGAAGCGTACAGGGAATTCGGATAATGAAACTATATGGAATTCGCGGAACACGCGTATTCCCTGAGAATTTAAGTGAATTGCGTATTTCCTACCTGATCACAGTAAATACGTTAATGTTCTAAATTTTCAGTAAATACGGATTTTCCTTGATTATATGAATTCTGTGTAACATGAACAACACAAGATGCGAATTATATTAAAGTTTTTATTTACCTTGATACGATATGAATTTTGACGACGACTTCATACTAACACTATTCTGATGTAAACAACATATTTGTTATTTATATGGCTGAGGCGCTAACAATTTATAAAGCTCTTTTTAACACCACTTTCGCTAAAATAGTAATTCTTTTATTGATACCACAGCGATACAGATAAGAAAAGGATATTCATACATACACTACATTAGTTCTAATAATAATTTTTGCAATTAATCTTGTTATCAACGCCACAATAAGTTGAATTATAATCAAACGTTGTTATTTATATCTCAGTGATACAAATACAAAGACGCTTTGTATTGACACAAAAGTTGTGCTTTTAATAATTAATTGGTTATTCAGACCCCCAACAATGCAAATATGACTTGCCAAGCTTGAATGCCGTATTCGGCAAACGATTTGGGGACAAAAACTCCAATGAGGGAGACAAGCAATCTTTATATGCGCAGAAATAGAAAACAATATTTGAACACGATATCTGGTAATTCTATTAAATTTGTTTTGCGTATATTTTAATACAATAATCTGTGAATAAGTACCCCGTTGTTTTCAGCCAACCCCTATGGCGTTTTTGTCAGCGTGTATTTCTTTGTTCTATAAACCCACTTAGAATTCTTGCAACTATTGCTCTAATTGAATGAAAGAACTGCTGTTATATCCACCATCTTTGTGTTTATATATAAGTCAAATCACACTCTCGCAAGGTCCGTTGTTCTCGCACAAATCTCGCAAAAATTTAACAGGTCCACCGGGTAAAAATATATGTGCACAATTTGAGATACAGAGTTGAGGTAATAAATAATACCCAAAGCAGATTGAAATAATAAATATTTGGCAATGTTTTTGGTTTCCTGATAAATTTGACACTGACGTAGAGTTGAGTTATGGCTATAATCTTATATTATCGCTCATAGCAACACATTGTTTATGTAGTTTTGCAGTTTTTTTGCTGACATGATTATTACTTTAGCAGCTATTACAGTTACGTCCGTGTTTTCAGGTTGTGAAGTATGCCAAAGACGACTTGTTCGGTAATAGGATGCAGCAACAGCACGTACCGACTGAACAAGTGGAAGGAAGAGTTATGTGCTGAGCATGGTTGCCCACAAGGACGCAACAAATGCCTATGCCCACTTCCATTCATACTCTTTCCATTTCCGACGATCCAGAGACCCGAAGAGAGAGCTATAAGGATCAACAATATCAATCGTTTTGAAGCAGTGAACAGAGATGTCCAGATATCAAGTTTAGTATTTAATAAAGAATAAAAAAAAAGCAAATATTTTTTTCGTTGCCTCAAGCCACACCGCCCCTCCCTCCTCAACGACATTGAATGACTCTAAAGCACAACATTTCAAGAAGTGAATATGCTGTTTTTTTTAATAAATATATTTCGTTCCAGGAGAAAAGTGGAACAAGGGTTTTCACAAAAAGGCACAAGAAGGGTGATAAATGGGAGCCTACGGGAAACGACAGAGTGTGCTCCATCCCTTTTGTCGATGGTAGACCGACAGAGGCAAATCCTTATCCAACTCTTCACATGGGACATGACGTGAGGAAAAGGTATCGGAGGAAATCACCTACACTACGTTCTCCGGTACCTGAAAAAAAGTAGAAAAAAGCTTACAATGCCAATAAAAGATAAGGAAGTGGTTGGAGAAAACTTTTCTGAGACCTGCCAGGCAGACTGTTCTAATTTCGATCATTCTTATTCAGTTTCATGTGAGGGTTGTGGAAGTTGTTTTACAAAACAAAGAACTATTAATGACCTGCTTGCAGAAGTTGATCGATTTAAAGATGAAGAAGCACGATTGCGTGACTTAATAAAAAACAAAGATAAACGGTTTTCACTGCTGGAAAAGAGTTACATAAATAAGTCTAAAGTACAGAGAACTGACATCATTTCCATGTGTTTGAAAAGTGATACAAATGTGAAGTTTTACACGGGTGTACCATCCCTTAAACATTTCGAACTGATATGTGAATTTATGTCAGATAAAGCTGTGAAAATGCCTTATTGGAGAGGAAAGAACAGGGTTGTAATAAATAAAAAGCGAAAAACCAAAAAAAGCCCTCGTAAGTTTGGTGGTGAGAGGAAGTTAGAAATGAAGGAAGAATTAATTCTTGTTTTCATGAAGTTAAGGTTAGGCCTACTTAATCGCGAGCTTGCAGACCGCTTTAATGTTTCATCCACTTCTGTGTCGAGTATCTTTAACACGTGGGTTAGAGTTTTAGCGCGTAATTTGCAATTTTTAGTTTACTGGCCTGACAAAATTTCAGTTAGAAATAACTTGCCTAAAGTATTTGAGAAATTTTATCCTCGCATTAGGGTCACAATTGATTGTTCTGAATTTTTTGTGGATTCGCCCGGGATCTTCATGTTCAAGCCCAAATGTTTAGCGATTATAAACACCACATAACAGCAAAATGTCTTATTGGCATTACCCCAAGGGGCTGCATTTCATTTGTTTCGAAATGCTGGGGAAGACGAGCTTCTGATAGAAAAATCACATTAAATAGCGGAATATTAGATCATGTGGACTCAAACGACCAATGGATGGCAGATAGAGGATTCCTGATTCGATCGGAATTACTTGTGAGGGGGGGGGCAGAATTAATCATGCCACCTGCTTCAAGGGGCCATTGCCAAATGACGGCAAAAGATGTAGAAAGAACAAAAAACGTGGCTAATTTACGTATTCATGTAGAAAGGGCAATTCAGCGCATGAAATGCTTCCGGTTTCTGAAAAATCAAATCGCAATCCAACATCTGCCACTGTTGGACGATATATTAATAGTTGTTGCTGCGTTGTGTAATCTTCAAAGACATCTGGTAAAATAATTTCATTTCTTACATTTTTGGCCCTCTGACAATCGGGTTTAATCTGAACGCGCTTAATTTAATACACAAGTGTCGGATAGTACTGTTTTAGTTGTTTACTTGCTTATTAATATTTACTTTTCTATTTATTTTGACAGTAGTGATAACTTTAAAGACAAAAGAAAGAATGATCAAGAATTTTTAAATGTCTTTATTGAACTTTGATATGTAATATGTATTTGATATGCAGATTGGTTTAAAAATTGAAATAAACAAGGAATAAACAGTTTAGATTTTTACTTTTTTGTATTTAAACTTTTGTATTACAATTTAGACACATATAATTGTCTTCCTCTAAATCGGAGGACTCCTCTGTCAGACCAACACAGGGCATGTGATACCACAGATTGCATGATTCACAAAAGATACTGAATTCGTCCCAGCCTGACAAGCAACACGTATTTTTACACCTTTTTTACAACTTCCACACAAATAAACGGGAGTAATTTTTTTACTTTACTTTTCCCTTTTCTTCCTTTTGGTACAACTTTCTTCTTTGCACTTTTTTTGGAAGAACAACCGTTTTATCTTGATTACTTTCCAGATGAGCAGTTTTTTCGGGGTCTCTTTCACAATTTGAACATGGCGTCTGTGCAATACTCGTAGCATTCACATCCTCCCTCGACAAGAGACGACTCTTAATTGTTCTGTTTATTAATTCTGGGGCTAAAAATACATAAAAAAGTCAACCAAATTTGTCAAAAGAGATTCCCAATACTCACAGTCAAACTCTATTTCTTCAATATGGTACCCGTACATGCTAAACACGAAGAAAGCTGCCTTATGAATACCAGTAATTGCCATTTGGCCCTGAATCTGACTGTAATATTGGTGGTTCTCTTTTAGACGGACAATTTCATTTTTTGCAACCAGGCAATCGACAGTTTCCACACTTGGGGCACATTTCGCACATTTTAGAGGGCATTTTATTTCGAGGACCCGTTCCACGCAGCAATCACATTTAACTACTCCATCAGGTGATGCGCCTAAGAACGGAAAAGTGTCAGAAACATACAAGCCACACTTACAAACAGAGACATTTTTGTGACCTAAATCTTTTAAAACGGTTATATATTTCTGAGAGGCAACATTTTCCATTTGACGGCCATATTTTGGGGCGGGTAACTCGGATGAAGGTTTATTATATTCCAATACTTCACAAATAACAGGCTCCATGTTCACAGTATGATCTTTAACATAACTCCCCATACGTTTGTGAACACGGTGGAATTTAGATGCAGTGATACGACCCCTCCTCTGTTTACACCATTCGAAACCCCCTTGCTCAGTTGTAAAGGCTTGGATGTTTTTTATTTCATCAAGGGTCAGCCGATTTATTTTGTCAGATAATTCCAAAGAATCAACGCAAACTGTTGCCAGTTCCTCAATGCTTCTTGGAACAGAACCACTTTCGAATTTTTTGGCATCTTCATGTACATATACCGGATTTCTTTCATGTTTCCGTTCCCCTAATGTAACCGAATCCGGGCTAATTTCACTCAAACGTCTCAAAAATTCTTCTTCTGTCATTCCTCTCGTACTTTTTTTGCTATAGAAGCTCTTCCTATACGCACAATTCATGTCATCTTTCAAACTGGTATTCCTGTCAAATACAGGCTTAGATACGTGCATTTCGCAAATAGGAATGGGATCTACACACATTGGTTCGGGGGTGTTCCACTTGCACAACTGGGATGTGCATGAAACACTCTCACCGGAAACATCACCAACTTTCCATGAATGATCAATTTTGAACAAAACGGCCGCAACATAATTACAAGTTTCCCCGAGGCCAGCAAAACATGCACAATATGCGCTATTTATTTCACCAGACTCCTTTTTTATCAAAACCCAGACTTCATGCGGTACATTTCTCAGACGCATTGATGGAGTACATTTCGCCCTAACAAAACAATATTTACATTCATCAGAGACCTTATTGTAAAAAACTTCGTATAAAAACTCAGACTTGAAATAGCTAAACGCTTTTTGTTGTTTGTAGTCACACAGCAATCTTTTCGCCAAAGAAGTTTTACCATAATGTTCGCTTTTTCCGAAGAAAAAAGAAATATCCTCTATGAAGCACGGCGGCCAGTATTCCTTTCCGTTTGCCTCATCCAGCCAACCGTGTGTGAGATCATCGAAGGGATCTGGTAGTGTTAAGCCATCACCAGTCCGTAAGAGTCTCTTATAGTCACTTTCACGAACAATGTCCATCTCTGACAATGTCTTCACTATGGGAACATTGGCTTCGTGTGCAGCAAATGCCCTGGCAACTAATACGTCTTTCCTACCCACGAGAGACAGTCCCCTTTTGCGTAGGTAAGACTTCAGTGCAGCTACATCATAGCGCTGGAAGGCATCCAAGTCTTGGCTGGGCTCACTTCTCTCAACATCCATCGTTATCTGTGGAAAGAACAAGAGAAGAAAACTTCATGTGCAAGTGCTATAATAATTTTTTTTTTTTTTTTTTTTTTTTTAGTAACCCTGGATGATCAGCTTACAGAAAAAGCACAAGTCTGCTTCATCCGACTACTTTAAGTTGCCTTAAAAGACCCCTAGATGTCGAAAATATAGACTCCTATGGTGCTGTCCGTTTGCTTCTACGATGAATATTAACGGAGATAGCTTATAACTTTAAAAATAACACCCAGAGCTCTTCAATTTTTGGTCGTAAAGCGCATCTTGACTTTACGAAACTTTTGGTTTTTGAACCGTATTTTTAAATCTAACGGTTTATTTTTAGCAAAGTTTTTTTAATTTTTTCTGCGGTGAAATTCCTTGCAGTTTTAGCTGTCGAACCTGTGGCGATTCTTAAAATGTCCTTCGCTGCCATCCATTCCCGACTAACTGTTCTCACTTTAGCGACCTGGTACATTCAAATTGCACCCGTACCTAGCTACCTACCCGTACTCAGTACTCGTACCTACCCGTACCTGCACCTACCCGTACCTGCACCTTCCCGTACCTGCACCTACCCGTACCTGCACCTACCAAACCGGGTTGAGGGAGGAACATGCCGGAGTCAGGGAGGAACATGCCGGAGTCAGGGAGGAACATAGCGGTTGAGGGAGGAACATGCCGGATTGAGGGAGGGACATACCTGGTTGAGGGAGGAACATGCCGGATTGAGGGAGGAACATGCCGGATTGAGGGAGGAACATGCCGGGTTGAGGGAGGAACACACCAGGTTGAGGGAGGAACATGCCGGGTTGAGGGAGGAACATACCGGGTTGAGGGAAGAACATACAGGGTTGAGGGAAGAACATACCAGGTTGACTGATGTACTGATTGTAAAAAAGAATAAAACGCGAACATTTTTTAAGGGGGGTTGGAATAAAAGGCTAATAAAGAACGTCGTGCATCATTTTTTAGTACCCCTGGATGTACCCGTGGATGATTGGGGGAAGGATTGATGCATTGACGAGCAGAGTTTCACTTGGTTACCTGAACAACGATGGCTAGCATTCCAGCAATCAGTTTCGAACATAAATAACCGGGTAAAAATGAAAAAATGATAGAGAGATTTCGCCCAAATATCAAATTTCTCTTGTGCAAATTTCTTTAATTTTTTTACCCGATTTCCTCCCAGTCGAAATCTGAAATTCTTGCTCTTTTTCATTCGAAACACCCAAAGTTTGATTTGGCTTATTACGATCTACTCTAACCAGTTCTATCTCCTCTCCCTCGTAGGTTACTAGGACCGTGTAGAAGTGATAACATACAGGCTGGGGGCGTTACAATACCAGATGGAGGGGGAACATGCCGGGTTCAGGCTGGAACTTATCAGATATCCGGTAAAATAATTTAAGGAAGTTGTGAAGAACCGGAATTATCACTTCTGCCGAGGGGGCGATAATATAAGATTCTAGCACCAAAAGCAGTAAATATGATACCTCACGTAAACACTTTTTGTGTGCTTTTCACGGGATTATCTATTGCGTCACCTTGAACGAAGAAGCAACTATTACGTGGATGGGGTAACTCTTTATTACGATCTTCACGGAGCGCACTATTTCACCTGTTTTTACCCGGTTCACGTGACCAATGTTTACAAACACTTTGAAAGTGTGATTTCGCTTATGAGAGAACGATCTCTAAAGGTGTCAGCTGTTATTTAACAACAACAAGCACACTGCCGTGAGACGTATAGCAGATGCAACATTGTAAACAAGAAGTTTTTTAATGTTTTATAAAGCTATTAATTTGTCGCTAAGGTCGAAACTGATAATATTTACATCTGATTTTGCATATCGGAGATATAAAAATGAGTGGAGGAATAGCACCAAGTAAAAGCACAGTTTATGTGTCGAATCTTCCATTTTCGCTCACCAATAACGACCTGCATAAAATATTTGCAAAGTTTGGACAAGTAGTGAAGTAAGTTTATCCTCCTAAGCCAAATCACACTTTGGGCGTTCAAACAAATGGGAAAAATCCTGCATTTTGATTGCAAACTAACCTGGTGACAAATGAAAGAAATTATAGAGAATATTCGCCAAATATCAAATTCCTCTGCACCAAAGAGCAATCGTGTTTTTAACAACTCGTATGCTATTTTAAAAACCTATTAAAAGTCTTAGCGAATAGTTTTAAATTTTACTTTCTAATGTTCCGAGTATGAGCTGTTTTTGCGATATTCCTTGTATAATTTCTTTCATCTTTTTATCCGGTTCGCATGGATTCGAAATGTAAAATTCTTGCGCATTTTATTCGAAACAACCAAAGTGTGATTAGGCGTATTTGAAATGTATCATTCACCATAAGTTGATTGGACGTATATAGAGAATATATTCTCAGGGTTTAATTCAAGAAACAGGTTAGCCATGTGCTGGTACAGCCTCCAGTCGAAAAGTTGTGGGACATTTGACCACAGGTCAATTAACCAGCGAACAAATTACTACCGATCATTTGACCATCAGCGAAATGAAAGCCAATCGTTTAACCATCACTGCAGTTTAATGTTATCATCACGAAATTTCTTTGTCTCAAGCCCGCTGTCTACTTGAGGAAGTCCAACCAAAATGTTCCTAAATTACTGTCCAAAACGCACACTTTTTACCTTGGAGTATAAACATAGAAGTAGGGAAACTGAGAAACATAGAAGTCAATGGAGAAATACATATAAATCGGATGTATCGCTCGTTTTGTGTTAGATAACCATTATAATAATATAATGAATAAGTTTCCCACATTTCTATAAAGTTTAGATGCATTATAGATACGTCATTTCAGAGAAAATCAAATTTTAGTGTATTTTTCTTATTTGCTTCTTTGCGTTTTTCCCACTGGAATCCTGCGAGTTTCCTCTACTGGGCATTCGCAGTCAAAAGAGGCATTCGCAGTCAAAAGAGCGAACTGGTTTATTCCTTTGGAGAATTCCTCCCTATATTTATTCGGCTTGGCGACATGTTAATCCTTATGAAATGCCGTTTTAACTTTTAATGCTTATTTTTTATAACAAAATACAATTAAAGATGTCAAAAAATCAATGTAGATCTCAATAATTTATATTTTGCTATCAATAATTGAATTTTAGATTGCAAAAATCCAATTTTCAAACTTGAAATATCTTAAAGGAGACACACAGTTACATAAAATTTAACGAATCATCAATTAAATTTGGGAGATGAAAACTTGAATTATTGAGATCAATAATAACAACACAATTTTTGATCTCAAGAATTGCTTCTTTTTTGTACAGTAAAAAAATTAAAGAAAGATTCTGTATGCAAGGACCAGTCATTATTAATTTACAGATGTGTGCTTCTGAATTTTTTACTTTAAAAAAATAGACTGGTATTTTGATATCAAAAATCAGTTTTTGAGATCAAATAATCATTTGCAAATCAATTTTAGATATCATTAAATCATTTTTGATATCAATAAAAATTTCTTGATGTCTCTAAATATTTATTGATATCAAAATTTTTTGAGCTGAAGAAATCATTTAGAGATATCAAAAATACAATTACAGTCTGTAATTTACAGATAGCAAAAATGAATTCTTGAAGTCAAAATATGGATTTTTTTTAGATCAAAAATTAATTTTTATGATATCAATAATTCCCTAATGAATGTGAAAATGACATTCCATAAATCCTTGCATATATGAACATCTGGACAGTGAAACGAAATGTTTTGTTTACACGGAACGAAATTGTAATCCCGGTGCCTTCTGCTTGCTATGGATACGCTGCCACATTTTATCCAGATCCATCCTAATGATTGTGCCTTCTGCGTTGCCACGCGTTCTCCGGATCCGTCCAGCCTACTCCGTGTTTGCTCAGGTCTGCAGCATGTTTATTATTTAGCCTCCCGATATCTGTTCACCTTTCTCCAGTTTCTATTCCCCCTCTCCCCCCACCCACCCACTCCCCTTCACCGACCAACTGCAAATTCCGCTGGTGGTCAGATTTTTGTTTTTTCAGTTATCTGGTGGTCAATTGGTATGGACACCCAGTAAAATATACGCCAAAGAGGCAAGCGACATTAAAATTGAACAGTACATTGCAATCGGTTAAATTACAGATTGATCTATCAGCTGCAGAAAATTATCTTGGCCTGTAATAAGAATGTTATAGTGAATTGTATGGTTTTTGGTTAAGAAATTAACTAAAAAAAAAAAACGGCGTAAGCGCTGTTTTCACAGTAAAAGAGCACAGTTTCAGTTTTGCCAGTTTCGAGGTGCTGTTCAGTTTCATGTTTTCCTCATCGTAACTATACTTCGGGTGTTCTAATTGAAGTTTTAAAGAATTCTCGGATTTTAACTTCAACCAACTGGGTAAAAATGAAAACAATGTCTTCAAAAATATCGCATAAATTTTGTCAAACAAAATCTTTTTTTTTATTTTTTTTTTTTATGGTTTTGCAGTTAAAACAGAATTTTTATGCATTTTATTTAGGAGACCCTAAATGCAGTCTAATTGATTAAACTTATGATGTTCCGAACAGGGAAGAAATAATGGAAGAAACTCAGAAGGGTTCCAAACAATAATCTGATGAAACATTTCATTGTTTAACTGGTTGAAAAGATTAACACCTAAAGAAGAAAAAGATGCTCACTAGAAATCTGGAGCTGTAATTGAGCCCATGTAGGCTCTCAATATCTGTTGTGTGCAGTTAGCTTCAAACGGTTTTTACCGATACGCAGAAAATACTTTTTCCTTCCAATCAGGGGAGAAAGGGTTTCCAAACAAGATAAATATCAAATATTTGTTTATTTAAAATGTTGACTATGCTTCATGGAGAGAATCCCCTGAATTTATAATTCCCGTAATGTTGCAAAAGGGGACACAATCCCTTTGTAGTTGCCCTTCATTTGAAACATATAGGGTCGATTTCACAACTTAAGTCTAGACCCGATTTGGAGAAAACTCAGTCTAGACCGCGGTTAAGACTGGGTTTCAGACCATAGTGAATTTCACAGCCTCGGTCCAGACCACGTTCATACGTGATCTTCTACGTGTGTATAAGCTGACAAAACTCTGTCTAGACTGGGTTTGAAACCTGGTTTCAAACCAGGTCTAGACTTAAGTTGTGAAATCGGCCCTATGATACTGTTTGAAAGACCTCCTTTTAAGCTCTTTAGAGGACAAACCGGCGTGTATGCCTCAGAGGCTGAGATTATGGATTACACGAACATTCATCCAAACGGTCACTTTGACAGTGCGTGCCGCATAGATTATAAGGATTATTGGACGTAAATTTTGCTTTTTTTTATTACTGTCATTTTTATGCAGATAGAGCTCTGTGCAAGTATCTTCAGACTCAAAGCATTTACTTGTGGTAACTATGGCCCAAGACTGAGACACTATCTTTACTACATCAGACGATCATCTGTGTATTTATTTATTTGTTTACTTTTTAGGCCAGCCAACTACGTTGGGCTGGTCTTATCACATCAATAGAGGGACATCCGTCGTCTGTTTGTAAACTTTTACTTAAAATGCTTCTCCTTCAGTTTTGATGGGATTCCTTGCAAATTTTGTAGGAATTTTCTCGAGCTAGGCCTCTTGATCCGCGATCCGCCACAAATTGGCTAAATGGAGGGAATTTAAAATTTTGCCAATTTTCAAAATGCTTTTTCTCGAACAATTTTGATCTGATTTTCTTTTTGTACGAATTTTGTACGAATGTTCTTAACACTCTTGAAAACTTACTTTTTTGGCAATCCGCCAAAAATTGGCCAAATAGGGGCATTTTCTAATTTCTTGGAGTCAAATTTTCAAAATGCTTCTTCTCTACCAATTTTGATAGAATTCCTTTCAATTTTGTACGATTGTTTTCTAGGTAGGCCTCTCTTAAAAAGTTAGTTTTTCTTGTGATCCGCAAAAACTTGGCCAAATGGGGTGCATTTATAATTTTATGGTTTCTAATTTTCAAAATGCTTCTTTTCACACAACTTTGATAAGATTTTCTTTAAAGTTTGTAAGAATGTTCTTTAGGTGGGCTTCTCTTGAAGTATAACTTTTTTGGCGATTCGCCAAAAAATGGCAAAGGGGGGGGGGGGGTGGGGGGGGAGGCATTTTTAATTTACTGGCTTCCAATTTTCGAAATGCTTCTTTTCCCAGAAACTGAATCGGATACCTTTCCAATTTGGTACGATTGTTCTCTAGGTAGGCCTCTCTGAAAATTACTTTTTTTGGCGTCCGCCAAAAATTGATTAAATTGGGTCCATTTTCAGCCCGGCTTATGTTACATGTAAGCTTGGGTATGCCTATCAGTTTGCAGACGGCGTCCGTTAGTTAGTTAGTTGTTTATTAAGTAAATTTTTGTTTCAAAATGCATCTCCTCCAACAAATTTGATCCGATGTCATTTATTTTTGGTATGGGTCGTACATACGGCTTGTGCTTTTTCAGTCGATCGGGTGTTTTTGAATTTTTGAAGAAAAAAATTTAAAATGTTTCTGCTCCTACATTTTTTATCCGTTGTCATTTATTTTTGGTATGAGGCACCCCTAAGGGGTCGTGCATAGGGCTTGTGCTTATTTAGTCGATCGGACAATTTTTGTATATTTTGGAAATATTTAAAGAAAAATTTGAAAAATAATTCAAGATGCATCTCCTCCTACATTTTTGATCCGATGTCTTTTATTTTTGGTATGAGGCATCCCTAAGGGGTCTTGCGCAACGCTTCTGCGTTTTTTAGTGGATCGGAAAATTTTTGTATTTTGGGGGAATTTTTGAAGAAAAAACTTCAAAGTGTACTTCCTCCTACAGTTTTTATCCGATTTCATTTGGTTTTGGTATGAAGGAACTTTAGGTGGGTTGGGCATACGGCTTGTGCTTTTTGACTCGATTTGGGAATTTTTGATTTATGGGGGAATTTTCGAAATAAACATGCGCACTGGTCCAAAATAAGCACCGCGCATCAACTCAAGTTAAATGAACTTGCACACTAGTCCGAAAGAAGAACCACGCATCGACGCAAGTTACATAAACATCCGCACTGGTTCAGAATAAGCACCGCGCATCAACGCAATTTAAATAAACATGCGCACTAGTCCGAAATGCGAACCGCTCATCAACGCAACTTAAATAAACATGCGCACTGATCCGAAATGCGAACCACTCATCAACGGAAGTTAAATAAACATGCGCACAGGTTCGAAATGCGAACCGCGCATCGATGCAAGTTAACTTAACGTGCGCTCTGGTTGGAAATGCCAACCGCGCATCAACGCAAGTTAAATAAACTACGCACTGGTCCGAAATGCCAACTGCGCATCAATGCACGTTAACCAAATATGCTCACTGGTCTAAAATAAGAACCGCGTATCAACGCATATTAAACTAGACCGAATTTCGCCACACGTAGCGAAATAGTACCCACTTGCAAGGGCAGAGACACAACATATTTGGTCAAAGACACATTTTTCAGTGTTTCAACATAATTGTAAGCTTCCGGATTATTCTCTTAAACGAGGCCATAGAAGTGAATATAATGTAACCTCATTTGGGCACAAAAAAATCAAATTCAGTTTTCTAACCGTTTTTTTTTTGATATACTGGTCAACTTGCAGTTTTTGACCTTGACCATGATGGAGGAGGTCAAGATCACTGAGGTACCTCTTATATAACGTCTTTTTGGCCCAGTGGGTCGAAAATGAGCTCAGAATCGCTCTATCTTTAACCGTTTTCGAGATAATAGTCAACTTCCGGTTTTTGACCTTGACCGTGACCTAGAAGGTCAAGGTCACCGAGGTACCTCTTATGTAACGTTGTTTAGGCCCAAAGGGTCGAAAATGAGCTCCAAATCGCTCTATCTCTAACCGTTTTCGAGATAATAGTCAACTTCCGGCTTCTGACCTTGACCGTGACCCAGAAGTTCAAGATCACCGAGGTACCTCTTGTGTTACGTTGTTTAGGCCCAAAGGAACGAAAATGAGCTCAAAATCGCTCTATCTCTAACCATTTTCAAGATAATAGTCAACTTCCGGTTTCTGACCTTGACCGTGACCCAGGTCAAGGTCACCGAGGTACCTCTTATGTAACGTTGTTTAGGCCCAAAGGGTCGAAAATGAGCTCAAAATCGCTCTATCTCTAACCGTTTTCGAGATAATAGTCAACTTCCGGTTTTTGACCTTGACCGTGGCCCAGAAGGTCAAGGTCACCGAGGTACCTCTTATATTTTTTTCCGTCACGGAGGTTTCCAGAAAACTCCTCCTACGCTATTTGACGTAGGGCGATGAAATTTGGCACAGAGATAGAGGGTGATGAGATGTCGTGAAATCCGCAACTTTTTTTTACCTTTGCCTTCAAGGTCAAGGTCAAATTGAGGTCAAAGTTTTTTTACCTCAAAGTGGTTTCCAGAAAACTCCTCCTAGGCTATTTGACGTAGGACGATGAAATTTGGCACAGAGATAGAGGGTGATAAGATGTCGTGAAATCCGCAAAAATTTTTGACCTTGACCTTCAAGATCAAGGTCAAATTGAGGTCAAATTATTTTTTCAAAAACCTCTTCCATCACGAAAAATTGCTGGAAATAGCGCTCAAATCCTTGTTTCAACCCGTGTACGGTGTCAGCAGGCAGTAACTTCATGGATGGAATCTCGATATTCAGTGTCAAGGTCAAGGTCATATCACTTTTGTATATTGAATTCCGTTAGAGAAAAATTGTCCATTATCTCGAAAACGGTTAGAGATAGAGCGATTTTGAGCTTATTTTCGACCCTGTGGGCCTAAACTTGTTATATAAGAGGTACCTCGGTGACCTTAACCTCCTCCGTCAAAGTCAAGGTCAAAAACCGGAAGTTGACCATTATCTCGAAAACGGTTAGAGATAGAGCGATTTTGAGCTTATTTTCGACCCTTTGGCCCTAAAAGACGTTATATAAGAGGTACCTCGGTGACCTTGACCTCCTCTGTCAAGGTCAAGGTCAAAAACCGGAAGTTGACCATTATCTCGAAAACGGTTAGAGATAGAGCGATTTTGAGCTTATTTTCGACCCTTTGGGCCTAAAAGACGTTATAAAAGAGGCACCTCGGTGACCTTGACCTCCTCCGTCAAGGTCAAGGTCAAAAACCGGAAGTTGACCATTATCTCGAAAACGGTTAAAGATAGAGCGATTTTGAGCTTATTTTCGACCCTTTGGGCCTAAAAAACGTTATATAAGAGGTACCTCGGTGACCTTGACCTCCTCCGTCAAGGTCAAGGTCAAAAACCGGAAGTTGACCATTATCTCGTAAACGGTTAGAGATAGAGCGATTTTGGGCTTATTTTCGACCCTTTGAGCCTAAAAGACGTTATATAAGAGGTACCTCGGTGACCTTGACCTCCTCTGTCAAGGTCAAGGTCAAAAACCGGAAGTTGACCATTATCTCGAAAACGGTTAGAGATAGAGCGATTTTGAGCTTATTTTCGACCCTTTGGGCCTAAAAGACGTTATATAAGAGGTACCTCGGTGACCTTGACCTCCTCCGTCAAGGGCAAGGTCAAAAACCGGAAGTTGACCATTATCTCGTAAACGGTTAGAGATAGAGCGATTTTGGGCTTATTTTCGACCCTTTGGGCCTAAAAGATCTTATATAAGAGGTACCTCGGTGAACTTGACCTCCTCCGTCAAGGTCAAGGTCAAAAACCGGAAGTTGACCATTATCTCGAAAACGGTTAGAGATAGTGCGATTTTGAGCTTATTTTCGACCCTTTGAGCCTAAAAGACGTTATATAAGAGGTACCTCGGTGACCTTGACCTCCTCTGTCAAGGTCAAGGTCAAAAACCGGAAGTTGACCATTATCTCGAAAACGGTTAGAGATAGAGCGATTTTGAGCTTATTTTCGACCCTTTGAGCCTAAAAGACGTTATATAAGAGGCACCTCGGTGACCTTGACCTCCTCCGTCAAGGTCAAGGTCAAAAACCGGAATTTGACCATTATCTCGAAAACGGTTAAAGATAGAGCGATTTTGAGCTTATTTTCGACCCTTTGGGCCTAAAAAACGTTATATAAGAGGTACCTCGGTGACCTTGACCTCCTCCGTCAAGGGCAAGGTCAAAAACCGGAAGTTGACCATTATCTCGAAAACGGTTAGAGATAGAGCGATTTTGAGCTTATTTTCGACCGTTTGGACCTAAAAGATGTTATATAAGAGGTACCTCGGTGACCTTGACCTCCTCCGTCAAGGTCAAGGTCAAAAACCGGAAGTTGACCATTATCTCGAAAACGGTTAGAGATAGAGCGATTTTGAGCTTATTTTCGACCCTTTGGGCCTAAAAGATGTTATATAAGAGGTACCTCTTTGATCTTGACCTCCTCCATCAAGGTCAAGGTCAAAAACCGGAAGTTAACCATTATCTCGAAAACGGTTAGAGATAGAGCGATTTTGGGCTTATTTTCGACCCTTTGGGCCTAAAAGATGTTATATAAGAGGTACCTCGGTGACCTTCACCTCTTCCGTCAAGGTCAAGGTCAAAAACCGGAATTTGACCATTATCTCGAAAACGGTTAGGGATAGAGCGATTTTGAGCTTATTTTCGACCCTTTGGGCCTAAAAGACGTTATATAAGAGGTACCTCGGTGACCTTGACCTCCTCCATCAAGGTCAAGGTCAAAAACCGGAAGTTGACCATTATCTCGAAAACGGTTAGAGATAGAGCGATTTTGAGCTTATTTTCGACCCTGTGGGCCTAAAAGACGTTATATTCCAGGTACCTCGGTGACCTTGGCCTCCTCCGTCATGGTCAAGGTCAAAAACCGGAAGTTGACCATTATCTCGAAAACGGTTAGAGATAGAGCGATTTTGAGCTTATTTTCGACCCTTTGGGCCTAAAAGACGTTATATAAGAGGTACTTCGGTGACCTTGACCTCCTCCATCAAGGTCAAGGTCAAAAACCGGAAGTTGACCATTATCTCGAAAACGGTTAGAGATAGAGCGAATTCGAGCTTATTTTCGACCCTTTGGACCTTAGAGACGATATATAAGAGGTACCTCGGTGACCTTGACCTCCTCCGTCAAGGTCAAGGTCAAAAACCGGAAGTTGACCATTATCTCGTAAACGGTTAGAGATAGAGCGATTTTGGGCTTATTTTCGACCCTTTGAGCCTAAAAGACGTTATATAAGAGGTACCTCGGTGACCTTGACCTCCTCTGTCAAGGTCAAGGTCAAAAACCGGAAGTTGACCATTATCTCGAAAACGGTTAGAGATAGAGCGATTTTGAGCTTATTTTCGACCCTTTGGGCCTAAAAGACGTTATATAAGAGGTACCTCGGTGACCTTGACCTCCTCCGTCAAGGGCAAGGTCAAAAACCGGAAGTTGACCATTATCTCGTAAACGGTTAGAGATAGAGCGATTTTGGGCTTATTTTCGACCCTTTGGGCCTAAAAGATCTTATATAAGAGGTACCTCGGTGAACTTGACCTCCTCCGTCAAGGTCAAGGTCAAAAACCGGAAGTTGACCATTATCTCGAAAACGGTTAGAGATAGTGCGATTTTGAGCTTATTTTCGACCCTTTGAGCCTAAAAGACGTTATATAAGAGGTACCTCGGTGACCTTGACCTCCTCTGTCAAGGTCAAGGTCAAAAACCGGAAGTTGACCATTATCTCGAAAACGGTTAGAGATAGAGCGATTTTGAGCTTATTTTCGACCCTTTGAGCCTAAAAGACGTTATATAAGAGGCACCTCGGTGACCTTGACCTCCTCCGTCAAGGTCAAGGTCAAAAACCGGAATTTGACCATTATCTCGAAAACGGTTAAAGATAGAGCGATTTTGAGCTTATTTTCGACCCTTTGGGCCTAAAAAACGTTATATAAGAGGTACCTCGGTGACCTTGACCTCCTCCGTCAAGGGCAAGGTCAAAAACCGGAAGTTGACCATTATCTCGAAAACGGTTAGAGATAGAGCGATTTTGAGCTTATTTTCGACCGTTTGGACCTAAAAGATGTTATATAAGAGGTACCTCGGTGACCTTGACCTCCTCCGTCAAGGTCAAGGTCAAAAACCGGAAGTTGACCATTATCTCGAAAACGGTTAGAGATAGAGCGATTTTGAGCTTATTTTCGACCCTTTGGGCCTAAAAGATGTTATATAAGAGGTACCTCTTTGATCTTGACCTCCTCCATCAAGGTCAAGGTCAAAAACCGGAAGTTAACCATTATCTCGAAAACGGTTAGAGATAGAGCGATTTTGGGCTTATTTTCGACCCTTTGGGCCTAAAAGATGTTATATAAGAGGTACCTCGGTGACCTTCACCTCTTCCGTCAAGGTCAAGGTCAAAAACCGGAATTTGACCATTATCTCGAAAACGGTTAGGGATAGAGCGATTTTGAGCTTATTTTCGACCCTTTGGGCCTAAAAGACGTTATATAAGAGGTACCTCGGTGACCTTGACCTCCTCCATCAAGGTCAAGGTCAAAAACCGGAAGTTGACCATTATCTCGAAAACGGTTAGAGATAGAGCGATTTTGAGCTTATTTTCGACCCTGTGGGCCTAAAAGACGTTATATTCCAGGTACCTCGGTGACCTTGGCCTCCTCCGTCATGGTCAAGGTCAAAAACCGGAAGTTGACCATTATCTCGAAAACGGTTAGAGATAGAGCGATTTTGAGCTTATTTTCGACCCTTTGGGCCTAAAAGACGTTATATAAGAGGTACTTCGGTGACCTTGACCTCCTCCATCAAGGTCAAGGTCAAAAACCGGAAGTTGACCATTATCTCGAAAACGGTTAGAGATAGAGCGAATTCGAGCTTATTTTCGACCCTTTGGACCTTAGAGACGATATATAAGAGGTACCTCGGTGACCTTGACCTCCTCCATCAAGGTCAAGGTCAAAAACCAGAAGTTGACCATTATCTCGAAAACGGTTAGAGATAGAGCGATTTTGAGCTTATTTTTGACCCTTTGGGCCTAAGAGACGATATATAAGAGGTACCTCGGTGACCTTGACCTCCTCCATCATGGTCGAGGTCAAGAACCGGAAGTCGTCCATTGTCTGAAAAATGGTTAGAAAACTGAAATTGATTCTTTGAGATTACATTATATTTACTTCGATGTCCTTGTTCATGATAATAATTCTGAAGGTGACAATTATGTGGAAAGACTAAAAAATGTGTCTTTGACCAGATAGATTGTACCATTGCAAGTGGGTGTCATTTCGCTACGTGTAGCGAAATTCGGTCTAGTTCCACGATTGTGATTGGATTGTCTTCAAATTTTTCACTAAATAAATCTATTTTATTATTTACCCGGTAAATAAGTGTGTCTGTAATAAATTTAGCGAAGAACCATTTTGAGTTTCAAATTTGTCATGCATACGAGCACAAGTCTATCAAAGAGATTGTAACAGGCTAGAGGGTAAATGGTAGGGCAGAGCCCTCGTCAAAACTGATGGAAATTTACACATTTTGCATTGAGACTTTGTATCGAAGTTTTGTCCCGTAAGCTCTCATAAACTATAAGGCCTAGCCCTAGGGGCGAGGGGCGCATGTCTGTTCTTTTAATAGAAACATCAATAAGTACAATTTGAAACGCGTCTTAACAGATTGGGGTGCTGGAGGAATATTTTAGTAAACTGACCTTACCATTCAGCAATCATTAGTTTGTACAAATGTGTTTGAAGAGGGGGGCTATATCTTGCTACACTGATGTTACCATTCTAGTTATTTGTTATATCAGCCAGTTTTTAGTTTTATGATGTGTATTATGCAGTGTTGTGAACGTTTTAGTTGTATATTTTCAGGGTTACGATTGTTAAAGACAAAGTAACGAGAAAGAGCAAAGGTGTTGCTTTTATCCTGTTCATGACGAGAGAAGGCGCTCACAAGTGCTGCCGTAGTTTGGATAAAACCCAGGTACGAACAACGGAAACATACAATTTTATGACGCATTGCGTCCAGAAGATCTACATGTTAGAAAAAGGCCACTGCAATAAATAAGGAAATTTAATTTGTTGCTCATATTGTCGCATTTTAACCTAAATGTGACTAAACAAAAGTAAAGACATCGTTAAATAACACTCAGCGCTCGATGTGAGATTTTGCCAGACGGCGTAAAACTGGGGTACTAGACAGAATTCATGTCAAAAACAAACCACTTTTACAGTAAACCATAAAAAACGTAATATTTTAAAGAAAACTCGGTTACAAAAGAAAAAGGAAAGGGGGGGGGGGGGGGGGTCCCGGTCCCTCCTGCTCCACCCATGACACTATCTCGTAATATTACGTATTTTAAAATTACAGGCTGTTGTTGGTTTATTTTGCTTGAAACATTCAGTCTTTATATTATCAGGGCTTAAATAAACTTAACAATTGGAGGATAGTTCCCGCCAGATTTTAGAGTAACTATGTAGCCGTGTACATCTTGGTTTGCATATTTTACATTTTTGTTGTGACTATGTAAACTTAAATCATTTCAGGAACAAATTTAATAATTTAAGTAACAAACAATAATCCGGTTTTAATTTTATCAGATGTTTGGTCGGACCATAAAATGCAGCATAGCCAAGGATAATGGGCGAGCCACGGAATTCATACGAAGAAAAGAATACAAAGATAAATCTAGGTGCTACGAATGTGGTGTAAGTTTGTTTTTATTTTTTTGGTGTGATTTTTTTTTTTTTTTTTTGCTCTGGGAGTTTCAGCCATATTGCCGTTTTTTAGCTTTTGTAATAGCTATTCTTGTGTTGCATTGGAAACGACGAGTACTTAAAATATTTGAATCAAGTGGATACCTACTTTGGTAACCAGGTAACATTCGATACCACAGTGGATTTGAGGCTTCTAAGTAATGAATAATTTTACTGTTGACAGGAGGAGGGTCATTTAAGCTATGAATGCGAACACAATTTACTAGGAGATAGGCAAAGACCGGAAAAGAAGAAACGGAAAAGAAAATACCAAGATCAGTATGAAGAAGAATTGTAAGTTGTATCAAAACTACGGAAGACCGGGAGGCTCATTTCTCTTCCCACTTCTGTGAGAAGTCTTCCTTGGAATTTTCCAGAAATTTCCGAAGAATGTCTTTCAAACTTCTACCGAAACATTGTTTCGAACGCTTGTTTGCATTTTTCACCACCTTAAAAAAACAGAGAGTGATAAAAATCGGTCCTACAATTTCTTTGTTGCCTATATTTTTTTCATTGAATCACTTTTGAATTCGCTGGCTCCTGTCCACGAAAAATTGACAATTATGCGTATTCTAAGTTTGAAAACTCATATTTACAGGTATGGCTGAAATATGGCTCAGTCACGGTACATGATAAAGTAAAACGAAAAAAAAAAACAACAACAAAGGAGAGTGTTCCCATATGTTTTACCACAAATTCTGGCGAATATAAAAATAGTCGAAACGGTGAAATGATTCCTTGACAGCCAAAAAATGCGAAAAGAAGATATCAGTCGATTTTTTTTCGAAATTGCTTTGAAGTTGTCGGGAAGAAGAGATCACTTCTTCCATGGAATTTCCTCGGAAGTTCGCAAGAAATTCTTGGGGAAATTCCAAGGAAGACTTCTCATAGAAGTGGAAAGAGAATTGAGCTTCCCGGTCTTTCGAACAAAAGAAACCTTGACATGTTGTTTACATATTGGAGAAAGAGTGAGCACTTATAAAACTTTCGAAAATAATTGAACTTCAGATCTGGTGCGCTGTGGTACAGAAGCGTTCATATAAAAATCGCACCAATGAATATTTACCCCGAAGTTTTTCAGGTGATAATTGCAGTTAACATGAAAAATAATGTTAATGTCAAGGTTTCTTATACTGTGTGTAATCTTAAATAACAAGATTTGCACCAAGGTGAAAATTTCACATGAATCCGGTGTGTAGCGAAAGCAACTTTTACTTGCGCAATTAATACTTTGAGTCTTATATAGTGACTGATTCTGGGTATTTTCCTTTGCATGGCGGGGGTTAGCACAGTACTTTTGGAGACCATGAAATTGAATTTTAGATTGCCATGTACTCAAGTAATGACGTTTGTGTACCATTTTAGTGGTGATAGCGAGAGTGAAGAAGAGAAAACAAACGAGCGTGTGGAGGATCCTTCTCTGGACAGCCTGGCAGCGGCAATCAGTTATCAGGTAATCTACACTGGGTTTGTCTTATCTCAGTCACTTTCACAAAACCCGGAATTTTTACCAAATGTTTTAATTTCAGTTAGCATCTTAATGTATTTTGGAATCTTTTCGGATTTTGAAAAACATAAAAATGGGATTTTGTGTGAGCTTTTAAGTGTAGACAACAAAAACTTCGTGATAGCGTAAGAACAAAACCTCCAATGATAGAGAGCAGTCCTGAGCTACCCATCGAAGCGACCGGCCCAGAAATTTAGCCAGGTGTACAAGACTAGAGCCCTGAAAAAAAGTTTGTCCTTGTTAACTTTTGCCTTTGTGATACAGAACAGTCCGTCATACAAGGCGAAAGAAAATGCTGGTTGAATTCTTCCTTTTTTTTGTTTTTTTTTGTTTTTTGATATTTGTAGGCAGAGAAAGAAGAAGAAGAGGAATACAGAATTAAAGTGGCGGCTGGGGACTACACACCTTCAACGTCTGCAACGGAAGCCGGGGCGAAAAAATACAAGAAAGACGCTTATTTTAGCGACGAGGAGGAATTAGACTGAAACTGTTGTTGTTGTTGTTGTTTTTCTTCAACAAATGTGTTTTCTCTGTGGCTTTTAGTCTTTACGAGGTTAAAGGTTTGGTCTCGTGTCAGCTGCATTGCCGCTTTGACGGCCAGGACAAAAGAATGAGTCTGGGTTTGCGCAAGACTGGGTATGCGCACGCTCCATGCTGTTCGTGTAGCAAGACATGAATGCCCCACTCTTCTGCAAGCTTCAGGTGTCGCACATTGTGTATAACAAGGGTAGGCCTTGTTTCAGCTCTGGTACGTCGCTCCGTTCTTAGGCCAGAAGAAAAAAAATGCGTCGCTGTGCTTTTGTGCCGAAAAAAAAAGATATTAATCTGTCTGCTGCCAGGTCAGAGGAAAATGATGCATTGCTCTTCCAAAAGCCGTGACCTGTGTAGTTCTTTGACTGTTGGCCTGCCCTAGGCCTCCACAAATGGCTGCTGTCACCATATCATACTGTGATGTAAACCACCCCCCCCCCCCCACACCCCCACCCCTCCGTCTTTTGTTGGGTACAAACCATAATGTGTATTTGTAACGCATTTTGTGGCAGGCCACATTAGGCGAGGCAGATTTGTACAGGAGTGAGCTCAGCTTAATTATAAAATGATGAATTTGGAGTATCCGTTGCATAATTTAGTCCAGTAAGAAAACAATAATAATAAAAAAAAAAATAGAAAATATTGATAAATCGCGTTGTAATCTTTACAACAACTGAGGTGGTTCCATTTCAGTTGGTAAGCCCCCAAACGGACTTTTAGGCCCCGGGGTGGGGGGGGGAAGATTTTGGAGTTGCCAGTTCATCCGTGGCTGGCTATAACCCCCACACCGATGTACGTTTCCCGTTATATTCGACATGTGGATGACGTGTCATAGTGGGCCGGTGCACTTCATTTTTATTTTGACTTTGACTCACACTGTCGCTGTTTTGCATTTTCATCAACACATTTTAGGCACAGGGTAAACATTTCAAAAGTATGACCGGGATTCATTTTGGGATCGATCACAAAAATGAAAAGAAAAGGCCGCCATCTTTGATTTGTTTCCCGGCAAAGTACGAGAAATCAAAGACCACTTTACGAATCGCGGTCAGATTTTATACACAGCTTGACCATCTGGAAAATCACTCTTGTGAATGGTTTTCGGTTGAATACGCCACCCACCATACGCAATTTTGTTGTAATCAGGATAACACAAGAACTAATTAACCGATGAGCACCAAATTTTAGACACGGTTTAGCCATTTAAAAAGCACGCTTGGTTTTGGTGACCCATCGGAATAAATAAAATGAGCCGCCTTCTTACAATGCACCTGAGGTTTGTTGTAAAGGTAATAACACAAGAACTACAAATCGTGCCATTACTCAAGTTTTGTTCGCAAGGCGTTGAGGCTGTCCATAATCAGAATCCAGTCCTTCTGGGGTCCGTATTCAGAATCCAGTCCGGCCGGGGTCCGTAATCAGAATCCAGTCCGGCCGGGGTCCGTAATCAGAATCCAGTCCGGCTGGGGTCCGTAATCAGAATCCAGTCCGGCCGGGGTCCGTAATCAGAATCCAGTCCGGCCGGGGTCCGTAATCAGAATCCAGTCCGGCTGGGGTCCGTAATCAGACTCCAGTCCGGCCGGGGTCCGTAATCAGCATCCAGTCCGGCCGGGGTCCGTAATCAGCATCCAGTCAGGCCGGGGTCCGTACCCTTGACGATGGCTTGTAAAAATTTGGTGTGGCTGCAAACTATTCTCAATTTGAGCAAACATTCTTCAAATTCAGTCTCAATTTGGGGAAAAACTGTATCTCCCACATTTTATGCAGATTTTGAATGACAGGAATAATCTGCGCCAGTGGATGTGATTTAACAATACAACTATTAGGGAAATAGTTTGTTCTGAATGGCTCAGAATCAACTGGTCAACAATCTGATTTTGGATGGAAGCGACCGAGATGCATCTGCGGTTTAATGGTTAGAAACACTTACAATGTATTTCAGCAGTCATAGTTCTATTTATGAAGTTCCCACAACCTTTATTAGTCCCCCGCCGCCGCGGTACGCGCGGAGCGGGGGAGTGCCCTCACTTTTGTACGCGCGATTACTCACTCGCGTTTCATAGCAGGCTTTTGATTTTTTGTGGATAGTAACAACATGTGTTGGAGTTGTGCGATCCGGGGTTATTTTTGAATTTGACCAAATATTGACGAAACTGTGACTCTTCAAACTTGACCAAATTTTTTTGTTTGTTGGGTCAGGATACCCCCACTTTTGTACGCGCGATTTCTCAGTCACCTTTAACCGCAGGTTTTTGATTTTTGTGGGAAGTAATAACATATGTTGCAGTTGTGCGACCTGGGGTTATTTTTGAATTTGATCGAAAATTGACGAAACTGAAATTTCAAACTTGACCAAATTTTTTGTTTGTGGGTGGTACTGTGGGGGCACTTTTGTACGCGCAATTTCTCAGTTATTCTGCACGGCAGCCTTTTTTGAGTTTTTATGGAGCGAAGGAATATATATTGCGGTTGTGCGACGTGGGATTGTTTTTGGATTTGACAAAAAAATTGACGAATCTATGAAACTTCCAATTTGACCAAAATTTTTGTTTGTGGAGGCACGATGCTTGTGATGTGATCCAGCCGTACTAAAAACAAAATCCGTTGTACTGCTCCCCATTCAGATATCTTTCGGCGGGGGACTATGATCAGTTTCACTGATATACTTGTTACCTTCAGAATACGAAGTTCGCCCGGCAAGAATTGTTGAGAAATATATTTGGTGATATTTAAATCTGTTGAAAAAAGGTTAAATGTTTAAAGTTCAGCTGTGGTATTGCGAATGGCCACTTCCATTACTATCAGTGAATAAAAGCCACCATACAATAGAAAATGTAAACAGACCGAGCCTTTTCAATTATAAATTTTCAAGGCCGCGTGGGATACCCTTTTCTCTGACACATCTAGTTGCAGACTAAATAGAAGTCCAAATCGTCAGGTAGTTTTATTTATTTTTTCGTTTAATAACATTTTTATAATAAAATCAAACCCCTCAGATAATTTAAATTAACAACAAAAATACACCAAAGCAACAAAACCTCTAACAATGAACACAGTCTGTTTAATTGAAACACTATTAAAAATATAAATATTCTGTCTTCACGGAAACGCTACAAAGATCTATCTACGTGTTGGTAAGGCTGAGTGGGGGGGGGGGGGCGGGGGGAGCGTGTATTCACTTGTAAGCCACTTGAAAGAGACAGTGCTACACTGAAGCACCGACTCTACTCGCTAATAGCGTGAGAATTGTATCCCCACAGAAAAGTGGTTTTAAGATGTTTCGGGTGTTTTAATGCTGGGTGCCCAGTGCAGAGCAATGAATTTATTGCGAATTTATTGAAAAAAAAAACACAGTAAGTATTCCTTACCAAGCTAATATGCTCAACCAACAATATCTTATATGGTACCAGAAAAAAAAAACACGCGGCACGTGCGATGGCATTGTGGTAATCAGAAGGCGACATATTTTTTTAGACGCGCCTAGATAATTTTGCCCGACCTTGCGTGGGTGATAATGTAAGACATTACTGACTACAGATAATATGTGGGACAATATTTTTTGCCCATAATGATTACGTTTTCGGACCGAATTGTTTTTTCTTCGCCAGATCTGTACCCTGATTTATGTGCAAATAAAATCTGTTTGCTTAAAAAAGTTACAGCAGAGTTGCTAGTACTGGTCTGAGGAAACATAATTAGATTTAACAACTGTCTATTTTTATCACCTTATTGTTTAATCTGATCCAGTGCTTACACTGAAATCCCCGATCACGTCGTAAAAGTATAAGCAGACTTCCAGTAATTACTAATGTTCCTCACAGTAGCCACGTTATCTTACATTAAAAGTCTCAGGTCACTCTGTCTTGCCCCCCCCCCCCCACCCCGTCACAGTGCTCTTAACCGTTACAAATATTTTATACTTTTTGTTATGTTAATGACCCCATGAGGAAGCCTGCAATCATTCCAAATGTTTCCACAGTGGCTCCAAATAACAGAAAATGATCTGTAGGGACATATTCTGCCGATATATCGTAAGAAACATCAGATTTATTTTGACTACTGATACAAAAATCATATAAAATTTATGTTGTTCCCTGCCAGCTATTCGGAAGGACAGGCTTGAACCTTTTGCTGGTGGAACCACTTCGATGGAGCAAATTAGTGCCTGCAAAGAAACTATCATGATCAAGACACAAAGAGCCAGTCAGGGAGTGGCAGCGTTTCGAATTACATTGGGCGGCGATTTAGGCAGAAAGGCATTACGTAAACTAGAGCCTACAGCCCAGATATTCCCCACAGCCCCCCCCCCCCCCCCCCATCAGTAAACACGGCCATCAATAGTCAATCAAGAGCTGAAATTTTCAAAGTCCAGCTGGTCCATTTTCCTTGGACGAACCTGGCCCATTTACAATACCGATCTGTGTTTGTTCCCATGAAAACTACATACCAAGTTTCATTAAAATCCTTGCAGCAGTTTTTAAGTTATCGTGTTAACAAGCTCTTGATGACAGACTGACACGCCGTCGATCGGCTATATTCCCCCCTGTGGGGAATAAACAACGAACCGACGGGTACATCGCCCGAGCAAAGACTGGGTTTAGATACACACAATTACGCAGAAACGGAATTTTAAAAAAATATACGTTAAAATGATGTGGCAGTGCTCTGTCCTAGTGGCACAACGACAGACTAAGCATTTACGCATATAGACATAAACTGAAAGCATTAACGCATGCGCAAAACATACCGTGAAAGTATTTACGCATGCGCATAGCGAAAGAATTTGCGCATGCGCAGATTACACTGAAAGCATATTACACAAACACGGGATAGTTATGAGTTTGTACTTTCCTAAATACATTTGGATACGGCGTTTAACTGGTATGTACAATAGAAATTGACAACAATTCGGTTACATATGTCTGTGTCTTCGATTGAACTGTTACGTCAAAAAAAATATGGGATGAAGTCACCAACTTGACTGTTGCTACAAATCTGATACAATGATTACTGTGGATTCTCGACCGCCTCACAAAACAACCATTAAATTGATAACTAGCCGAAGCTAATATTATTTGCAATGCCTACTTCAAAGATTCCCTTTTTGAGATTGCAATGGCAGAGTTTATGACTTGACAGGTGTGTAGAAAATAAGAACCCATAAGGCATCAGGCTGTAGCATTTCGTTTACACCAGCCAGCCTTAATATTCCATTCGGCAACTCACATAAATGCTTCTTGATTACTAACAAACTGAAAAATAAAGCTTCGGACAAACGAATGACATCAAAAAGGGCAACATTGAACAGATTCTTGTAAAGACACCAAAAAAGAAAAAAAAATTACCATAAACCTAAAAATTGCACTTCGGATACGCCTCACAAATGGAAAAAAAAACCTTAATAAAAAGACGCTTATACTAGGATATAAAACCACTTGTCCATTTGATGGTCTTGTAGCCCACAAAGGCAATTAAGCCTACAATAGCAGCTTTCAGTGTCCATTTAACGGTTACACTCAAGGTCGAAGGCTTCGGGGTCCTACAAAATAAATCATACGCATGTTTTGAACATATCTAATATTTCATATAGCGTATGGAATTTGCATTCGGTCTTACATACCCGACCTAAAAACTCCAGTAGTTTTAAGAGATTTTTCGGTAATAACCAACAAAATATAAGAATTCTAAACGTCGACGCATATTACATGGCAAACACCGATTAAACACATCTCTCGTTTTCTTCTTAACGAATCATTTTCAAACCTATAACTTTCTGGTCATTTAAAAAGCCAGCAGACGTGTCGATGGGGACTTTTTTTTCCTTTCGCGCCTTCACAACACCTGCCAATCAGATTCTACTCACTGGAGAAGGTCAGTAATGTCAAGGTCACTGGCGGTCGGCCAGTTGTCAATGATTCCAGGTGTGTGACCAATTCCTACGACCCCTACTACAACCGAAGGCACTTGACCTGTCATGAAATAAGACTACTGTGAGAAAGGGGCCCAAAAGGAGTGTGCAGCCATTTTGTTATTGTGAATGTTTTTGTGTGTGTGTGTGTGTGTTTTTTTTGTTTTTTGTTTTTTTTTTTTTTTGTTTTTTTTTTTGGGGGGGGGGGGAGGATGAGGGGAAGATGGGATTTTAGCGACAGTTGGAAACCATTACTGTATCCTGCCTTTCATTTCCATTTAAAAGCTGATTCATCACGGTCTTTATAAATGCTTTGTTTGAGTTATAGAATCTACACATTACAACCAGGACCCTTTTTCTACGTAGTCGAAATCCAACTTTATTTAGTGCAACAGCTTTTTATACTACAGCTACCATCAATAACCAATACCAAATCGACTGTTTTCAAAGAAATACCATCAACAGCCTACCCGTAATTGGAGAACTGACAGGCCTGGCCAGGGTGCGCAGTGTTTTCGCTAGAAAGACATCTCTCTCTTTCACAAAGACTCGGCTCAGGGCTGGAAATTCGCCCGTCATTTCCCTTAACATTTCTTCCAGAAGGTCACGGTCTTTACATCTCTCCACTTCTTCTTTGCTATACACCATGAAATGAAAAATAACAGGGATAATTTGTCTATAGAATAATTGGTGAAGTACTACCCCAATCCCCGTTTACTACGTGAAAGCAAACGAATGTCCGGTGTAGTTGGGACTTGGATGGTTCAAACCTCGAAGATAAGAATTTGAACAACGATTACGGTTTTTATGATTGATATATAGAATATGTGTATTTTCCTGTTCCGAGTTATCGAACAGGAAAATACACATATTCTATATATCAATCATAAAAACCGTAATCGTTGTTCAAATTCTTATCTTCGAGGTTTGAACCATCCAAGTCCCAACTACACCGGCCAATGCACACCAACATCAGTGTACTTGAATATGTCAAATTCTTTTACTAGCCAGTCATTCTTATTTTGTTTTTGTAAACAAAAACAAATGTTTATCCCTATAAACCGAGATAAAACTACGTCTTTTTATTCCGGGCTAGGAAGGTTACTACAGAGGTTTTGCTGACCGTCTTTTTATCTGATTCTAGAAGGTGGTCGATAAAAAGGTTTAACGGTACGTCTCTTATACAGGTCGACGAAATGGTAATTACCAACAAGTTTTAGTGTAGGTCTTTTACCAAGGAAGTAGTCTTTTTATCCGGGTCTGGAAGATGGTAAATACATTACAAACTTCCCATTCCATTGCTCTTCTCTTTTTTTTTTTTTTTTGCTCAGTGTCACCCCTCCCCTCCCCCCAACCCCCCCACCCCGCCAACTAATGTAGGTACGGTTCTGAACGCAAACTAACCTTTTTTTACCCCTATATATTTGTATCCAAAGTGTACTTACACCCATGATATACACTTTGTTTTCGTACGCTCTCATCGGCCAAAAAGCACAAAAAGGAGTCCACTGAGCTGCTTATCAAAACAGAAGATACCAGATGACCCACTCAAAAAATAAAATAACTACATGTCCTGCAACCACTTTCTACATAACCGTTCCCATATATGGGATAGCTTGGCAATGAAAACAACTCGCTTTTTTGTCAGACCAGTAAAATCAATATAAAGTACTGAAGAGGAGTGAAACTACGACTTTAACAGAAACAAGTAAGTATTTGTGAACCACGAACAGGCCCCAACCGCCCCCCAAATCAAAGGGGTATACAGTCAATTTTTGACCACTTCCAGAAGATTAAATCTGAACAAAATTAACAAAAGGCACATCTACATGACGAGACCTTTCATTTAAGCTAACTACCAATGCTCTACGACCAACAGAACCGGAGATATAGCGTGTACAAGCGTATTTCCCTAAAACCCCAATCATCGCCCATATTGGTCAATTTGTCCACTTCCGGATGATCGAATCTGACCAAAAGTACAAAAAGGTACATCTACAGATCGAGACCTTTCATTTGGGTCTATTCTCAATGTTCTATGACTAATAGAACCGAACATATAGCGTGTACAAGCTTATTTCCCTAAAACCCCAATTATCGCCCATTTTGGTTAATTTGGCCACTTCCGGATGGCCAAATCTGACCAAAAGTACCAAATGGCAAATCTACAGGTCGAGACCTTTCAATTGAGCCTATTCTCAATGTTCTACTACTAACAGAACCGAAGATACAGCGTATACAAGCTTATTTCCCTAAAACGCCAATTATCGCCCATTTTGGTCAATTTGACCACTTTCGGATGACGAAAAGTACCAAAAGGCACATCTACAGGTCGAGACCTTTCATTTGAGCATATTCTTAATGTTCTACGACCAATAGAACCGGAGATATGGCGTGTATAAAAAAGCGATGACGGCTCGACAGACAGACGGACAGCCCAAACCTATAGGACCCAATCCGAAGGGTTGGGCTCTAAAAACCACAGAAAATGCTGTGTCTTGATATATCCAGCAAGCCGCGAAAACTTGTACACTAGTTAACGAAGGTACCACCTACCCTCTTCCCCCAGCCTCCCCGCAGCTCACCAAAACCCACTCGCTCACCGGCTCACTTCGGAACGACACTGCATCGCCCGCCCCCCTAGCCCCCCCCCCCCCCCCTCCCCGTAATCATCAATTAGGGTGCTACCGAACCTTACTTTCTCCCAAAATTTATAATTTATAAGAAAAGTAGGGGAGGTACGAGAGTACAATCACGTTTTAACGTCATATGGCGTTACGCATTTTCCAATATACGTCAGCCACAATAGCAACCGGCAGTCCACCTCAAGGCATTCTCCCATCAAGTTTGAAGTTGATCGGTCTCGTCGTTCTAGAGTTATCATATTAACAAAATCAAGTGTCTGCAACAGACGCACACACTACATATACATACCCCAAACCCCGCCCCCCCCCCCTCCCCGAAAATTCAAAAACAGAATATTACACCTTCACGGGGGAAACATAATTATCGAGAGTGCCTTTTAAAGCTAAGTGCACAGCTTTAGAACAGATGAATAGCACCGGAAAGGATAGTTCACAAGACATCTAAGAGAAAAAACATATTTGATATGCTCCTTAATTAATTTACTTGGAAAGTGCAACAATTCACAAGAAAACTTGCAAAATGGCCCAAAGGTAGATAGTGCTCCAAACAATAATATAACCACATAAATGTGTTATCAAAAAAAAAAAAAAAACTTTCTCAAGCAATTACCTAATTGGTTCCTTGGAAGTGATTATATACCAAGCGAGCCTTACAGTCTGCCACCAACTCAGACTGCCCAAGGCCCTCCGCAAAGTAATCTGAATAGGCCTGTCACCCAAGTGAACGCGACAACCTGGAATTTTCTTTGCCTGTACATAACAGAATGTTTTCTTTCTGTACACAAAGCTCAAATATATCAATACATAAACAAACAAAGCAGCCACAAGAGGAGAAAACTAGTAAATTTGGCAATATAAATCGACTACTACCTATATTTACGACGATACACACACACACACACACACACACACATATATATATATATATATATATATATATATATATATATATATATATATATATATATATATATATATATATATACAACAATAAAATTAGTCACCTCCTGAACTGCGACCCGGAATTCGCCCCCCGGGGCCATGCCGAGCTGCTCGGTGAGGTGCGCCGACATGCTTAATAGCAACAAGTGCATGACACCCTGCAGAACGCCACTCTATCCAAACAAACACGCAAAAAAAAAACTTAAAAAAAAAAACAAAAAAACACTCGTTCAGTGATCATTATAGAGTGCGATTTTATCGCTACATATATCGATAAGCGAAAAGAAAAATCGCACTTTGGGGAGGCACGTGGGGCGTTAGGATGGTTTGGTCCCTTTCATCAAAATATTATTTCCAACACACTGAGATATTTGCGGGAAATCGCGCCTTTTTCTGATCATTTTGTTTTGCAACAAAAGGCCTGTAACATTCCAAGTCAAAGGTACATCATTCTTACTACTGCGCTGAAACAAACATACCTGCTTTACAGCTATCCTTAATTTACCGAAGTCTATATTTTTGGCTTCTTCCATGAGTGTGGCTTCGTCCAGCTGCAGGATGTTGACGCGGCTACTACACAGTTCCACGGCGACAATGTCGGGGCGAGTAGCCTGTATTGTCTGTGTGCGGGCAGAAAATAACTAGAGCATCAGTGAGGCAGGATCCCCCGTGTAACACATAATGTCACTGGATGTTAGTAAATTCAACGAAATTGAAAAGCCTGCATTGCCTAACAATTTCTCGTCGATTTAGAAAATAAGACGACGTTGCACATATACTGTATGTATATATTTTCACTGCAAACAATTTCCGATTTCGCACTTCGGACCAGTATACATGTTTGGTTAACGTGCGTTGATGCGCGGTGTGCATTTCGGACCAGTGTGCATATTTAACTTGCGTCGAAGCGCGGTTTGCATTTCAAACCAGTGCGCATTTTTATTTAACTTTTGTCGATGTGAGGTTCGCACTTCACACCAGCCCGCATGTTTATTTAATTTCCGTTGATGAACGGGTCGCATTTCGGACTAGTGCGCATGTTTATTCCACTTGTGTCGATGCGCGGTTCCCACTTCTGACCAGAGCGCATGTATATGGAACGTCCGTCGATGTGCGGTTCTTATTTGAGACCAACGCGCATGCTTATTTAATTTGTAGCAGACGATGATTTTGAAACAAAAGTTTACTAAATAAACAACTAATTAACCAACTAACTAGCTAACTAACTAACGGACCCCGTCTGCAAAGCGATAGGCATACCCTAGCTTACGTGTAACGTAAGTTGGGCTGAAAATATATATTTTTGAGAAGCCGTATTTTTGACAATGTTTAGCCGATTTCAAAAATAATACGACGTTGCACATCTGCAATATATATGTTACAGGGAATCTGTGTAATTAGGGATTTCATGAAATCCCTAGGGAATTCGTATATTGAATAAGCTCGTATTGATTATAAAACTATTTTGAAAAATTAGCCATTCAGGAAAGCTGTATAGTGATTCTTTAAAACTGTGTATCCCTTTTCACATCGAAAGGAATTGGAATTTATAATATTACCACCAAAAATAACAGAATTTGGCTTGAAATGTGACATAAGTTGCATTGGATAAAAATATCACTAAATTCAGGTACTGAAGTATCTCATGAATGATAGTTTGGCAATCGAGTGCTTTGAGTATATTAATTCAAAATCTACTGTTAATTTCGGTAAAATATTGCATTGCAAACATGAAAATTCTCAATAAAAACATCGAAATTGATTGAGCAAGTTATTACACGAATCCACTAGGGATTTCATGAAATCCCTAATTTCACAGATTCCCTGCAACATATATATATTTTCACTTCATAAAATTTCATAACGCTGAATGGAACAGTATTGGAGAACTGGTCTGGGCAACATCTATCTCCGTGCATACAATTTTTGGCCGATTTCAAAAATAATGCGACATTGCACTTGTACAATATATATATATATATATATATATATATATATATATATATATATATATATATATATATATATATATATATAGATATATATATATATATATATATATATATTCACGCCATAAAATTTCAGAACGCTGGATCGGATAGTTCGGAGAACGTGTTTTCACAAAATCCATCTCAGTGCTAACAAATTTCCTGAAAAACACCCACTTTTGACAAGTCGTATTTTTCAGAATTTGTGGCCGATTTCAAAAATAATAGGACGTTGCACACCTTCAATATATGTTCTAACCGTATTCCACAGGAAAAAGCTATACGACAAATATTTCTAGCCCGGACACGAGGGCTAACGAAAGCGGATAGACAGACAGACAAGCTGAAACCTATATCCTCTCGTTGCGCGGGGGATAACAGCTTGCCAAAATGCCCGACTCTAAAACAGAATCTGTATCACTGTACACTTTTAAAGAGCAAAAATACATTTGAATTACCCTTATATCATTTTTTTTTAATCTGCACACAACTAAATACCTTAACGACGTCATCTTGGCTTTCTTTACTAAAATGAGCCGTGCCGACCAGATAAACCTTACAACCACTGTCTGTTTCTAACAACGTGACGTTTTTTGGCAGCGCCGGGTTTTCCTCGCGCCAAATGTTCTGAGCGCTAGGGAAGTACACTTCAGCTGGTCTGGGTGGTGGTGTGGGAGGGTCGCCACTTCCATCCTCCTCACCACTTTCGTCAACGCTGTCATAAATTGACTCGGCGTCGTTTGATTCTGAAGCGAAAACATTCCAGTAATTAACCTGTTTAATTGATCTCACGTGTTACCACAAATAAAAATATGTCAAACAAATAAGAAAGTAGACATTTTTGTCATGGGCAAAATAAGGCACTTTCGACATAGTTGGTCCATTCTGGAATGGACTAACGCAGACTAGTGGCCGAAACATTCCTACAATACTATATATATATATATATATATATATATATATCGGTGATCCAAAGCACCAAAGGCCTAATTAGGACAGGCTGTTTATATTAGGCGTTGCACGTTTCGGGTCTTTTGATGTTTAGAGTGCTAATATTTTTAGGGGAAAGAAATCACGGCACACGGGTTAACAGTACATCCAGATAACTACAAGCTACTAATTTTGCGCACGATGGCGCCTTTACATTTTTCACCGGATTTAGCGCATCGGGGCGCAAAAGCATTAATTGGCGTGTGTAATCCTTAAATATCGCTCACTTGGTGGTTGAGACTATTCCCTTCCCAATTTGAAATACTCATTGTGTGTCAATTTTGTTGCCATCAATACCAAGGAATTATGTGTGATACGCCTCTATGCAGTCATATAAATTCTGTGTGATATGCCTCTATGCAGTAATATAATCACTTGTCATTTGTGCTATAATATATACTATATAATAACTACATAACACATGTAGTATTTACTATTTAATAAAGCAACAATATAATTTTATTCTACTATATTTTTTAATATATGATAATATTGTGTTATCGTTTAGCAATGGAGTACATACTACAATATTATATATTATAATAAATTAATATTATATGTACTGTATATATTTCTGGGTGTAATAATGACAACAATAACAACTAGACTGGCCAGTGTTTTTGTTAAAACAAAAACGGATATGTCTCCCCCGCCCCCCAATCAATCACGTGGAAAAAATTCCTTGCTTAAAAGTAAAACATTGGCGAGCCAAAACAAATTTAAAAAATCGCCAAAAATACATTTTACAGAAAATGAAGAATAACTTCGCAGTAAACATTTGCACTATATGTGGGTTCTTCTTGTCACGCTTCAGACTAATCCAACAAAAACTGTTTCGGAGATATCGCAACAATATGGGCAAAAAACTCAAAAATCCAAAATTAAAAAAATTGCCAAAAATAATTTTCAACGGAAATGAAGAAAAACTTTGCAGTATGCATTTGCGCTATATGTGTGTTCTTCTTGCGACGTCTAAGCCTTATCCAACGAACTGTGTTTGAGATATAGCCTGCTAAAATGAAAAAAAAAAATGCACTGACCCCCCCCCCCCCCCGTGCTAAAAATTTGCCAAAAATAGAATTTTTGAAGGAGCGCAAAAAAAAATAACACGGACATCATCTAGACATGTACACCAATATGTATATATGTTTTGAGAAGAATCGACTCATTAATTTCATAAGAACTCACTGCGGACAGACGGACGGGCGGACACACCAAATATTATATATGTCATCCTTTGGGGGAGACATATAATAACAATCATGATCATCATCATGGTATGTTTTTATGAGTCAACTTTTCAACTACAACAACTTTTCAAACCGCTTTACACAAAGATTCGATCTTGCATGCAATGAATTTACATTTTGCGTCTGAGGTGGGTTTGAACTTGGGACCTTTCGCATTCTAAGCGAGTAACACACCACTGCAACGGTTTGGGAAACCGGTGGGATGATACATTCCTAAGTAGTTACTAGTGCAAACTCCATGTCAGTGGGCAACTGGTTTGAGTGGTAAACGTCTGTACTTATTAACCACATCATCAAAAATGCCTGTGATATTGCACAAATGTTTGAATAATAGGGACTGGAAATAGGGAATCGTGCCTCAGAACATACGAAGTCGATCCCTATTAGCGGGACAACGGAAGGACTCGTAGCTCTGACAGAGAGATATACGGAGTAAAAGTGAGGAAGAGCGAACTCGGAGCTAAATCAGAGGTATTATTGCTTGCATGGCCAAACACACATAATTTGTAGTTATATGTATCAATATCATCCGATAATATGAACAAAAATCAAATTTCAAAACGGCGACAGATTTGTTTGTGTTGATTGCAACATTCAGAGTTGTATTTTTGCATATCATGTACAATTTTTTTGCGAGTGCCAGGGGGGGGGGGGGGGGGGGGAGAAAAAAAGTACAGCAGATCCAAATTGGTAAAACTGAAAAGAATGAGTCAAAGAACATTCAAATTGAACAGCACATCGTAATTGGTTTAATTACATATTGGTTTATTAGCTGCAGCAAACCACCATGGTTTATAATGTCATGGTGAATTGAGGGCCTTCTAGTTTGTAAATAAAACTGGAATAACCGGAGCGAATGTTGTTTTCACATTAAACCAACACATTTTCTGTTTTGCGATACGCTGTTCAATTTCATGTATCTCTCCGTGGCTGAAAATATCTCCAAGAAGCGGGCCGCTACGGATAAATAAATATACCAAGTTCAAATAAGCGGGCCGCTACTGATAAATAAATATACCAAGTACAAATATTGAGGAGCTGACTTGGAACTAGGCTGAAAACAGTTTTAATTTGTTAGGAGGAATATCTGAGTGGAAAGGGTTGGCAAATGTGATGGAACTTTGTATTTACTTGCAACAACAGTGAAACAATACAAAATACAGTGAAAAGAAATGTAAATATGCTGTAAAGTTTACCGCTGTCACTCATGTTTCGCACTCCAGTGTGTACACACATAAAATCGTGACGTAAAAATAGTCATCCAAACTTGGTCTGTGCGGGTTTGGATGACGTTCACAGCATCGCTTATTTCTTTGGTACATTAGATAGAAGCCATGAAGTTTGTGTGTTCCACTTCAACCACTTTAAAGGCAATCGGGGCATGTGTAGCAATTATTTTATTAGGGTGTGTAGTTTCAGTTTCATTTCGTACGGCAAATGTGGGAAATAATGACGTTAGTGTTCATCAATGCATATTGGAGCGGCTTTTGAAAATGAACCTAAAAGAAAAGTGGCGACTTCAAAAGGAATGGAACAATTTATCAAAAATAAACAGAACACTCGGCTGCCATGATGTTGTGGATTTCAGTCAGCCTATATTGTTAAGCTTTAGTGAACAGATTGAAAACCGTGTTGGAATAAATAACTTAAAACAAACATCTGACACTAGTTTTGAAAAAGGGAGAAACTTACGTTTTAGGAGAAACATTTCTCCAAGACCAGATTGTCATAATACAAGAAAACTGATGACATCTGGCCATCCTCTACTTATGCTGATACAAGAGGGCCATGACATATTATTAAAATGTCACACTTGCTCACATTCAAACACCTTGGAGTATGACGAAAAAACTATGCCTACAACCAATAATTTGACATGGTTTGTAAGGAAAGCTGCTGACATGAACACTTACACAACAGCACGAGAGTCAGATTTTACTGAAATAAGAATCGATGGAGAAGCTTATATTGGTACACCAAAGGGTGATCTACTTGTTGAAGAAGTAAAAGCATCACAAGCAGCTGAATACAAATGTGCAATTAATGGAATTTTGATGTCATTCTATCGAGTTGATGTTGTAGAAAAAGAACATCGCATTCAGGTGTGTGTTGTATAAGGTAATGAATGTTTTTGCAAGGTAAGGAGAACTAGATTTATAATATAAGTAGTTTTACGAATAATGAAGAAAGTAATATAACTCTTAAATTAGAATGAACGAAATGAATGAATGAATAATTTTTTAGTCCAAAGTATGAAATTTGCAATGTTAAGGAATTCCGATACGCACAAAAGAAATAGTAAATAATACTTAATTCTGTGATGCAGAATAAAGCCCTATTCATACTGTTGAGTCAAATGTCAAATGGCATAAGAGAAAACCATCTGTTTTACAAATAAGTCAAGAAGGTTGGTGGTTAGAGCCCAGGTATGGGCGGCCTAACCCTAGACCATACTATATGACTATGTGACCAAGACAGTTCTGGAGTACCTATGACGTCATAATGACGTCAGGAAGGTGGCGTAGAATTGTCATGAGAGTTTTGAAACATATATGAATGCGCTATGAATATGTGTTATGAATGTGTTATGAATGTGTGTTATTAATGTGTGCGTTATGACCTTATATGGCATGTTTTCACAAACATTTTGGTTAAGTCCGGAATAGCTAAGTCGGTAGATCGCAGGATTCATGGACCGGAGGGTTGGTGGTTCGATCCCACCTATGGGCAACCTAATCCTAGACCATACTATATGACTATGTGACCAAATCAGATGACTAATCACATGACGTCATGATGACGTCATTATGATGTCAGTATGACGTCATTAGAACGGGCGCGCGCTTCATCCAAAACTGTCATGACAGTTCTGGATCACGCTTGTGACGTCATTATGACTCTCATGGGGTTTCTGCGCCACCCTTGTCACGTCATTACGATGTCATCATAACGTCATAATAACGTCATCATGACGTCATCACGTCATCATTGTGACGTTATTATGACGTCATTACAACATCTATCCAAAAACTGTTCCAGAACCACCATGTTGGTTCTGGAACACATGTGACGTCATTTTGACGTCACTTCCTTTTCCCGTTCCATCATTTTCCCCCTACTGAGATACATTTTAGGAGAAGTACTATATTGTCATATTACAAGTAAAATAACGATATCTGACCATTTTCTCCTATGCTGATAGAAGAGGGCCTTGATATATCACTTAAATGTATTAGTTGTTTACATTCAAACAACTTTGAAAAATAGAATGGGGGATATTGAAATTCACTTGTTAAAATATGCGTCCGTTTGCAACGCAATGACAAAATCAGTTCGATAACTTATTAGAAGATACTCGTCTTTAGGCATTTGCGTTGTGTCCTTAAGCTGCATTAAGCTCTTAATAAAAATTATTTGCTAAAGAATGTGTCCTCAAGAGTTTTTGCGTTATGATTCTTGATTTTTGGCTTAAGCAATGTGAATACACTATAATATCCCTATCACACATCATTGAAATTGTATTTTTTTTTAAATTTTATTATATAGAACTTGTCTCACTCAATTAATAAGTACCAATCAACAAATGACCGAATGATTTCAATGTTTTTCCGCACCTCAGTTGTGCTATTATGGTGATGCAAAGTGCACATATTCAGTAGTGGGTAGAGTGGTGTTTTCGATAATGGAGGGGCGAGCAATGCAGCTGTGTGAATCTACCGGTCATACGCAGTACAAAATTATTTGTTTCCTTTTCAATCACATTGGATATACATGAAAAATTCAGCCATGCCTTGAAATTTGCAGAACGGTTTAAAGTTCAAAATTTGACTGAAAAAACCTCAAACCAAGGAATGTTGTTTTCAATATATGCACTTTGATAAATTTTCAAACATTCAAGGAATTACCATCTTTGTTTCAATGTTAAAGATTGAATGATACCCTGAAAATTTTCAATAGACGTGCGAAGCGGCAGTTTAATTGTCTCTTATATTGTATTAAGTATTCTGAGACCATTCCAGAAATATTCTCTGTCTCTAAAGCAAGGTGGTGAAATGCGCACTAATACATCATGAGTATTTAGTAAAACGACTGTCCGAACCTGTTATTTCGTAGTAGCTTCAAATTTGAGTCTACAAATATATTTAGCAAATTACGGTCAAGCACCAGTCAGGCACGACAATTGCACCCAGTAGTTAAAACGTGCAGTTGACAAGTGTAGCAAATTAAGAATCTGAAAAAAATAAACCTTAAAATTTTTATCACCACATGTTGGAAAACATAACCACAAATCTACAGTTCAGCATCCTTCACTACTTTTGAAACAAGCGATTAACAATATTGTTTGCCGCTTGATGACTGATCGTCAATAGCCAATTTTAAAGATTTAGCATATAGTCTGCGCAAAAGTACACTAAAATTATTTTTAAAAAAACCGAATATCGGAACCTATTGATTCACAGTGACATCCACAATGAGACTATCAATTTATCAGTCATTTACGGCCAATCTCGAGTCAGATGCGACAATTGAAACCGCTAATAAACAGGTACAGTCTTATAAAAGAAGTGGGCGGGATTTGCGTTGTTAACGTTATTAAAAGGCAACTCTCGTGGTTCTCACTGATTCAAAATTGCAATAATAGTGCAGAGTAATATCCGTGGAGAGTTTAAAAACGTCTATCCCTTTCATAAAAATGCACCAGCTTATTGAGTGGTTCAAAAATTGTGCTAAATTTGTTTTTAAAGTGAACGGTTTTGTTTTGAACATCAATATAAAAACAGTTAATCTACGTTTTTCATTGTGACAGTGCTATTTCTTGCTTTGTGTGTTAGGTTTAATTGTTAACGTATTATAGTTAAGGTCCTTTATTTTAATATTGGGTTGTTTTGTTGTATTGTACAGGAAGATCGCTCAATTTAAATAAAAACTGTAAACTACAAGAATAGATTCTGAGGGTCCTAACTTGAAACTAAATATACTTTAGTAATAATAACGAAACTTAAAGAATGAGTAGCATAAAAGATGGAAATGACCTATCGGGTTGAGAACCCCTAGGAAACTTCGCTATTTTTTAAAATATAATTAATAGCTATACACAGAAAAATGTAAACTATACCACTCTATTATAAAGTGGCATGACATGTCGAACTTTCTGGCAATCCGTTCAGGGTTACTCATGGCATGCAAAATATTTAAAAAATGTTTGGCGTTTTTGAAAAATGCGTTATACTATACATATCAAGTGCTATCTACGCATACTAAAATAAAAGCAGGATCCAGTCAGCCTTACAAAAGCAATGCATTGCATGACGTATCAGTAATGATGACCACGCATATTATTAGAAACAAAAGTAAAACACTAATGTCAAACTAGTTTTTTTCGTTTTATAATTTTTATATAAAATGATCTACATGATTTTAATATCAGTTTAAGGTATCGAAAGGAAGAACTAGCCATTCAGCATATCTACACTTTTGAAACCAAATTTTTTTCCCCTTAGAACTAAAAGCTCACACAACATAACGTGTTAACGAAAAGTATGAGTGTGAAAAATGCAAACAAATATTTGTATGGTCATATTTATCTAATTTAACGGTGCTTTTATGTTTAGCTATACCGACAGCTCACAGCCCTGGGTGCTTTGTATTGGACTGGGATACCCGTTGTATTCTACAAATACAATGCGTGATAGATACAATGCACACCAGGCCCATAGTCTTTTATAACACAAACACACGTTACCATGCCTTTGATAGCCAAACAGATTAGAAATAACCTTCGTTTGATACTACCTTGGACTATGACGCTGCTTGTGTGTTGCATGGCAACATTCGTTACAAAATTTACTGATCACTTCTTTACAAGGGAGTGCATTTTACTGGTTTACTGTTACTTGTGTGGGTGTTGCAATAGAATTGAAATTATATGTCTTAAACACTTGGAAAGCTGCAATCCCTAAGTGTAACTGCCGGCAAATTCGTACAGGCATCCCCGTGTTTCTCTTTTTTGTACAAATTGGTTCCGCACAAATCAGACACGAACAGCAAAACGCAGAAATTTTAACGAATTAGGGAGTGCTTCAGATACCATGTTTTATACATAAAAAGCTCATCACACATATACCACAACAACGAATACGGGTTGTCGCATTTAGACAGCTGAGGAAACTGTAGTATCCCGATGGTTACTTAATTTGCAAATCCTTTCTAAACATGTAGATCATTGAGTTCAGTAAACTGTTCGATCAACAGAAAATACTTCTTTGCTTGATCACAAATGGGAATTGTTGGAATTGAAGAAACAAGTCTTTCAAATTTTTCAGACACACAGAATGGCATAATAATAATGAAGTAGTATCGAACAGGGGTACAATAAATATTACACATAAGCTAACACAGCAATATTTAATAGAACAAAAAATGAGACTTTGCTACATCCTAAACTTCTTTACAGGCTTATTCTCTTTGTGGCCATTTGCAAAACAGCGTTTCTTTGGCGGTAAGAAGGAGGACGTTTTGATAGTCGACATACCTGTTTAAATATGTTTATTATGTAGGTCGTAGAAGAGTCCCTTGAAGGGATTCATCCCGAACCTGAGAGAGTTCTTCAAGACAACAACCTGAAAGTCTTTACCTTGTGGGAGCCTTGGAGTGACTGTACAAGGTCAGGAAAAGTATTTTTTAAAATTCATATCAGTTCTTTTGAACCGAAAAGAAAATAAAAAATAGCAGTTTTGTCAGACTTGCTTTATTTTTTTTTAGAAATAAAGAAACGATTTTACAATTTCAAGTTCTTTTTGTTATTGTGATATTATTCATGGCAGGTGGACACACCGTGTTTGTATTGCTAATAATATCAAGAAAATGGAAGTGCCCGAGTGTTAACGCAGCCCGAGTGCCGTTTGATTACATGTCTTTTATCATGATTTTTATCCTCATTTCTCTTTAAAATTTAGAGCACTTTGATTTGTGAGTTATGCACGAATAGAATCAAATTTTGTGAATCTTGCCTCTGTCTAAAATTTTGGTTATTTTTAGGCGCCATTTTTATTTAAATTTTCAGCTTCCTATATTGCGTTCCATACATAAAACTCTGAGAGATACCAAATGTATCAATTGACCACTGAATATTGGGAGTTGGACTTTAACCATAAGAATTACCGAGCGGCGGTCCAAAAACAGATATACTATGAACCACAGTTTCAAAAATCCCAGGCATAAGGAAGATCCTAAAAAGATGTGAAGCTTATGACAAAAATCATCCCGAATTCATATATTGATGTTGTGTTTACTTCCCTTTGCCGTGACATTATTGTCGTTTTCCCTGTATTTTTGCAAACCCTGTTTCCTTCATATTATTTATTTCTGATTGCAAATAAAAAATAAATTATCCATGCACATGTCAATACGATGAAGACGTTTTAAAAAGGCCAAGGAGGATTTCATAAAAGTGCAAAGTTGCCCCTCCAATGAGGGTGGTGGGTGGGATGGAAGAATTAAGGTTAGACCAATGATTTTCGTTTGGTGTGAGGTGTCAGACAAAGGTTTTCCAAGAAACTCAAAGTTAACATTTTTGCAGTTTGTTTTTTCTTGATATGCATCATTGCTTACCGTATCGGCATACCACCACCCCCCACCCCACCACCTGAAAAAGTCAATCCACCTCCAGATCAAGTATGCTAAGTTCGCAATGTTGATGCGGGAGGGAACTAGGGCAAAAGTCATCGAAATATTGCCCTGACAGTTTGTGTCATATTTAGCCTGAAAGAAACATGCCGATGTGTAATAATTTATTTCTGTAATAGGTGTTCTTTTGTAGATAATGGAATGTAGTTTTGTTAATAAGAAGGATTGTACAGGCTTGATCAAACTACACAAAATGTCAATAATCTGGAGTTATATTTTTATTTTAAATTGATCATCTTACTGTCTAATAGGTTGAAAGAAATGATTACGTTTATTTTCTAGATAACGCATTTATAATTCAGTTAACAATTTCAATTGACAGATGTAATGTTAGAGGAGAAAAAAGAAGAATAGGACACTGTATGGTTAAAAAAATGGATACAAACAAACCGGTCTTACCTGTTGACATACCGAATTTGCATCATTACTATCACGGTGTACCTTGTCGATCAACAGTACTGCCGAAAGAAATTGCAAGCCTAGAAGAAATAAAGTACAGATACAGTGAAACTTTGATTGCATATTGCTTTTTGCCATGTCCCACAGTTGAAGCTATCAAAACAGTTACCGATCATCTAGGTAACGTAGTAGAAGTTGTTGAAACTGGAAAAGGATTCCTATCTATGAAAGAAGAGAAACCGACGTTTCCACCTTTGGTGAAACGGGAAACAATTTATCAAGAAGTAGGAAAGTCGCTTATTATGAGCTGCCCTTTAGACGACTCTCGAAATCAGCCTTTGCGGTGGCAGAATGGAAGCCAGATGATTACTTTCTTATCTGCCACAGAAAAACACCTTGGCCGAGTTTTTATTGACATTGCAAATAGATTAGTGATAGACAGTACAGAATTCCATGACACTGCAGCGTATAGTTGTTGGCTAAGGGAAAGGCATGTGGCAACAATAAAAGTCAGGATTGTACCGAGTTTTGGAATTTCTCATATTACGGATAAAATAACATTAATTGGCGTTATTATAACTATGCTGATGATAGGTTTCATCGGTGTAGCAATTTTTAGGCAACAAAGAAGTGATAATAAAAGATATTACTAAAAGCATAATAGTCTTTTGGGCTATTCATCAAGATTTTTAATTTAATTCTGAAAAGCAAGTACAGTAATTTGATCCATGATTTGTTGGCATTGTAATGCAAAAGTACGGGATCATACCATAAAACAAATAACAAAAAAGAACAACAACACCTATTTCATTTATCCTGTCTAACGTTATTGTGTGGTAGATAGATTGTTACAAAATAGCTTGTGTAGGTCAAAGGATAAAGCGTTTGGGAGAGTTTGGATCATTTTACAGTTATGTTTACTTATAATGATGGTGTAAACATGTTTATCCAAGCTGTATCGGTTAAATATAAATTTTACAGCATTTTAAGCAGCATTAAAATTACTTTGATAGTAATCAAATAAGAAGTAACAGCCAAATATGCACGAATACGTTTCTTAGGAATCATTGGTACTTAGAAATAAAATTAAACAACTGTGCTTCGTCTCTAATAATATTCGTTTCTCGTGGTATCGTATTCTAAAAGGAATATTGGCCATTTTTCAAGAATATAGTGATAGATCCTAGGTCTGAGTGCTGAACATTAGATTCAGAGGTACGCGAATTACAAAACATCAAGCATACCCAATAGCTTATGGCCGATATAACAAAAAATCATCCCGTAGGTAGCCAAACCAGAATGAAAAATCAAGTCGGTTGTCGTCCAACGAACGGTTCTTTGAAATATTTGTTCTTTCCTGAAAATAAAGCTAGCTAGGAAAAGATGCACGTGTTTGGAAACAGGTGAAGCACATGTTGTCTACGAGATTTTCACGAAAATCATAAAAGCACAGGAAAGACTTGGTTTGTTTTGCCACCATGTCCGTTAACATCAAACAGCGCATGGGAGAGAGAGAGAGAGAGAGAGAGAGAGAGAGGGGAGAGATAGAGAGGGGAGGGAGAGAGAGAGAGGGGGAGGGAGAGAGAGAGAGAGGGGGGGAGAGAGAGAGAGGGGAGGGACAGAGAGAGGGAGAGAGAGAGAGTGGGAAAGAGAGAGAGAGAGAGAGGGGAGGGAGAGAGAGGGGGAGAGAGAGAGAGAGGGGGGAGAGAGAGAGAGAGAGAGAGAGAGAGAGAGAGAGAGGGGAGGGAGAGAGAGAGAGGGAGAGAGAGAGAGAGAGTTCAACCAAAAAGTAGGACAGTCAATCTTAAACTGAAGGGTTCTGCTATAAATTTTAAGTTACCAGCTTTAAGCTTTAGACTGAATTCGGACACATTAACTTACGTATCAGCCAACAAATTTTAGTATTTATGTGGATTTTAACTCCCATTTGTTTTACTGCTGTACTGTCGCTAATGAAAAACCAGGTAAATACTAACCACACGGTTTTCACTGCGGGGTAGCGAAACTTGCACTTGGTCACAAATTCTAAACACTTAAAAATTCATAATTCTGTAAAAAAGTTTTTCTTAAGTATTATGCCAACTTGACAGTGCATTAAAACTAAACAAACACAAGCTTTTGACATGTTATACTTCAGTAAACATTCTGACTCGGAGGTAAGGTTGCCTTAGAACCAGACCAAATTGCAACACTGAATCTAAGTATAAGTTGGTTCGATTGGCTGTAACCAGAGATCATCGTCTTTGACACCAAGTTGATTAGTGTTGGATAAGAAACTATTTGTAGATTTGCCCACAGAAAATCCACTACCGCAACATTAATTTTTTTGTAATAGCATGTGCCACCATAGATCAACGCCTACTCAAAGCCTTAAACAAAACTAAATGTACATTTGATAAAAACACTCTTTATATATGACGTTGATTTTCGTTTTCAAAAACTATTTCCAATGGTCAAAAAACGTCTCTGATGCAATCTTGCATATATTTTGGAACATCGATGATTTATGTAGACACCGCTAAAATGTTCTGGTCAAATAAAAAATAAATTACCGTGTTAACTTTCACAGGAAATTCAGTACTGGTACTGGAAATATATGAAATATTTGAAATATTTTCATGAAAATTGAATTTGTGCATATCTTGTGTTACCCGATGACCCACAGGGAACGCGGATCGATAAATACTATTCTTTATGGTTGTTACTGTCTAGACGGTGATCTGATTAATATTTTTGTGACGTCTATATGTCACTCTCCCGACGTCTAAATAAGTCGTCAGGTAAAACTTGTGAAGTTGATGGCCGGGGCCCCCCTTTATTTAGATAACCGTAAAAAGGCCACCTCTGTAAAAACGTTGGATGCACCCCCCCAAAAAAAAAAATTTTTGAAAAATATATCCATCCCCACTGAGATATTTGCTGTTCAGACTAAGGGCAATGATACAGCACATGGCACACATTTACCCACTCTTTGTCAAAAGATCAGTAGCTTACTCATACTGCTAGCTGTATAATAGCATGCATCTCTTTTATAAAGGGGCCCAAAGGCAAAAGCTCAAAGTCCTTTCTTCCATGTAAACTGCTAATAAATTTGAGGTGAACTCTGCGATTAGGTGTTTACGTGGAAAAGGAATCCCACGGAAACACTCAAACGAAATCTGTAGGTATTGATAATCTCGAAGTTTAATAAGGCACGGAAAGAAACAATAGTTTTCTCAAAGGTTAATTAAGCAGAATTTAAATCTTATCAAAACAAGTGACATCTGTAACAGTTCGTCGTGTTAGCTATGCTACAGTCAGATTTGTCAGACACCTTGAGACCAATCAGAAAGGAGCATTTTATTTGCAAATGCAGCAATATGTTATAATTGTTAAGTTCTTGTTATTTTCAATCTCCCAGTTATTTGCTTTCGTGCGAATCGGTAAAGTGTTTCCGTATATTTCCTTTTTTCCGCCAAAACCTTGTCACGCGAACTTCTCTTAGACGGCCAGAGCTAGAAAGACCAAATTTGGCAGAGACATAGTATACCAAGTCTAGTTGGTTCAGCTCAATTTTGTTTGAAATTTATTAAAATTTTATATGCAAAAATGGACAGTGATTCTTGCTGGTTGGTTTAGCTCAATTTTTTTTAGAAATGCATCAAAATTTTATATGCATAAAATGAACATTGATATTTAAAATTTGAAAACCTTGTCACGCAAATTCCTTCTTCTAGGGTTAGGACAACCAAATTTAGCACAGACACAACATAGAATATGTACTTCGTTCAGCTCAATTTTTAAAGAAATTCATCAACATTTAATATGTAAAAATGGACATTGAAATTTTGCCATTGACGCCCCTTTAAAAGGCAGGCAGATGCTTTGCTTTCCAAGTTATAGGAACTGTTATGCTCTCATCATAGGCGTATTAATCGCAAATCACAAGAGGAGTTAATGCGAAATTCTTTAACACCACCCAAGGCAACGACATTCGGCCATCCCTCATCAACGCTGAGGAAGAGACCGGATCCAGTGCCGGTGGGAGCGCCTCAATCCAAGAAACACAAAATGGACACGAAAAAGCAGGCTGCCACTCCTAGCCAGAGGTAGCACCCAATCAAAGTATCCGGCACAGATCGCACTACGATATTTGCCTGATGCTTTAGGTTTCTGCGAAGAATTGGTTTATCCATTCCACAAATCGAACGTAAATATGCCCTTAGAGGGGGAGGATAAAGCATTTTTGGCAAGCTTGACGCGCTAGGAGCTCCCAAAAACATGGTACGATGGGTGCGTTGGGGGCTTCCCTTACCGTTTGCAAGAGACAGGTCGAGACGTGAAATCCTTCCACCTCTTGTCAAACTTCCCAATCCTTTTTTTGGTCACGTCATACGTACGCATGCCACAGAAGCAACTCGCATTACAAACAATGGTTCAAGATCCCATAGAAAATAAAGCCATAGGAAAAGATGCTTATAGGCACTCATGGGTTTTTCAGTCGAATTTTTCTTGTTCCAAAATAGTCGGGCAATAGGCATCTTGTCATAGACTTGTCGCATCTCAGTCAATTCCTACATCTCACATCGTTTACGATAGACACTCCGAAATTGATCAAATCCACCCTAAATCTGGGTATGTGGGCTGTGCCCGTGGACCCTTTCGCTGCACGAAGCGTCGCTTGCCTTCAGGGTAGCGAATCAGAATCATTGGTTTCTTGCTCTACCATTCGGTTTGTCAATGAAACCGTAAGTTTTTATTTATTGTTCATGTGATGAAGGTAGTCAAGCGCTGGGGGCATAAAGTAGGTTTTGCTCGTGTTCCAATATCTCGACGATTGGTTCCTGGTGAGCGCAAATAGGCAGCTTCTTTTAACTCAGTTGAACACTGCTGGGCGGTGTGATGTTCTGGGTCTGTTGGTCAATCTCAGCAAATCAGAATTGGTTCCAGCTCAGAAGATAGAGTTTTGGGGAGAATTGTTAGATTTCGTGAGCGCCAGGGCGTTTTCCATGCAAAGCCGAATGCAAAAAGTAGGTCTCTGAATGCACGGATTGTGTCTTCACCAAAATCTCGGGTCACTTCTCGGTCTACTGGTGACAATGGAAAAAAACGGTCGAACTATGCAGGTGTCATTTTCGGGAGATTAAACGGCTTGTCTTGAAGACTTTACGTCGAGGCATCGGACACGGTTGACCTTGTGGGCTCTCTGATCTAGAATGGTGGTCGTGTCAACCCAGTTTTTTAATCGATGTGCCCTTCTCTCTTCCAGCTCAGACGAAGCAGATGCAGACAAACGCCTCTTGCAACGGCTGGGATTTCTTTTTCCAGGGTCGAACGGTGAGGGGTCGCTGGCCAATTCACGAACGACGGTTGTATATCAATGTATTGGAAATGAAGGCGGCGTTGATGGTTTGTCAAAGTCAAGTCAAATTTTTCGAGGGCAACGTGGTTCAGTTATGCATAGATAATCAGAAGGTAGTGTCTTACTTGTCCAAGCAAGGCGGCACCCGTTCATCGTATCGCCAAGCAGGTTCTCTTGACTGCTCGTGATTGTGGTTTTCTCCTTAAACCGTCACACAACCCGGATGTTCTCGCGGTTTAACTTTTCGAATGGGCGTTAACGGATTACAAGTGTCACTAGATTGCTTCTTACTCTCCATGTGATCCACCTCAGGTTTATCTCTCTGCCAGTTGCATCTACTACCGTTTTCCAGTATACTTTTCCCCGTGTCCGGATGCGGCAATATTATCGATCGATGCGATGCTGTATCAGTAGCCGACACAGGTGTTGTTTGCGTTTCCACCGTCGTCTCTCATGATGGCTTTCACGAAGAGTTGGCACGAGAGGCCTCGTCTCTCTTGCGAGTAGCCCCGATCTTCCTGAACTGTCTTGGTTTTTTTGTGGATGAGGTTAGCGTGCGTAATAAGTCTTCCAATTCCCCTGGAGTATAGCAGTCTGCATCAGCCTCATTGGGAACATTATCAGCCGAAGCCTCAATTGTTTCAACTGAAACTTTGGTGCATACTGAAATCCAAGGGTTTCGCTTAGCGAGTAATGCAGAGAATGGATACTATCCACAAAAATTCCACGAACAAGGTGTACTTGTCACACTGGTGATTTTTCGAGTCATGGTGTCCAGATAGGCGTATCGATCCTGTAACAGTGGCGCCAGTCGCAGCGACTGCCTTTTTACGTTTGTTCGAGGTCAGAATGGTGTCAGTTAGATCGATTATGACGTATCGCTCGGCTCTCACATTCATTTTGAAGCAAGCATCGGGTTTTGATTTGTCCTCTTGTGAGGTGTTCTCAAATTTGCTGAGGTCATTTTGCAGATGGTGATACCAGCCATGATACCGGTCATGTGGTGTTATGCCCCGTCTCCCTAATACGCGCGTATAGTAAACGATCAAGTATTATGGGAGATCTTTCCAAAGCTTCTCGTTATAATTATATCAAGAAAACAACATCGTTAGCGTATGATGATATAATTAAGGAACCTGAAGATGTAATTCAAAAGCGATTGTCAAATAAAGCTCATCGGGTTAAACATGTAGCGCACTCCTTACGTAATTCTAATATGTCAATGTGCGACTTATTAAGGGTTGGCTGTTCGAAACTGCACTCACAGCATGTCGTTTGGCCCATCACTTTATGGATGTGATGACGACCCGATGCAGTGGCGTTTTGTACCATGGCCGGGTTTTTACGCTGCGATGTGTCGACACCTGTAATGGCTAATTACTATTTTTTCACTTGTAAAAGAATGGAGGAACATAGGCTCGTGTGACGATATTTGTATGTGTGGTCGAGCTTTATATTGTTAACAATTGACAGTTCGCGGTGAAATCCCACTGAATGTTGCCATTGTTGTTGAATGGGCAGCACGCTTTGACACCCCTCTGAAATGAAAAGATAAATCGAACTCGATCCCTTTTATTTCTGCTTTTGCTCGACATAATGTCTTGTAGACAGCGTGTTGACCAGGCCCAGTTCGAGTAGCCCATAGTGATGGCTTCGTTTTCTTCAAGTCGATATTTTCGAAACTAGAACTAAAGTATGTAACTTTTATTACTCATTTTTATGAGTAAAATATCTTGTAAACGTAGAAACCATCACTCGAATTATACTCCCACCTCCCTATCAATAAGGATCGTGTGGTGCGATAAGTTGGGTATGGTTCTATTACATGACAGGATCTGCACCGACGCTGATTGGTCGGATAGTTGACAAGCAAGAATAAACATAGCAACAGTGCACCTGTTAGGGGTACCCATATATGGAGGTTTATCTCATAAATTTTTTATACATCGCAGTAACCAATGTTCACACATTGGAAAACCCATAGTGATGGTTTCTATGTCTGCAAGATATTTTATTCGTAAAAATGAGCATTAAGAAATTAAGTACTTCAGCTTTCTCCTATAACTTAAGTCCAGACTTAATCTGATCCTTTCTGGCGTCTTCTTGACTTTTTGGTTTGACATAAACAATATAAATTGTGTATCTTTGTTTAAATATGGAGGTTAAAGGTCAAAACATCATTTGTTTCTTTTGTTTAACTAGTGAGATGGCTAGGGAATCACACTTTTCACAAAGGAGGCAAAATAGTAACTGGCTTTGTCCTATTTTGGACGATATTTTCTTCGTATAAATAAAGTTCACTTGAGTGCTTGATACTTTTAGGTCTGGTACAATCATCATAATGATCATTATCAACATCATCATCATCATCATCATCATCATCATCATCATCATCATCATCATCATCATCATCATTATTATTATTATTATTATTATCATCATCATCAGCAGCAGCAGCAGCATTCATCATTGTGGCATTTATATGGCGCATATTCAGCGTTAGCACCTCTACAGTCTATTTGTAGAGGACGGTGTGGCCGAGTGGTTAAAGTCTCTGTCACAGCAAAACGTTGTGGTGTTGTAAGTTGTGGGTTCGAATCCCGCTCATGGCTAGGAATCACAACATTAGTTACACCCCTAGAGATACATGTGCCTACATAGTTTTCTGCCTTTCTACTTAGAAATATTGTAAAGCGCCGACTTCAATGCATCAGATAGGGACTATACGAAACACTGTATGAGCAGGTCGAATTAACTTAACACTTAAAATGTAAATGAACATCACTTAAAATGTAAAAAAAAACTAAAAACACAATCATATAGGTAATGGTTGCTCTATCTATATCCCGGTGTCACTAAAATACAATATCCAAAGCGTAATGGCTATAAGCTTTCCTAAATAAGTATGTATTCAGTTTCCTTCTGAAATGAAGGAGACATTCGATTGTTTGCGGTTCAGTTGGAAGATCGATCGACAACCTTGTACAAAAGGCACGTGAACCATGCTTTTTCGATATTTTGGAACGAGTAATTGACCTTTATCAGATGACCGTAGGTTTTTATATGGTTCGTATCTGACGAATAGTTCGTTGAGGTAGCTTGCACCGGTTTTATTAAGAGATCGATGGGTTGTGGTTGTGGTTGTGGTACTTTAAATTGGATTCTATCTTGCACAGGTAGCCAGTGTGGTTATTTCAGGTGTGAAGTGATATGCTAGCACCTTGGTATTTTTAGTATCAGTCTTACAGAGCAGTTCAATACCTTCTGCAGTCCATATATACTAGTCTGTGGTATACCAACATAAAGACTGTTGCAGATGTTCAAGCTGCTTTTAACGAGGTTTTTGCAATATTGGCGTCAATAAATCGACTGATTTTCTTTATCTAAGATATATAAAAGTAACAAGTTTCACACACTCTACTTTTAGACATTTTGGCGTCGATGACAACACCGAGGAATTTCATTTTCTTTGCAAAAATATTGAAAAGTCATGAAGAAACTTAAAAGGTTATTATTTGTCGTTTAAGGTCATATCTTGGTGCTTTCTCTCATCGATTTTGATGAATAAGCTTGGGCAATATCAATCTTGTGGGCGCGGAGATGTGATGATAGTGGTATTCTGGATGCACACATCTTCCTGCCCGTCTGACACTTGTAGCCGTCTGTGGGAATCAGGTCGGAGCCGCTCTTGCTCAGCCTTTTATCGAAGACACGGGCAGGCGTTGAGAAAATATCCCTGCTTCAGCTGATCATAGAACATAGCTTTCGAAATGTTAGAGTCGGCCACGTGTACCACCCATTGCAAAGAGCTATGGATGAGTTTGACTTGTATATTAGTTTGTCGTAAGACGTCGGTGTTTGGTACTTTATCTTACCACTTGATACCACATATTCTTTTGAGACCCCTGATACGGAAGGAATCTAGTTGACATAAGTGCCTTCTACACAGCGTCCATGTTTCGTGTAGTAGTGTGAATAAAGCGCTGGCAATAGAAACGCTTATTTCCGTCTGAAATTTGATGCCCCTTTGCCCTACAACCTGTGCGATAGTAGTAGTAGGAAAATGCCGGTTCTGGAACAGGAAGTGACGTCACCTGTCTTGACCGGAAGTGACGTCATCTGTCTGGACCGGGAGTGACGTCATAGGCGTAACCATGGTAACGAAGTGATTTCATAGGCGTAACCATGGTAATGAAGTGACGTCATAGGCGTAACCATGGTAACGAAGTGAAAAGGCCGGTTTTGGAACAGGTGTGCCAGAACCGGCGCCGGTTCTGGAACAGGAAGGGACGTCATCTGTCTGGACCGGAAGTGACGGCATAGGCGTAGTCATGGTAACGAAGTGACGTAGCCATGGTAACGAAGTGGCGTGATAGGCGTAACCATGGTGATAATGTCGTCATCAGTCACGTGACCAATGAAAAGCCAATGAAATCCTTGAAGACAATGAAGCCCCGCCCATTTTCTGTCTATCATGTCAATCATCGTGACGTCGTGAATCACATGACCAATGAAAAGCCAATGAAATCAATGAAGACAATGAAGCCCCGCCCACTTTCTGTCTATCACCTGTCAATCATCGTGACCTCACACCCCATCATATCTATTTTTAGACTGGGGAAATTTTACAACATTTATTTTCAATAACTTTTTAAAAAGTAGATAACTTTTTTTATGTTCAACCGATTTGAATGAAAATTTCACCGTTTGATTCAGTTTTATATCTAGTTTTGACATAAAGTAGTCACTGGCTATTTACACATGTGGCTGTATGCATATTTGTAACATGCCGCCATTTTCACTTTGTTAAAAGTGAAAAATTGAGATAACTTTCGCTATGGTTGGTCGATTTGCATGAAAATTTCACTGTCTGATTCAGTTTTATGTAAAGTTTTAACATTAAGTGGTCACAGGCTATTTACACCGGTGGCTGTATGCAAATTTGTAACATGCCACCATTTTAACTTTGTAAAAAGTGGTCGAGTTGCATGAAACTTTCACTGTTTGGTTCAGTTTTATATCTAGTTTTGTTGTAATATAGTCATGGGCTATTTGCGCAGCTGGCTGTACGCATAATTTGACATGCTGCCATTTTAACTTCGTAAAAAGTGGAAAAATGTGATAACTTTCGTTATGGTTGACCGATTTGAATGAAAATTTCACCATTGGATTCAGTTTAATGTCTTAGTTTACAGTAGTTTGCATAGGTGGTTGCTGAAATGGCGCGTGCCCACCATTCAAACATGTGTTTGAATTATTTTTTCGGAACATATTACGTCAAACTATTGTTCATCAAGTTGTTTAGCAATTGTACAACAATTGTTCAACAAGCTGTTGTTCAACATGTTCAACATGTTGTTGAACAAGTTGAACATGTTCAACATGTTCAACATGTTGTTTAACATGTTGTTTAACATGTTGTTGTTCAACATGTTGTAGCTCAAGCAATTGATGGAACAATAGCAGTTCGTACAAGAAAAACAAGACATATGTTGAATAGTTTTATTAATACACTTAAATACACACAGCTTAAATCTATAACAATATTATAACATTTGTTGATTTACAAAGTCTTTGTTATAAAGTTTAGTCAAATAAGTCTATTTTTCTTCATGTGCTTCACTCTGTTCATTGTCATCCATATCACTTTCTTCGTCGTTGCTTTCATCTTCCTCCTCCTCATCTAGAAGCTCTTCAAAGAATGCATCGTTTCTTCTTATAGCCGCCTTTAGTGCCTTTGAATACTCGTAATGTTTTTCATCAACAAAGTAATTGAAGTCTTTTAAAATGGTTTGATAATGTTCGTTTTGTTCTAGAAGTTGGGCATATTTGAATAGTCTCATAAACAGTTGTTTAAGTCGACGCTTAAAAATGGGTCGAAAGTCATCACTTGCTATTTCACGCGCATCTTCAAGCCCTTGTTCTTCATATTCTGAAACCTTTTCTTGAAATTTGGTATCATATTCATCGTAGACTTCTTGAACCATATCATAACAAACAGAGTCTGTTTCTGACTCACTTTCAGAGTCTGTTTCTGACTCACTTTCAGAGTCTGTTTCTGACTCACTTTCAGAGCTGCTGTCATCATCATCTTCAAAACAATGTTCCATATGTTTGAACGAAGCTTCTTGACTGTTGTAGAACGCACCACATTCTGTTCATAAAACTGAATCAGACAGTGAAATTTTCTTTCAAATCGACCAACCATAGCGGAAGTTATCTCAATTTTTCACTTTTTACAAAGTTAAAATGGCGGCATGTTACAAATATGCATACAGCCACATGCGCAAATAGCATGTGACCACTTTATAACAACACTTTACATAACACTGAATCAAACAGTGAAATTTTCATGCAAATCAACCAAGCATAACGCAAGTTATCTCAATCTTTCACTTTTTACAAAGCTAAAATGGCGGCATGTTAAATATGCATACAACCACATGTGTAAATAGCCTGTGACTACTTTATTACAAAACTAGATATAAAACTGAATCAAGCGGTGAAATTTCCATTCAAATCGGTTGAACATAACAAAAGTTATCTACTTTTTAAAAAGTTACTGAAAATAAATGTTGTAAAATTTCCCCAGTCTAAAAATAGATATGATGGGGTGTGAGGTCACGATGATTGACAGGTGATAGACAGAAAGTGGGCGGGGCTTCATTGTCTTCATTGATTTCATTGGCTTTTCATTGGTCACGTGACTGATGACGTCATTATCACCATGGCTACGCCTATCACGTCACTTCGTTACCATGGCTACGTCACTTCGTTACCATGACTACGCCTATGATGTCACTTCCGGTCCAGACAGATGACGTCACTTCCTGTTGCAGAACCGGAACACCTGGATCTGGCACACCTGTTCCAAAATCGGCGCCGTTTCTGGCACACCTGTTCCTAAACCGGCCTTTTCACTTCGTTACCATGGTTACGCCTATGACGTCACTTCATTGCCATGGTTACACCTTTCACGTCACTTCGTTACCATGGATACGCCTATAACGTCACTTCCGGTCCAGACGGATGACGTCACTACCGGTCCAGACAGATGACGTCACTTCCTGTTCCAGAACCGGTATTTTCCTACTACTGATAGTCTACCAATTTGTCTATCATCAGCGGCAGGCTGATGCAGTATTTCAGTTAAGTACGTCTGCCTGTAATGATATGCATGTCTTCCAGGTCGTTACCAGACAAGGTACAGTGATCTACAAAGAGTAGATCACAGCTCAGAGTTTTTTAAGTGTGCATTTCAAATCTGAGTAGGTTGAAGCACGCTGCCATCAGAACGCACTTATATATACCACAGCTTTGTAAATGTCGTAGAATGCATATCGAAACATTAATGAAAACAGAGTTGAAAAAAAGATCATGGGAGCTGAGATGAATCCTTGTTTCGTAACAATGCTGATTTCGAGTGGACTGAGAAATCACCGCTTTCTCTCACTCTCCCCATTATGCCATCACGAAGGTTATCCTTGCGGACACCTTCATGCAATGCATTGTGGGTAACTGAGGGCATAATGAGCGATATTTGTAGTTTATAGCACTGTTTTATACCAATACAAATTCTTCGATATTTAAGTTAAGTAATAAATTTTTTCTGAACGGTAAAAACTTTTTAAAGAACTAACTTCCTGGCATGTGACAAGTAGGCCAAAATGTATGCAGTAGGCCCAGAACAAGAAAAATACCCTGTTATATTTGGTATAAAACAGTGAGAAAATATGCGTTCTGCCCAGACGCAAGCACTGGCACTTTTGATCACGTGATGAAAATGTTAATTCTCATTGGTGGATCTAAGGTTGTGACGTGAACTCGTCCACAAGAATGTAGCGCTCGCTAATCTGTACCTTTTAGTCAGCTTTTACATGTTATATGACTTTTTCTTTCCTTGTGTTCGTTTATTCTACTTTTGGATGGAAATGATGTAAATGATGGAGATTTCCTGTTCGTTTTGGACTTTACATCACAAAAAAACGTGCTTGGCACGTGTTTCCGGTTTTGTTTGTTATGATCGAAATGATGTGCCTTTTGAGCTTCATCATTTCCATCATGATGTGACCTTCACCTTTTACATCACAGTAAATGGCGGATGGTATGATCAATATAGTTTACATTCTTTTTGATCGTCTCCTCAAATCAAGAGACTCTTGGAAGAATGAGAGTTGTTGTTTTGGATAATTTCTCGTTATCTAGAGATGGTTTTAGTCTCAGGAAATTTCTAAGGAGAAAGTCAGATACAAGATGGCGGAAATGTAAACAAAGGCATTTCTATAACTTATTTGCCAAAACGCATATGAGATATAGATATTTATGTCCAATTGAAATACAAGTTGAGTTAAAACCATATTTATCAATAGAATTTTATATTTCCTTGAAATATGTAAAATAAGTGTGATAATCAAAATTTCCTAGGTCGTGCCGTAATGAGCGATAAAAACACTCATTTACTGTTCGTTTTGCTTGAAATTTTTCGTAAACAAAAAGCTGTCAAAACCACTGCGCAGCTTGTTTACACTTTCGTTTGTTTACTTCTTCAATCTTCCAAAACGAACACAAGGCAAATGCGCATAGCTTCGGCCAGTGAGAAGTGTAGGGAAAACTGAATTTTATCTTAGGGAAAACAATTTTGCGCGAAACTTATTAATCAGTAATCGTATGTATTTGAAAAACAATAATACTTATAATTTTTGAAAGCTGACGAGAAGTGTAGTCATAGCCTGATTCTGGGGTTTTGTTGAGCGTACATGGGCGATATTAAGGTAACCAGCTGCCCGATATACCGTACCGTGGTGAGCCAAATCACACGAATAAAGAGTTTCGATCAATAGCCAATCAGAGTGCTGTTTACATTTTCTCCGTAATGCTTAGAAGGTAAACATAGCAGAAATGCATGTCTTCGTTTGCGTTAGAAGACGCCAAAATTTATGTAAAAACCAACCTGAATGTTTATTGTCAAAACAGGACAGCATGCGGCATGTATTTTTCAATACTATGCAAAGTATATTTTATTCTACTTTGGGCATGACAAAGCACTGAGATAAAGAAATTGACATTAGAAGATTTCGCGCAAGTACCCAATTTTCGCGAAAAGCTTCTGCCAAGTATTAAAAAACGTCCTAGTATGACTTGTATAAAATGAAAAAAAAATAAATTACACTCAATGGTGTGTTTAGTCAATCAAATTTATAGGGAAAAGTTCAATGAAAAATGAATTCATCACATCTAACACGTTTCAGAGCACACTGAACTTGTTGTGTACCGCGATTTTAAAATGGGCGATTTTCTATTTGATATAACAGCCTATAGCAAAATATTGACATACTAAAATTTTCAAAACAATAAAAAATAATGATGGTTAATGTTACCTTTAACCCGGAAAATCTCCAAAAATCAATGTTGGTGTCAACTGAACAATATTTTTGAAGCAATTCCCAACCTTGTTTTACCGGGTTTTATATAGCTTTTTGTCATAGGTCCAAAGGTACACAGCTTCAAAATTCGACCATAAATCAATTAATGACACTATTGTCAAGTAAAAGTGTTTAAATGACGCGATTAGGTTTAATTTTGCTAGGGTTTAATTTCTAAAAAAATATTTTGACTGGTTGCCTTGAAATTTTTAGTAAATGTCAAAAATTTGTGGGCAAAACTCCAGGATCTTATATTATCGCCTTCAATTTATTCATTGTAAAAACGTGAATAGAGGCTGTCAACTGGTACTTATTATCATGAATTAAGGTTTTGGTACTTTTTGTTTTAGTTGTATGGTCGGTCTTATTTTGTTGTGCTTGAAAAAGTCAAAAATTGCATTTAATGATGTCATTTGGAAGCTCCATTTTTGTAGACAAGAAATGTTTGTTTACCGTCGAAAGATGGTTTTTCCAATATGGCCGCGGAAGTCTTTATCTGTGTATTCAAAATTCGTTCGCATTTTATTCGAAACACCCAAAGTGTGATTTGGCATGTTGCATCTATAAATGATTGCGCATAATTGACTACGATGATGAAAATATACGCAGTGGAGGAGAACGAATGCAGTTAGTCCCAGCGGACCCTTTCTATCTTCCTAGGACAGAAAGGGTGACAGTTCCTGCAACAGAAATGGCCATTGATCTCAATTTTCGAGGCTCTGGATCTTTCGGCGCACGTTCAAGGACACCAAGGCTCGAACTGGCTGCCTTTTTCTTTAAAAGCACACTGAGAAGTACCCTTGCGCATTATTTCCGACCTCAGCGAAACACCCAAACTAGATTAAAGCGTGGTTTTGCAACTGTGGATTCACTGTTGTGGGCGATAATGAGGGATTCGATATCCTGATCTCAAGAAAACACATATTTTTCTCAGTAAAAAATTGTTTTCTGACAATAAAACTTGTGCACCATAACTTATAATTGGGCCATTTATGTGATGCACCCTTTCTAAAATAACGTCGTTGGCCCCAGTCGTGCGCCGAGATTTGAAAATTGACATCAGTAACATTTCTTATTGTAGGAACTATGACTCTTGCTGTCATAGGAAGACCGTAAGAGTCATCTAGGACTACTTTCTATCTAGCTCCGAGTAGCTCTGACTTGTATAACATCGTCTTTCTCTCTGTCAGAACTACGAAGCCTTCCATTGCTCCACTAATTGGGGTCCACTTCATATGTTCTGAGGCACGAATCCTGCATACCAGCCCCTATAATTCACACATTTACGGAAAGTTCATGCCTAATATCCCCTTTTTGTAAGATAAGCATAGTTTATAGTGAGCTGTATATCTTTTATTTGTTCATAAAAGTGCAGAAAAGTTAGCTTCCGCACACACCTGTCAAATGTTTGTTTACATTCTGGCCTTTGAATGTCACGTGACCAAAGTCAAGGGACCGAAAATTTAAATAAAGGGGTTATAGTTTATTTGTAAAATATATACAAAAATAGTTGATAGACGCAAAATTGCGTATAAATTTATTTTGTCTACCCACAATATTTGACTTTTTATTATTTACGTTCTTTTTGAAATATCATTTTAAAAGGTTTTTGGTGTATAATTGCACAAATTATTGTTAGTTTTTCACGTAATAAAGTATGCCCCCTGTATACAAACAAATGTCAATTATTGTGGGAGATATGGCGTTAATTCCGTATTGTTTTCTTTTAAAGAAAGCGTAACATAGAAGTTACATACCATTACCGTTGTACTTTGAGGGCCTTTAGCAAATGACAATAAAAACTTATGGGTCGTTGAATCTCGCACAAAGTAGCCACAGGGGTGCCTCAAAGCGAGCGCAATTGACTTGCTTATCGTTATATAGCGAGGCGTTGAAGCGGTGCCTGGAAACTTTTTAGCGCACCGCTTGGTGGAGCTATTTTCTATCTTCCTAGGACAGAAATGGTCACCGTTCCTGCAATAGAAATGGCCATTGATCTCAATTTTCGAGGCTGTGGATCTTTCGGCGCACGTTCAAGGACACCCAGGCTCGAACTGGCAGGCCTTTTCTTTAAAATCACACCGAAAAGTACCCTGGCGCATTATTTTCGACCTCAGCGAAACTCCCAAACTACCAGTAACCTAGATTGAACCCGCCTGTGCCTGTAACATCGCCACCTCCCGAAAACAACAATTATCCCGGAAACGATATTTTTTGCCGAACCTCCCGACAACTGCCACTGGTTCACGAATGCAAAATACTGATCTGCTATAAGAAAACTGTTAGTATGCACATATGAAGTCTGGTTTATACTCACATGTAATCCTTATAGTTCTTAGCAGTCATTTTGAAAAGCGAATTGATAGTCTTACAGTTTGCACTTAAAATTTATATTTCGGGATGATAGAATAATGTGGCGAGTTACAACTCGAAAATCCTGCCCGAAAAAATACATCTGGCATTTTCGTAAATCATGACATTTTACTTCGCGCATAACAGAAAACTTGTGTAAAATCCTGTATTTGCTACATACAAAAGCATATCCGGATCGCGTCTAAAACACGAAAGTTATGGCGCAAAAACCATTGAAAAGTGGCGAATGGTCCTAGGTTACTGGTGGAGTAAAGCGTGGTTTTGCAACTGTGGGTTCACTGTTGTTGTGGATGATAATGAGATATTCGATATCCTGATCTTAAGAAAACACATATTTTTCTCAGTAAAAAATTGTTATCTGACCATAAAACTTTTGCGCCATAGTTTATAATTGGGCCATTTAGGGTATGTGATGCACCCTTTCTAAAATAACGCCGTTGGCCCCAGTCGTGCGCCGAGATTTGAAAATTGACATCAATGACATTTCCTATTATAGGAACTATGACTCGTGCAGCAAGAGTCTTGCTGTCATAGGAAGACCGCAAGAGCAATCTAGGACTAGGTTACAGTAGATCCATATTGTTGAAATTGAAAAGAACATCTTCCGTGGCTGAAAACAATTTTTATTTCTCAATTTTCGCAAAAAAAGGGAAACATCCAGGGAACATTCGTACATAATTTTAGCGGAACCCGGCCGGAGAACAAGTGTTTTGAAAATTGGCTACTAAAGATTTTTAACTACCCCCTATTTAGCCAAGTTTTGGCGGATCGCCAAAAGAGCAACTTTTAAAAAGAGGACCGCCTAGTGAATATTTATGCAAAATTTGAAGAAAATCCGATAAACATTGTTTAAGAAAAAGCATTTTGGAAACTGGCTACCAAAAAATTTTAAAATGCTCCCTATTTGGCCAATTTTCGACGAATCATAAAAAACAGATCTTTTTCAAAAGAGAAGCATCTAGGGAACAATCCCACAAAATTGAAAAGAAAGCTGATCGAAATTGCTGCCAATCTTTGGTGAGTCGTCTAAAAAAACAGCATTTTTTCAAGAGAGTCCTTCTGATTGAATATTTCTATGCAAAATTTGAAGACAGTGTGATCAAAATTGTGGGAGAAACATTTTGAAAATTGGCAACCAAAAAATTTAACCCCCCCCCATTTGGCAATTTTTTGGCGGATCCCCAAAAATAGCGATTTTTCAAGAGAGGCCAACCTAGAGAACATTCGAAAATTAGAAAGAAAGAGAACAAAATTAGAAAGGAATCCAATCAAAATCTTAGGAAAAAAAGCATTTTGAAATTTTGACGCCTATCAGTGCATATAGCATATTGTGCAGATTTGCACTGAAGAATTATTTTGATTTTTTTTTTCAAAAATTGAATTTTTGACAAATTTTGAAATTTTTACATAGGTGTTTTTTTAACTGTTTTGGACTTTGTTTACGCGATATCTCTAAAAAATTTCATCAGATCTTCATCAAACCTTTTAGAAAGAAAGACCATACTGTGACGATCATTTCTAAAGGGTTATTTTTTAGTTTTGTCAAAGAATGAATTTTTGAGGAACTTTTGGTACTTTCACTTTGGTTTGTTTTTAGCTGTTTTGGACTTTGTTCAAGCGATATCTCTAAAACCCTGGAATTAGAAAGACCAGATAGTGCACATCATCACGAAGGTTGATTCTGATTAAAAAATTGTATTTTGAACGATTTTTTAAATTTCATTTAGGTGTGTTTTTGACTATGTGCACACGGTATCTCAGAGACAGCTAATTCGATTTTGATCAAATCTAGCAGGAAGAAAGACCCTATAGTATAGATGGTCACTGAAGTAGTGGGTCTGTCTGGTAAATAGGTTAGGTTAGCCCAAGGAAAATGATCCAAATGCACTTTGAAATTTACCAAATCCTGGAAATTATTCAGGAGCGGAATGAGTTTGTTAATACCTCAAGAAGAACTGCAGGGATTTTAATGAAACTTGGTATGTAGCTTCAATGGGAACAAACACAGACCGGTGTTTGTAAATGGGCCAGGTTCGTCCAAGGAAAATGCACCAACTGGACTTGGAAAATTTCAGCTCTTGATTGACTATTGATGGCCGTGTTTAACTGATGGGGTCCTGTGGGGAATATGTGAGCTAGGCACACTGCTCTAGTTCCACAATGTAGTCTTGAAATTTTTCAAAGCTGATTTCTTATCAATTATGAACAAATTCATTTTGGAGAAACCTGATGTGCTCTAGTGTGCAGTTTTCAAAGAATGGATTTCTCATAAAATAATTTAAAATAATAAGTTCATGGTTAAGTTTCTGACGTCACAATAAATAAAATCCGATTTCAGTAGTGTAAAAAAAATACCGGATTATCCGGGAACCAGCCGGGCTCCCAGATCCAAAAATCTCGGGAGCCCGGCGCGAAATCTGGGAGCCTCGGGCTCCCGCTAATTTCGAGCCCTGGATACTTACAGGAACAGTGCTTTGAAATCGTAATACTGGTGACCCCGTGCGTTTTCGACACAAAGTTAAGGTCATGTTCTACACAGTTTTGAGTTTCCGCGGCATTGATGCACACTTTTTTATGTATTTGAAATCCTGTTTGAACGACTATTTTGATCAAGTTCTTCACGTGATTTCAAATGCCGTACATAGATTTTAACAGACATACACAGTAGATTTTAATAATTTCAGAGCTTCCTTTTCAACAGCAATACTCTGAAAATTGTAGAAAACAACATGAGGTCATATTTTGGAGCTCTTTATGATTAATCTGTTGTTGGTGGCACTTTTCCTGATCAGCCGTCAACATTGAGGAATGACTTAAAAATGGTTTGATAAGAATAAGGTCAGGAAGTAAGTTTGAAAAGAGTATTCTCGTTATGGTGTATATGCTTGTGAGGGACAGCTTCATCTGCCGTTGCTGGGCTCGGGATACCTGATGAATGAACTGGAACTGAACGAGACACAAAAATAAGCTAGAAACAATCATCCGAACATGAGAAATAAATGTCGAGAAAATGTAAACTCGATTTGCTTACTCAATCATTTACCGTGATCCAAAACGTAAATGCCCACAACTGAAAATTGTGCATACTTTCTGTGAAAAGATGAAGAAGGTACACTGTAAAATTATTGGTATTTTAAGTGCGTGGTGCTGTTCAGTGAATTTATATGGTTAGATTTTTCCATTGCATACACAGACTAAAAGTTGTAATAATTATGTTAAACAGTGTGCCTTGTTAAAAGTATCCATGGTCACTTTAGAAGTGGTGTATAAGGTACATGCATATGTATAATGTTACTTCCAGTTTTCGGAAAGTCCGGGAGCCCGCGGCTCCGAATTTTTATGTCGGGTTCCGAGTTTTTGAAGTTCAGAGCTCAGCTGACTCGCAACTTTTCGTTTACTTTTCTTATTTTTTTTTCTTTTTTTTTTTTTTTTGGGATGAATTATTTCTGTAATATACTCAAATCCCTTGCCATTTCTGCATTGGATGAGAAGAGTGTTTTGTGGATCAGTATGAGAGCACAGAAGAACGGTGTCTCAGAACTTTTTAGAAACTTGTTTTTTCTGAACATCAGAAAGCTATCCGATTATTTTCAGTGGTGTGAACTTTTGGAAATATAGAAAAGATGATTTTTTTTGTTTTCAAAACTGTCTGATTTATTTTCAGTGTTGTGTAATACAACATTGGAAAACTTTTTTGTTTGGAATAAATAGGACGCTTATGTATTATGTATATGTAGAATAGCTCCTATACAATACATTGTGTATATATGAAAACTGAAAAAAATCTTTTAACAAGAATGTCAAGGGACATTGTGACCAGCCGAGATCTAGTGAATCAAGTATCAAAAGGCTTGTATAGTCGCCAAAAAGTGGTAGTCATAGTTTAGAAACCGCTTAAAAATATTTCAAGGGCCGGTATTGCTTAATTTCTGGTGGATCCCAAAAAAGGTAAATTTCAAGGAAGCTCTAACCTTGTACCACGCTTAAAATTTAAAGCAATCTGACTAAAATTACTTGCAGAAGATGAACTGCTTTGAAAATCTTTATCCCTAGAACGTACAAACGGTGGCATGAGGCCAATTTTTGGAGATGCGCCAAAAAAAAAATTAAAGAAAATATCACATAAAGAGTAATATTGTAAAGATCGATTAAATCCAATCAAACTGCAGCAGACAACGCTTTTTGCAAAAAAACGCAAAACAAAACAAAAAAAAAAAAAAAGCAAAAACAAAAGCAAACAGATTTTAAATGCCGCCATTTGGATTTTTTTGAGAATCGCCAAATAATCAAGTTTTCGAAAGGGAAACATCCAGAGAACATTCGTACATAATTTTAGCGGAACCCGGCCGGAGAACAAGTGTTTTACAAATTGGCTACTAAAGATTTTTAACTACCCCCTATTTAGCCAAGTTTTGGCGGATCGCCAAAAGAGCAACTTTTAAAAAGAGGACCGCCTAGTAAATATTTGTGCAAAATTTGAAGAAAATCCGATAACAATTGTTGGAGAAAAAACATTTTGAAAACTGGATACTAGAAAAAATTTTAAAATGCCCACTATTTGGCCAATTTTCGACGGATCATCAAAAAAAAAACATCTTTTACAAAAGAGAAGCATCTAGTGAACAATCCCACAAAATTGAAAAGGAAGCTGATCGAAACTGCTGCCAATCTTTGGTGAGTCGTCTAAAAAACAGCATTTTTTCAAGAGAGTCCTTCTGAATGAATATTTATATGCAAAATTTGAAGATAATGGGATCAAAATTGTTGAAGAAACATTTTGAAAATTGGCAACCAAAAAATATAACCCCCCCCCCCCCTTTGTCCATTTTTTGGCGGATCCCCAAAAATAGCAATTTTTCAAGAGAGGCCTACTTAGAGAACATTCGACAATTAGAAAGAAAGAGAACAAAATTAGAATGGAATCCTATCAAAACCGAAGGAGAAAAAGCATTTTGAAAATTTGACGCCTATCAGTTTAAAAATGCCCCCATTGGCCAGTTTCTGGCGGATCGCCAAAAAAAAAGTAATTTTTCACGAGAGGATTATCTAGAGAACATTCGTACAAAATTCGAAGAAAGTCTGATCGAAATTGTGAAAGAAGCATTTTCAAAATTGGCAACCAAAAGAGTTAAACCCCCACCCCCTTCCCATTTGGCCGATTTTCGACGGATCTCCCAAAACGGTAATTTTTCAAGACAGGCCCATCTGGAGAACATTCGAAAATTGGAAAGAAAGAGAGCAAAATTAGAAAGGAATCCAATCAAAATCTTAGGGAAAAAAGCATTTTGAAAATTTGACGCCTATCAATTAAAAAAGTAATTTTTCATGAGAGGCTTGTCGAGAGAAATTTGAAAGGTATCCGATCAAAACTGAAGAAGAAGGAACATTTTAAATAAAAATTTACATACGTACACACGTACACACAGAAGACAGATGCCCCTGTTCTGACGTCATAAGTGTCGGGCTCCAAGATTTTGTTTTCCGAAGCCCGGTGGGCCAGCACTTCTTTGCTAGACTTTTCGAACGCTGGTTAGTTCATATTTTGCATTTGAAAACCTAAGAGGAGGTAAAGGGAAATAAGTGTGGAATATCGGAAAAACCTGTCTGGAAAAACTGTATTGAGAGTCAGAAAAAGTCAGGAAAATGATCTTAGTTTGGAAAACAGGGTCTCAAAAGTCAGGAACAAGGCTTTCAGAAGTCAGAAAAAATTATCCTGAAATTCTTTGGCCACCATGCATTAAAGAAGGTGCATTAAGTGGAAAAAGGTCATCAGTGGTCATCATAATACAATGCATATGAACCAAAACACCCAGATGTTATTGCGAAACAATGCACGAACGTTTAAGATTAAAATACCTAGACGATAGACCCGCTATTAGAGGTTCTTATTCCCGGGGTTTTATGAGCGCAGGAGGGCATTTGGTGTATCTAAATGGTGCTTCAAGAATCAAAAAGCATTTAATCTAGCTGTATATTGCAAACAAGTTTAGGTTTTTTTGTTTGTTAAATAGTTTTAATTCTTGTCAAATAGTTTTAATTTATTGATTTACAGTGAAGCCCCGCTATTAGGGACAAAAAGTGACTGAATAATTTTGTCCCTAATGGCGGGTGTCCCTAATTTCGAGGTCTTGTTCTATGTGACATTGAACTACAGCTAAAATCTTTGGCCATTTTTCTTCCACTTTTTCCATCACTAGCTTTGATTATTTTAACTCTATCAGATGGCGAAAGTTCGTTCCTTTTTCTTTTCACACCACCGATATTTAGACTTAACACCTTGTTTAACATCTTAACTGAAGATAAAGACAATGAATTACTTGTTCTTTTATGCACATTTTACGGGGCACATGTCAACAGGGATTAGTCGCATAAAGCTTCTCTCTTAAGCACACATCTTTTGTAATAAGCCCTATTTTCTTTACATGTACTGTGTTCAGTGCAATGTACTCAACACCCACAGATAACAATAGAGAAAAAAAAAAAAAACACTACCGGGTAACAAGCTGATAGGAGTTGATAACGCACGGAATATGGACAGCAATTTGACTGTCCACAATAGAGGGGTTGTTTTAAATGTGCAACCCTACTTACGGGATAAAAAGAGTGTCCCTAATTCTGAATAGAGGGGTGTCCACAATAGAGGGGTCTAGATATAACAGCACTGTATGGCGTTTTAAAACAGACTGAAAAATGATGTCCATAATTCAGGGGTGTCCATAATAGAGGGGTGTCCATATCCAGGGTTTTACTGTACTTTCGGATGTTCTGATTGGTTACGGTGCAGTTAACTGGATCAGTTGACTGTTCAGTCAACTTTTATGAGTACAATCACTGGCCGGGAAGGTGAGATAAAATTGGTTACAGTGGCTCAAAACTGATGAAAATAAAAGGCAACCCTTTCGACTCACATATTTACCATTCTGAGAAACTCAACAAATACATCACACTTTGGTTGTTCCAAATAAATGCGCAAGAAATTGTGTTTGTATTGGTAGCCAACCGTACAAAAATGAAAGAAGTGATTGAAGAAATATCGCAAAAAAAATAATAATAAAATAAGACCAGAATATGTGAGCACTTGTAACTTAAACTATAATTTTTTTTAACTCAAATAAAGTGTCTAAAATAGCATACTGTTACGGGTTGTTAAAACACGATTGCGCTTTGATGCGGAGAAACTTGACATTTAGGCAAAATCTCGCTTTCTGGTTAGTTTGCAGCAAACCAGAATTTTTTGCGCATTTTATTCGGAATGCTTAAAGTGTTTTGGCGTTATTACAATAAACTTACTGTGGAACGATACGTCTATCGCAAAGTCCAGAAGTATTAATTGGGTTCGAGCTCTGGTTAACCATGATGGAGCATTTCTTAACAGTCCGTTTTTCGATGCAGTTTTAAATCAGCATATCCTTTGTATGATAGTTTCGACCAATTGTTTTATTGGTTATTTAGAAAATACAGGTAATCTTAGACATCACCCACCGAGTATCGATGAAATAGTTACCAGAAAGAACCTGAAATAACAATCTCTTAGTGAACGTACCCGCAATAGCACAGTCTCCAAAAGCAATGGACTCCTGTGAGTTAATATTCCTGTGACATATGCCCGTGGAACCTTAATGGGATAATAGACAGTGAACTTTTCATTCTATTGTTAGATGTTTTGAATAAAGTTTATGTTGTATTGCTGAGAATAGCTGAGGGCCCTGGGTCGAATTCTCAAACCTCGCCGGGGCCCCGGGGAAATGCGACCCATCCCTAGTTTATGTACTGTTTTTTTTATGATACGTGTTTTTGGTTCTTTTTCAGTACAATTCAAAATGGGTAACGTCATGGGAAGCGTAGAGCTTCATGATTTAGCTCCAGTCCGGGAAGACGAGAGACGAGAATTGAATCTGAGTCGAAAAGTCAACCACAGTCAATATCTGAAGGTGGACGCTTGAGATTTTAACCCCTATTAATTTAATCCCTACTGCCATGGAAGAGCGTTTCAGTTTTTGGCGTGGGTCTTCTTCTCTTTTAAAAGTAAAAAATCTTAAAATTAAGTTTTAACTTTGATGAAATGAAACTAAAGAAATGAATTATATGTCAGTTATATGTCAGTTATATGTCAGTTATATGTCAGTTTGAGCTTGAACAAATGAGATGGAGGATTTTCTTGTTATATTTCTCAGCTACGTGACGTAGTGATACGAAAGCCCTAAGTTATTGCTTCTGGGGGTTATATAATAAGGCAGATATTGATTTATTTTGAGTCAACACGAAGACAGTGTTGACCTAGTGAAAATGTTAAACTATAGGAAAATATTTTAAAAGGTCAACATTACTCCATGATGACAAACAAAATCAGCCAATATTTGCTAAATGTAAAAATTGGATCAACATATCCCTGCTTCCCCTAAACAATTAATTCTATTAAATGACAAACAAAATAGGAATAACAAGGAAATCCATTGTGCACTACGTTATACAATGACTGGAAGTTTTAAAAAAGTGTTTGTGGCGAAATTTTTTTAATGCTACTATTACCGTATTCGAGGCAAAGTAATTAAAATACAGTTGTTGCCGTATGGTCTTTACCACACATCAACGTCACAGCAAGGAGATTATTCAGTTTGCTGCAAGGGATCCCCACCCTGGCAGCGAAAAAATTTTGGGGGTAGTAACACACCTTTCTTTGCAAATCTACGGGCAAATGTCTCTCTTATTTGAGGTTTAAAAGCAATATCTTGTTCATTCAGATGCAGGTTCAGTTGTTATCGTATCGAGGAGAAGATAACTTTGTTTTCATCCCACTGCCGGATCACTAAGATCACAAATAGACAAAATGAAAAATTTTCGAATAAAAAAATACAAAAAAAAATTGTATAAAATTTTGAAGTGAAAAGGATTGTCGTTGAAGACAGAAAAAGCTCTAATTTTTTTTTTTTGTTTTTTTTTTTGCGCTTGCGGCTGCGGCGCTGCCAATTTCATGCGAAAAACATTTCAATTTTTTCAAAGTAGCAACTTATAAGTTGATAATATATGTGTTTTGTTATAATAACGATTTATAAAATCATAAACCATTATTTGCGGTAGGAAATACGAAGAACTTTGGCCAATGCCATATTTTTCAAAAATAAAACTGAAGTTGACCCCCCCCCCCCCCAGCCAGGTCTTTTCCCAGAAAAATGAAAAAAAAAGATCACGCACACGGCCCGGTCTGATCTATAAACTATGGCCTAATTGCAATAAAAAAAGTTATAACCGTTGAATTGTGGACCTGACCTTACACATTTTTTTTCTCTTTTTCAGCATGTTAAGGGAGAGGTACATGAGGCATGTCTGCCAGAATTCCCGTGGGCTGTTCGAGACTCGATCTCACTGTACGAGAAAATGGATATATCATTCAACTCGGTTACCTATATTCCCGTGGAGATACCAATGCGTCTGCCTCACCTAAGTTATATCAACTTGAGTCATAATCAACTCACTGCTTTGCCGGAGAGTTTCTGTTTCCTTTTCCATTTGCAGACCGTTCTTTTGAGTAATAATAAGCTTAGCTGTCTTCCTGTCTCATTTGTACGACTGGTTAAGTTGAGCAAAGTGGACTTGTCCCACAATGCATTGCGGCAACTGCCAGACGATATGGGTGCTATGGAAGCATTGGAAAAACTAAACGTGAGCCACAACAAATTGACAACTTTGCCTATGTCCCTGGGTGCTTCGAACAGCATAAGAATTCTTTTAGCAAAACACAACAGACTTGAAAATCCTCCACAGAATGTCTGCGACGACGGTTCAGAGTCCACCATAAAGTATCTACGCAAGAACAATCCCGATGGGCACGTCAAACCTGTCTCCGCCAAGACAAATGTGTTTCCACGCGTGCGCGGAAATCAGTTGCCATTCTCCGTGCAGAATGCTCAGTCCGCAATGGCGGAGTACATCCAATCTCAAACAGAGACATTGAACACTGCTAGTAGAATTAAAACCCCGCTGTTGCCCCCGGCTGACGCAACTACCTTGGACGCTATGGAATTACGTGATAAAATCATTGGTAACATTTTTTTGGTGCTTTGGCATCTCAAAATAACAAGTATATGGGATCCGTATACCCCCTGTTTGCTTAATTAAATATGTAAGTGTGTTTTACGCATTCTTTGAAAAATCGAGGAAAAAATCAGTAAGCAATGATTACTAGCACTTTGCTTTGATTAATTTATCGTGGTGTAAACTAGACTAAATAAGTATTGTTTTCAAAAACAAAACATCACTTTGTTTAGCGTTATTTTGGTTTTTTTTCTTTGCAATAGTGCTAGTGTTGAGACTGCACATTTGAACGCAGGTAGGAAAAAAAGATTAGGTGGCAGATTTGTTGGTTTGATAGTAGCTAGTAATCCGTTGTGCGGAATAATTTTAGATAGTATGACCCATCTTCCTAGCGCTCATATAAAGCTTCAAATAACTTCGGAGACAGGATCAACGTCAAGGACAACATTTCTTCCTTCTTTAAGCAGGCCCTGGAGAATCCAGCATCAAATGGCACCATGTATATGTATCATATTAAATGTTTTTGTTTTCAAATTTTGTTATGCTGAATTATTTTTACATGTTGTTTTGGATGACAGTCTGTCAGTTACTCTGGCATTATTATCCCTCGCCCAACTTTGTTGGAAAAGGGATATAGGATTTGGTTTGTCCGTCCGTCCGTCCGTCACGCTTTTGGGTAGTGGTCTTGTATGCACAACTCCTCCGAACGGGTAAGCACACACACATATTCATATCCTATACAGATTTACTCCTCATGTATTGTAGTTGTGCATCTCGTATTCAGTTTGTCCGACTTTTTACTTGTTTAGCCAAAATTGAGGTCAAAACTTAGCATAATTTTTAACTATAAAGGCTCTTTGATCTCAGTCTTGTATGCACAACAATTTGGAACGGGTAAGCACGCACATTTCAGATCCTATACAGATTTACTCCTCATGTAAAAACGTGCGAAGGGCGAGAGGATTTGCAACGCTCCAGTGCTCTTGTTTGGTGTAAAGGTCGTAAAAAACCGCAGAGTTTGTTACTCTGTCGTATTGTTTCTTGTAATACTGTGTGATCTGTTTTTGGTGACTATGGCAACTGCTATGATTGACAGGTGTTATATATGGTGCAGCCATTGGAGACGCACTAGGCATAGCAACTACAAGCATGACCCCGGATGAATGTCGCTTCCACTACGATTCAGGAAGGCTGATGTACGAGGACATTGTCCGGGATGAGCTGCGAACCCGCTGGCTGCCCGGAGACTGGACGACCAATTTTGACCAAGCGGTGAGATTTTTGTTTCTTGTGTACGAAAAACGCAGAAGACACAAAAGTTACGTCTTTTCACATTCAAGTAACTCAGTGATTTTAGTGAATAAATAGCCTTCAATTTGATGTCATTAATTATACATGCATCTATTTAATAATTTTAAAAGACATACCATGGCTAGTTATGTTGTTCTTTGCGCCCTCCCTCTCCCCCCTTCCAAATAAAAAATGAATGAATAAAAAAGTAGAAAGAAAAACAGTTGTAGAATTCGCCCATATTTACTTTCTCGTGTTGATGGTGCACCGCAAATGTTGCAAAAGATAACACCCGCGACTTTTTCAACGTTTTCAGTATGCAGCTGCCATGTTTTGTTTCAAACAATGGCTGTCTTTCAGTTTCTGGTGCTTGATTCGATCATACAGTGGGCAGGAGTAGTCGATGAATTGGATTTTGCGAAAAGACTTCAACAGTGGGCGAAGTTTGGTTACCCAGAACTTGGCGATTCGTCGGGGTTCACAATGTGTCACACCATCACCAAGGTGACAGTAAAGCTCTTCCTTGAAAACACAAAGGGATTTCTGGCTCACAGATACGTTTTAAAACCCGTTACTTCTTGTACTTATACCACCTATAGAATATGTAAAGATGTGTAACAATTAAATGGATTAAATGAATCAGTGCCCTCTGATACTTCTCATTTGCACTGTTCATACCTGATACTTATCATTTGCACTGTTCATACCTGATACTTCTCAATCGCACTGTTCATACCTGATACTTCTCATTTGCACTGTTCATACCTTTTGCTATAGTGCATGTGTTTGTAGTCCAATAACAAATCACCCCGCCCCTCCCCTCCCACTAAGTCTCTGCCATGACGAGGATAATACTTGATTGACAGGTCGTGTGTGTTTGATTGACAGGTGGTGAATGACGTTGACTACAGAACGAAGCCTCACGAAGTGGCCACAGCTTTGCTTCGCTCGGATCTGAACCTGGAGTCCGACGAACGTGATTTAATGTACAATGACTGCGGATGTTTATGCAGAGCTGTAATTCTGGGTCAGTTTATATCTCCAGCATGTTTTACTTGTTGAATAATGTGTATAGTCATAAATTCTCTGAATGTTTTTAACAAGACCTTAAAACATTAAGGCCATTCCTGGATATTGGGTCCGGCGTCGCAAGGCCGCAAAACCATTGACCCCTTGACGCTTTAGCTTCACTTCCGGCCTGGCCAGTGACATTTACGTAATTCGCCCATAATTAGGTTTATTACTATTTCCTCTACACTCATCGCACCCCACAAACGTTTTAAAATTTTATTAATTCTAATTCTTGAAACAAAGTCATTATTAAAATTTATAATAATTATGTTTTAAGCATTAAGATTTTTAATGAAAAATTTAATTGTTTCGTTTTTTTTACTCGCCGAATTACATTTAAAAGTGATTTTCGGACACTTTTTGTATGCAGGCATCCCGCACTTTCACGACTTAAATGAAGTAGCTTGGAATGCTGTAAGGATTTGTCTGGCTTCGCATGCACACCCACAATGCATCAGTGCTTCCGTGATGGTTGCTGTGCTCATTGCATCAATGCTACAGGTGCGCGTTGACTTGTTAAATTAATGTTCTCAACGATAACGGGAAACTGTGTACAGCGATACACATTTGCAAGTTTAAAAACTTATTAACTTCTACATAGACTTTTGGGGAGGGGGAGAAAACTGTGTTGTTCCCTATGAAGGAGACTCACTGAGCAAGGAATTATTTAAACCTTTAGTATTGCACTGTAAAAGACTCCTGGCTTAAAAAAGAAGGAATTACGGTTGGTTGAGCTATTTTATCAGTCCGTTGCTCGCATTTGTTCTAGAATAATCGCTTCTAGAATAGACTATTTTTTTTTGTATTTGTTCGAGAATAACTGCAGATTATCTAGTCCTGAGTTAGTAACGAAGCTCATTGAAGATTCGCGAACAATCGCGGAAAAGTATTTGACGATGGCGATACACAAAGAAGAGTTACGAAAACACTGCGAACTCGAAAACATTAAAAGGTAATCCTGAAAATCAATCCAGAATCCAGAATATGATCCAGAACACCAAGATCGCATATACATCGTTTAATATCTTTGCAAACAAGAAACTGTCTGTTCTCCAGGATTCTCCAGTCGAATGAGTTTTATCTCGTGCGTTTTCTATTCGTTTAACGGTTGTCCGGTATATTTTATGGCTGAGAAAAGAGTGGAATATTTGCTGATGGGTAGTACATTCTGTAACAAGAACGATTGGCAAAAAAAAACAGCTAAAACAAAAACAAAGAAATACATAAAGTAAACAGTACGAACTGTGCTTTAAATATTTCCTCTGATTTAGATATAGCTGCATAGATATATTTTTTGGTCTCTAGTATCCTGGCATCAGAGAGGAGCGATTATGTGCTAACCCCGCTGGCGGCGGCCTTGTGCAGCCTGAAGGGAAAGGAAGATTTCAGGTCTCTATGGAACTTTGTATAAGCAGTAACTGTAGGATGTTGGTCATATTTATTGATTTCATGTCTGTGAAATACCCTTTCCCGTAGTGTGCGTGACTAAAAGTAAAATAAAATAGCAAATTTGGAGAGAATTTATGTGAAGAAGAACCTGAAGTTATATGGAAAATGCTGAAGTAGTAAGGTCATCAATGCTTCGTCAATAGTATGGATTTTATTCAAGCAGCGCATATGCGCAAAGCTATGTTTTAATTATTCGTGAATTGTATGTGTTACTTTCGGCAATCTTCATCATAACCGTCAAGTGTTTCAGCAAGGTGCATTATAGATAGAGGTCAGTTAAAAGATGCCTGCTCACTGCGAAGTTGATAAAGTTTGAAAGACCTCATTGCTTTAATAGGTTAAGCGGCAGTTTCCTCTAGAGGCTGTCACAAGCGGAAGATATTTTCGTTATTATTGAATGAGTGTAAATGATGTTTAACAGGACAGCAATAACAGGTATTGTGATGGAGGGGGGCAACAGCAACACAAACGCTTGTTTGGCTGGCTCCTTGTTAGGCTGTAAGTATGGCTACAGCAAGCTGCCACTCGTCTGGATACAAGGGCTACGGAAGAAGCAGACGACTTGGTTAAACTGTAAAGTCAACCTTCTGCTCGATATGCTTGGCTTGCCCTGAGTTAAGAATATCTATTTGAGTTTGATGTAAACATGAGGCACTTATTTTAGTTCTATATAGATATTTTAATTCTGTGATATGTACATGACACAAAAATATACTGTATATCTGTGATCTCGTTGTTTTGTTTTGTCTGAGTCTTGTTATGGATGTAAGCATCAAGCGTTAAAAGGTAAGTATCTGAAAGTCCAGTTTGAAGGTTTTCAAACTGAAAGCTGTCACAGTTTTTTTTGGTACACATAAAGAATATGAGGAGGGGGGGGGGAGGGGGAGGGGTTAAGGAAATTTGACATTGAAATCGGAAAAGCAGTAAGGCGAGGGAAAAAATAACCTTGTTTCTTATCTTCTGGCCGAATCACAAAAAGTTAAATTTTTATAAATCCCGACCGGCACTGAAATGACCTTTCGGCCAGAGAAATTGGCCCTAATATTTTCGCATTCGTGCGATCGTCACTGACCTTTCCATACCCCTGCAGACGCTCCGAAATAGCAACTTATGAATTGATAATATAAGTAGTTATGTCAGTTAAACATCTTATCAAACGATTAAACCACATGTTTGCGAGAGAAAAACACGAAACAACAATTTTGATCAATGCCGTGTCGCCGAAATTTTCCAAAAACAAAAAAAGACGATGTTTAAGTTTTTTGGAGGAAAACTTTTTTTTTTTTTTTTAAAAAAAAGATCGCCGGCCGGCCGAGTCGAAAAAAGGGGAGCAGAAACAAGATTTTCTCTTTCTGGCTTGAAGTAAAACAAGTACATTTTGGTGACTCGTAGTAATTTTCACGCCATGGAGACCCGCGGTCGGCATCATAATGTATATATTAGCCTCGTAATGTCGGATCGGTCATTGGTAGTCCTGGAACGGTTACAGTTGTTTAGTTATAGAAATATTTAATGTTTAGAAAGATTTGAGATCTATTTTAATCATCCTGTTTATTTACCCGAGAAAGGGGCAGTTCCAAGGATAGACTAGAACATGTTAGTATTTAAGAAATGGCAAAGAAGTAACATTCTATAAGTGCAATTATAAAACAAATATGAAATTTTCAAGAATACACTAGTAATTATTAAAGTGTCGTAAAAACTTTTTAATAGCAATGAATGAACAACAGTTGACCAATGTTATTTCTGATCTTCAGAGCACCTGTGAACGTTTTTAAGCCACTGCTACCATTAGTAATAGCACTGTATTTTGTGAATACGGTTCCAGGCTGATAGCGTCAGTATAGTTGTTATTTATCTTTGAACAGTCTTTACTTAGATCACTTTTCGACCAGTTACAGCATTTAACCTCTGCTAGCAAGAGGTGTGATATCGGAATAATACGGTAGTTTCTTTAGTGGTATTATGGTGTTATTTTCGGCATTACCCGGTATGATGTAAATGTTATCAGAATCTAGTCAAATCTATTGTGCAGAGGTACGATGTGCCATAAAACGTAATTATTGTTTCTACTCTAAACTGTCTATGTTGGTAATGTATATGTTCGTAAATGCATATAATCTACCATGAAAAGCTTACGAAGTTAATTTCCGAACATATCAGTAAAGAATACTGTGTGTGATGAAGATTATTGGAATAATTATTGAAACAGGATAAAGTACATACTATGCGTATCTATTTTTTTCTTGCTGTCATAAGTGTACCCTAGTTGTTGTTAGTTGAACCAGAATGTGAAACTTAGCTGCAAACGGCATGTACTGTGTTTTGTCTGGACGAAGCGCTTGTTCGTTAAGGGATTATGCATAATCAGCACTTTTAATACTCTGTTGCACTAATTTTAGGTGTAGGTAACAACATTTTTTTTCAAGTATTTCTGGTATTGTTTAACGGTAGAAGGGTGTTTTTTTTAAAATAAAATATAATTATTTATTAGAGTGAGCAATGCACCGTGTTAATGAATTAAGCTCGCCAATTAATCCTGGTATTACCTACTGTTATTAACTATCTTTTGTATCCTCAACATTAATTTCATTTTAAACTGCAAAATCTAGCCTGTGTTCATTCCGTCAACTATATCATAGATAAATAAGATGGAAAGATGCCTCCAAGTGTCGATGCAAAATTTGTAATTTTTTATCATACAAAACACCGATCCGTCAATCGATAACCGATTTCAAAGATAATGGTATGGCCCATCTGCAGTATATGTATTTTCACTGTGTAAAGCTTGAACTGTTTTTGTGTTGGTTTGGTGTTTAACGTCCCGTTTACCGACTGTGAAGGATATGTTAGAACGTACTTGCTAAAGGATCATTTGGGGGGGAAAAGAAGAATGACGAAAAAGTAAAGAAAGATCTGGAAAAAAATTATTCGATTCCTGTTTTATGCACTCCTGTTATTTATTCAAAAAATATATATCATAAATGTATTAAGTTTCAAAAGTTGGGCCCATGTTTCTCAGAACTCCAACGTTGGATACAAAACTCTAAAATTAGACAGCAAATGTTTAAACTTTTGTCGGCTGTGGATAGAGTGCTTCTATGTCCATTTCTGGCCAGTTTGAAAAAAAGGATGACATTGCACATCTTCAGTATGAAAAAGACAAAGAAAATTTGTTCTTTTAAGGCTATATGATAAAATGCTTCACTGGTAAATTTTGATTTGAGTTTTGAAGACTTCTGTACAAAGTACAAGGACACAGTTACTGAGTACAGTGGGTCCATTGATACAGAATGTAAATTCCAAGTGAAAAATGTACATGGACACAGAATTTAAATTCCAAGTAAAAAAATGTTTATGGGTACAGAATGTAATTTCTAAGTCGAGAAATTCACAAGGATATTGAACAAACATTGCAAGTGTCTTTATATTAGATTATGGACAAATACAACAGCCCACAGACTCACAAACAGCCACATATTTATCAGCAATGAATATAAGCCAAGGTGTGTTTTGTACGAGCACTTGTCGACCCAGCCCAACGAATAACAAAAGTGCGATATTTAGTCAACCGACACTTTAAAAAATTGTTTTCACCAACATTTAGTCGAAATCTGTTATTAGTCCTTAACCTTGTTTTGTACGATTGGGGTGGCTGTTTCCAGAAAGAATCAATTTTATATACACAGTTTAATAGCTTCTTAACGGCTTCTCACCATCTTGTGCGATTACTGGCTTCTCTGTAGATCAGTAAAGCACTTTTACGATTTGAGTGGTTAATTAATCAGTGGACTAAGAATATAGCTTTTGAGACCCGAGAATCACTCGAGTTCGGTAAGTGCAATCCAGTTTAAGGACCTGTAAAAGGGAAGACATTACAAAGATGAACGGAGAAACCGACGAATTTTGACAAAATTTGCTTTCGGTAGAAGGCCTCATGGGCAACACTGCTATAAAAGTAATCGGACAGCATCTTTAAGATGAACAGCATTTTTGTGTTTATCTTAAAGCTATCCGTTTATTTGGCCAGTTTGTACCGAAACGATAACAAAGATACTGCAACTCCATTAATGCTTATTAAGTATCATTATGCACTTTTAGCAACACTGAAGGTATACCAGGCAAACAAAACAAACACGATTGATTCCTGGCTGTTTGCTTGAGTTCAACATGCCTTGCTTCGATTGCGACAGCGCAAACCACTGCTTCTGTGGGAGGCAGAACTATAAATATTGCTCATAAAACCGATAAAGGAGACAATGCATAATTCGCCTACAGGTGGGCTTCAACCATGACCTCGCGATTATCAGTCCATCACTTTAACGAGTAAGCTACAGAAGCAAGTGGTCAGTTGACTGGGAAAGGCCCACCAAGGAGCACGTTGTGATTTTTTTGCTGCAGTTTTATCGTGTTTTGGCAAAAAAGTTGACCATTATGATCAAATCGCCAAACAAAATACAAACCTGATGCAGGAGCTGGAGTAGAACGCCCCTGTCAAATTTCAAGGTCTTTAAGACACAGAGGTTTAATCTACGGCTTTCTGTCCGAATCTGGAAAGTGGTCACTGCAAACAAATTTGACTTTATCTCTTTTCATCCGGGTCGTGAAGGTGGTAGTTACAAGTAGGTTTTACCCGCAGTGTTATTTCCGGGCACTTAAGGTGTTCGATACATCACCAATTCCCTGCTTCATTGGTTATTTTCTTTTCTGCTAACCGCCCCCGCCCAGCCATCTAATGTAGCGCGACTCTAAACGCAACCTTAACTCTTTTACCCAGCGTTACGGTAAGGGTCTGTACCCTAAATGCAGTTATAGTCATGATATATTCCTTGTCTTCGTACATTTCCATCGGCCGAAAAGCACTAGAAAGGCATTTTTCATAGCTGTGCAACAGATGACTCGGGAGGGGAGGGGCATTTTGGTGCCAGAATGGTGAGGTGCTTCTCACCACATAACATCTTTTAAAAAGTGAAAAAAATACTTCCAGCTACTACAAACATTACCGAGCGTTACATAATCACTTCCAGATATAGAAAAGCTTCGCAACCAAATGAAAACAAGTTTGCGGCAAAAACAACTAAATAGCTAAACCTGCTGGGACTTGTAAATACGAACATATTCGCATCCCTATCCCAGTTTCCAAATCTTGACACGCCTCTGAAAAACGTAAGTGGGACGAGTGATTGGGGGGGGGGGGGTATTTTCTGAAACAGCTTGAATCAGATGGGTCATATTTCTTAGCACAAGCATTCAACTCTATTATAGCAGAGAAAGACTTCATAATGTACCACAACTGACACTGATCCCTGAGTGATATGTTACGTAGTAGCTTGTGGGTAATACACAAAAATGTCAGTAACAGGCAGTGTAATAAATAGCCGTGGATCGATACTTGTGCTGCCAATGTTTTCAAGTATGGCTAAAAAATGCAGAAACATTCGAAAATCTGGAAAACGCTGAAATTCCAAGTGTAGTTAACAACTACACTTAGTTAACAAACAAGCCGACAAAGCGGGAAGGTAAGGGGAGGTAGTGTTAGATTCAGCGAGGTGAAAATACAAAACCTTACGACTTATTCAAATTCAAGTGATAACTACACCAAGTCTGAAGCTAATCCGACTTCCCGCTATTGAGATATTTTTTACCGACCTGTTTTACCTAATGACGTCATATGCCGTCTTCGTTCGTTCTACTCGAGGCAAAATTTGACAATCCTTCGGACCTACTAAGCAACATTCCCACGCAGTTTTGAACTTTCTCCGATGGTCAACGGTTGAAAAATCTTACAGGATTTTAACGTATTTCGATATTTTGATACAGATTCCGAGTGATCAAGGAATACCCATGTAAAATTTTAAGCCGATGCAACTTTCCGTTATCGAGAAAGTTTGCAAACAAGATTTTGTTCAAATTATATACATATTTTATCTGATGACGGCATTTGCCATTTGGTTCGTTCTGCTCGCAACAAAATTTGAAGGAATCTTTCGGACCTACCAAGCAACAATCCCACGCAGTTTGAACTTCCTTCGATGTTCAGCAGCTGAGAAATCCTACAGACAATATTTTAGCGTAATGGTGTCATACGCCTTTCATAACTACGCTACACGCGTCAAAAGCTAGCAGAACCGACCGACTGACACAGACACTATGTGCCTTCCCTCGGTCGGGGAGACATAATTCCCCTGCGTGCGATATGTATAAAAAAGGCACAACAGTATTTTTAAAATTTTCTATAACATTTCAAGTTATATATAGATGTAACGTTTAAGATTTCAAATCAATTTCTCTGAGGTACTCCTTTAGCCCCTTGTAACGCAGGGCAATGGCATTGCAGTCAATATAATATGAAAACGAAATAAAAGACAAAGAATTTGTTGTTCGCAACTGGATGTTCTCTATGCGTCCAGTTTTCTATTCAGCTTTGTACGATCTGTTTTAAATTTATACAATTTCTAGGAAAACAAAAATTTTATCGTAGTCAGAACATGAACAAATTGTGACATGCAGAATTAGCGCTGAAAAGTCACTTTAAGTTATTATGATTTTCAGAATATATACTGTCCAATAACATCAAACCGCTTATAAAGGATAAGGGCACCTTTATATCTCTTCATCTACGTTTTGCAAATATAATCATAATTTTGAACTATTGTGGATCCCGTTTCCCATAAATTGCCTGAGGTATTTATCGTCAACCTACAACGCTATGCAGTGTCTATGGTTGGAATTTCCATGAAATTTCGAAACAATCTCACTATCAATTGAAGTGAAAATTGAGAAAAGCCATTCGTCGACCAGTGCATTGATGGAAACGAACATTTTCACGGACAGAATCCGTGAACATATTTCAAATGTATAAATAGATGAGGGGGGTGCAAGCGCGCATTTCAAATAAAATGTGAAGTTCTTTGCATCATTAATACTGAGAACACAAGCGACTCCATTATCTCTGTCAATTCTTTCAATAGCTAATACGAGCTTGATCTTTTCTGCGTTAAGACGTTTTACTGTTCACCTTTTTTTGTCCGGTTCCGGAATATGGTGATAGCTAAAGCAGGTTTTACTGTACGTCCTTTTTATCCCGCGTTCGAAGTTGGCCATTTCTGCAGTTATACTTCACGTGCTTTTTTATCCCGGGATTGAAGCTGGTCACTACATACAGGTTTTACTTAACGTCTTTTTATCCGATCTTGACAGCGGCAGTTACAAAGTTTTTTTCCTAGGCTTAACTCCCACCCCAGCTATCTTAAGTAGCTACGACTCTAAAGGCAACCCTACCCATTTGAGCCAACATCACGGTAAGGGTTTGTGCACTACGTGTAGTTATAGCCATATTATAACTCGCACCAATAGAGTAATGCACTCACGTAAAAAGAAATGATAAGAAACCGTCAGCGTGCTCCAACCGCCTACAAAAGTTACAAAGGCAATTCACAGAAAGACAATGGGCATGACTCCGAGATACTATGACGATGGCTTTGTGACGTAAAACGTTTTCCTTTCCATTGCGCAAGTTACTATGCGACACTCGTGTCGCAGGACAATGCCATGAAAAATTTTCGAGCAAAATCTCGAGTGTTTGGCTTTTTTCCGCTATCTATGAATCGATTTTGCTTGTTTGTGTTATGTATATGAGAATGCCTGACTTCGAGGTCTTCTCTATTTTCATGGCCCTGTCTATTCATACCGAGGGCATCAGCCCGAGGTGTGAATAGACAGGGCCATGAAAATAGAGTTTACCGAGAAGGAAGGCATTCTCATGCTTAATGTCCATGTGCCAGACGAATTAGCCCCGCCTCCCTCGGCCCGTCAACCCCTATTGTTCTGCGATTAAGGTGACAAATAAAGAATAACAATCATGACAAGGTATAAAAAACTGAACGATCATTCATAACAGCCTAGTTAATGCAAGAGTCAACACGAGCTTCTTTTTTTTTTTTTTTTTTGGTACAAAATTAATATGGAGGAAGATTCAGAAAATTTTTTTTTTTACCCAGACTCCTGAATTGCAGAGGGAGTCTGGGAATTTTAACATTGGATTGGACATTGAGGGATTTATTCAAGTATATAATGTTAACGAGCCTGCCGGATCTATCGATACCACAAGCATGTTAAGACCGGATGGACCTTACATAATTTTTGAAAATGAATTCCGACATCAGCTACAAGGTAATTTTTTTGAAAGCTTCTACTTTCTTCTGTTTAAGTTAATGTTACTCGTCGTAAAATTCTGGCGTTTTGCTCGAGATTTGAAATCGAGAGAAAAAAATGATTAAGTGATCATTCTGACGTCTATCAAACGTCTTTTTGAGGTCACGATGTCTGTCGACGAATATTTAACGTAGAAACTGAGATGCGTTTTGTCATTTTCGTCGCGACTAAATCACGACGGCTGTCGAACGTCTGTGTCGATATATCTCTTTCATCAACCCCCCTCCCCTACTCCACTAAAAACTAAAGAATTAGTCAGGTATTTAGGCATTAGAATATTTGTTAAGGAAAATATGTTTTTACGTTTAAATAAATCTTTTTTTCAAGGCGAAGATTCTTGATGTTTGATTCCTGTTAAAATTCCATGTGATCAATGCCTATGTCTTTTGTTTTCAATGAATCAAATTAAACAACAATGAAAACAAAGTCACACCTTGCAGGGCATTCTCAAAAAGAATGACCTGTGTACCGGGTCGTTATTTTTGAGAATGCCCTGCCTCACAAAAGAGGTGCGACTTTGCTTGCCTCGTTCTTCAAAATAAGTCATCGGAGAAAACAAAAGAAGTGGACATTAAAATAATAGGAAGGCTGCGCTTTTCGTTCACAGGCCTTCCACGCGTGCTCGAATCCTATACAAAGCACTCAGCCCCATTATCTATGCCTATAATGTATACCTTGTCTTCGCAGATTCCCATCATCCAACGCACTAGAAGGCACACGACTCACCTCGGTGGGAGAGTGGAGGGGGGGGGGGGGGGCGCTTTTTGATATCAAAATAGTCATGTCACAAGATATTAAATGACCCTCTTTAAAACTGAAACTTCTTCCAGGTACTGCACAAACACTGCGGACCGTTACGTAATTAATGCCATATATGGCACGGCATGACAGCCAAATGAAAACACGCTGACAGCTGCAGGTAAGTAACGCAGAACCTGCAAACACTATATAGTTATGTCTTACGACCAAGGAGAGATATTTAACGTTTGTACGGTGTGTGTGTGTGCGTGTGAGGGTGTGTTGGTTAGTCTGTTCTGAGCAAAATGTTGTGTGCAAGATATTTTGAGAACGAACAGTCGGATCGGCTTCATACTTGGTGCGCTTATCCCTTGCATAAGTCGGTTTTAGTTAAATATTAAACTCGTATAGAAATTTAAGAAAGGTGTATGACGTCACCACCACCCCCCAACTCCCACCCCTTCCCCGTTACGTCGGCTTTTTTATTAACTAAGCACAGTTGCTAACTGCGCTTGGAATTTCATCGTTTTCCAGAAGATTCTCGAGCGTTCCTTCATTAGGCTGCTGAAAACAGTACCAGCATTACTATCGATCCATGGCTATTTCTTTTTGCCTGTGATTGACCTTTTTGTGCGTTACTTGTCAACAGCTATTACGTTACATGCCACTCAGTCTAGGTTTAGTTTCAGTTGTTGTGCATCATGAAGTCGTTATTTACGAGGCCATGGAATGTTATAGTATTTACAGGTCTCAGGAAGGCTCACTATTTTTTCCCGTAAACTTGTTTCATTTGGTTGTCAATCTGTTTCAAATATGTGAGTGATTATGTAATGGCTAGCATTGTTTGATGCCACCCCCCCCCCCCCCCCCCCCCCGCCTATTGCTGCCACCAAAGAGAGTCAACTGTTGTGTAGTTATAACGAATGCCTTTCCAGTCCTTTTGGCCCCTGGGAATAAACGAAGACAAGGAAGCATATTATGGCCATAACTACACTAAGGGTACACACTGTTACCGTAACCTTGGGTAAAAGTGTTAGGATTGTGTTTAGAATTGTACCTACATTAGGTGGTCGGAGAAAGGCGGAGGCAGGCGAGAGAGGGGAATGACAGCAAAAAAAAAAAAAATCCAGACCCCCTCAAAGATCCGGATAAAAAGATGTACAGTTTGTCGTGACCCCTTCAGGATTCGGATAAAAAGATACGGTGAAACCGGCCTGCCTTAACCATATTCCAGACCGGAATAAGCATGTAACGTGCAGTAAAACTGCTGTAGTGACCAAGTTCCAGACCGGATAAAAAGGACGTTCAGTAAAATCTATTTTAGCGACCACCTTCTGATTCGATTAAGAAAGACGTGCAGTAAAATCTGTTTTAGTGACCACCACCTGCTTTATTTTTTAGCACGGAGCGGGGGACTATAGTATTCGGTCCGTCCGTCCGTCTGACTGGCGACACTTGGAAGCACAATTTGTGCACGCGATATCTCAGCCGCTATTTAAACCCCGACTTTTGATTGTTGCCAAGTGAAAATATATATATGAAGTTGTGCGACGTCGTGTTATTTTTCGATTCGACCAAAAAATAACGAAATGGCGACTTGTTGAAAATAGGCAATTTTTTAGTATCTCTGTTGCCTACAGTGCAACTTTGTGCACGCGGTATCTCAGTTACTATTCAGTCCGGGCTTTTGTTTTTTTGCTACAGTGAAAATGTATGTATTGAAGTTGTGCGACGCCGTATTATTTTTCGATTCGACCAAAAAGTGACGAAATGGCGACTTGTTGAAAATAGGGAATTTTTTAGTATTTGTAATGAATACATTGCAACTTTGTGCACGCGAAATCTCAGCTGCTATTCAACACTGGCTACAGTGAAAAAATATATATATTGAAGTTGTGCGACGTCGCATTATTTTTCCTCTCCAGCGAGATAGTTCGTGGCGGGGGACATTCATGTTTCACTGATAACTTGTTGATTTTTGACAATAAATGTTGATTGTGTTTGCAGAAATGAACATTTTATTTCACTAATAAGTAAAATGGTTACTGGGGAATTATGAGTTTGTCGGAGAGACGTTTGTTTTTTGTTTACAAAACAAGAAACTAAATGTATCCATCGAAAGTATGTTATATAAGCCTGTAAACTGATGTTTTGTGTGCACTGGCCGCTCTAGTTCAGAACAGATTTCTTTCCAGAAGTCAGCTGTGAAAAAACGATTCGGACGGGCTGAAACGAAAGCGACACACAAACAGAAAGTGATGCATCTGGCCCAACTACGATGTGGGTCCAACACATACATCAAAATAAAACAAACATATTTCTAACTTTTTCGTCCGTTTATTAAGTCTTTATGTTAACAATAGAGAGATGCATAGATTTTGGTGCGTGTACATTCATCCACAGGCTATCACCAACGTAAAGGCACCGTTGTTTTTAAACATAAGTGCAATTTTTACGAAAAGCCATTTAAATCAACCGTATTTTCTTCAGAATATGGTCTAATAATTCATTTATTTATCTACTTTTTTTTGGCTAAGAATAAAGCAGCATTCTTGTATGGACTATGCTTGGGTACACTGGCTTCTCAAAATGTTGCCACCATTATATGGTAAATTGACACTTTTCTCACATGGAACAACTGAGCCACTCTCAGCTTAAAAAGTTTCGAATCTTTTTGGCGTCACAGATTTTGAAGCAGGCGGCTAGATTATGAAGTAACTTTGACTATGAGAGGCTGGCAACACGCCCTCTTTACATCTTTATACCTACAATTTATTAATGGGCGTTGAAAATTGGAATATTTCAGAAAGACGATTACACATGTTGAAGCTGTTAAGATGTTGCTCCGGTCAGGGCCCCTCGCCACGTAAATCTGTTTACTGTCCACAAAGACACACAACCACCTCCTCCCAGGACTCCACGACTACACCCTCAACTGCCGAGAGTAATACCACACGTGTAGAGCCCTCAAACACGTGAACAAGGACACACGTGTAGGACATGCATACACCTGTAGAGCCCACATATACATGTAGAACCCGCACACAGGGGCAGAGCCCACATACATATGCAGAGCTCATACACACGTGTAGAACCTGCATATATCTCTACAGACGACACACACTGGCAAAAGAAAGCTTATTATGGTACGATCTGATGCAATCCCCCAGGGTTCTAAATGAAGCTGGGAAGAGAATACAGCTTAACCACCCCCCCCCCCACCACCCTCTCGCGTGACCAAAGCGGTGCAAAATGGGACCGGCCACCAATAGATTCTAAACGACCTGCGTACACACTCCGACATATCACGTCACCATACTCGTCCATACGACTCTAAAATGCTATGACTACCATTCTCTGCCTGTAATGATCAAACAATTTGCACATGAAGTCAACCTCAAAAGACAAACGGACAGCCAAAGAAAGCAATTATGAGAACATCTGGTGCTGGGCTCTCCACGCATGACGCTGCCATACTCTTTAGAACATAAGTAGAAAAATAAAAAGTTCTGAGACGAACATCTTCAAAACTGTTGAAGAAAATATAAAAAAAAAATCATTTCAAAGCTATTCTACTTTTCAGAACTTACATCTGACAGGAAGGGATTTCGGACCAGGAAGAAAGTCTTGCTTCTCATTCAAAAGCTTGAGCAATTTAATGTCTCATTCAACCGGCGTTTTTTTGTTTTTTTTTTTTTTGTTTATTGTTTTTTTTTTTCGTTTCGAGCAATATTATTTCAGTACGGGCAAAGCTTTTTTTTTCCAACGCATGTCGCACAATACTGCAGCCCGAATTCATTTATTTATAACATGCGGCACATGTTGTTTCTCCGAGAAAAAATGTATTTTATAAAGATCAGGTGATCTTTTTTTGCGATTTTAGTGACCCCGGCGGGATGAGAAACTACGTTAACCTTTTTCCTGGCACTACACAATTATATTTCAACAAAAATCTGACGATAAGAAAATATTTAGAAAATCGAATGGAAAAACTCTGCACTACTCTAGTATTTTATCACTGTAACCAAAATTGCACTTATTTCATTAAAATCAAAACATGTCAGTACTGTTAAATGTCATCACACTGTAAAATCGCCTAACTCTATCAATTATATACAGACTGCATTTCAAACTCCCACCCAGGAGCTCAAACATCGCACTTTTTCATTACGCACAATGAGAACATTTATTTACACGATTTTATATTTATTGCCTTCACGTTTTTTGTTTGCACGGACTGTTACAAGTGCTGACTTCAAACGTTGGGAAGTGCGTGGGCGAAACCACTGGTGTGTTCCGTGCCGCTGGATTACGGACCAGGGCCGGGTCAAAACAGGCCGGGCCAGACGAATTTCAAAGAAACATAAACTTGAATTTCTTAACCTATAGAAAAATTTGCAAATTAGTTGCTAACTCGAATATGCTATTGCCATTAGACAAAAAAATCAAACAAGGAATCTTAGAAAAGCCTCATTTGCACGCACCTGTGTACTTACACTTTTTGGTTTTAAATATGCTTTTTTTTTCTAGCCTAACCAGGGCCCGTATTCAAACCCTCTTGCCAAAGGCCTAACCCGGGCCAAAGACCCTCTTGCAAAATCAAAAGGCCAGCGGCCTGCAATCCTAAACGGAAGCACACTGCTGGTGTAGCTAAACGAAGGTACACCCGTGTTTTTATTATCATATTTATAATAATATTACGACTTTTGACTCGAGTGGCAGCGGAAAGCAACCATGCTTTGAATCGTGCTATTGACTTGCAGAATGTTTTTAAGAATCAAGTTTGGTGTTGGATGTGACTGGTGTGACGTCACACAGTCAAATCCAGACATGCCGTGAAGCCCAAGAAGGCTGTGTAAATTCTATATCCAGTCACATTTTTATTATTACTATTATTACTTTTTTAACTATTATTCTTTCGATTTTTCTTACAAGAATTCTCCAGTCATCATAATTCAAACTTTCAAATATGATTTTACTCATATTTCAATTTCCTGCCAGCGAGATGAGCTTGTAGTTGCTGCTCCTATAATCGTCCCAATTTCTGTGCTAAAAAGCATTATGTCAGCGGGATAAATACTTCTCACAAAGCTTTTCCACACAACCAATATTACTACTTGTTGCATTTAAACCTTGTGTCTTTTTTTTTTTTTTTTTTGTTCGCTGCTGGGCAGCCCTTGGGGGATACTTTGCCGTCGTTCTCTCTTTTCTTTATATATATATATATATATATATATATATATATATATATATATATATATATATATATATATATATATATATATATATATTTATCGGGTTTTGGTATTACACCGTAATCTTAAACAGAACAACGTGACGAATTCACATTTTTCTTCCGTCATTTTCTGAAAATAAGCTTGCTGATCCCATTACAAACTGTTTATCCGTTTGTAATATCGTAAAGAAAACCCTGTAAAACTGTCTATGCCTGAAATCCCACCCCCCCCCCTCCACCCACTCCCCTTCTCAAGGGTGCCCGCTGCCGTTGCACTTCGCCACACAGCGAATATTACGCCTTAACAAACACAATTACCGATCTTAATATGCTTAAAACACAATTATCTAAGGGGAAAAAGTCCAAGGTCTCCAGGAAAATACAGCGGGCAGGATGCTAGCTTCTTATACCATCATTTCTGTAGTCCTACCCTCCCACCCCCGGCCACGATACTGTTGCACGCGTGGAGTCTTCCTACATGTTTAGGCTTCAAACACATTAGGCCCCGGACTGCTTAGGCTCCAGACGTTTAGGCACATGTTTTCACTCTTAATATAAATTGTCAACTCACTTTTTTTGTTAAATACTGTATTTTTCACCCATTTAACTGACTTAGGGTGTTTTTTTATGTCGAGTAATAATGCAAAGGGCGTTGCAAATCCTGTTACAATTTAGCTTTTATCTCAAGCAAAACAAAGAATAGACTCTTTGATTTGTTGTTTCAATTATAATAACTGCGATTTTGGATCAATCCTAAGGGATATCTATTCAGGTTTTTTGGTTCAGCAAATTTTGAGGTCCAAATGTTCAGTTTTTGAGGCCTGCATGGCAGTGAATTCGATGGGACCTCAACGTCTGAGAGACCTGAAGTGTTCTGGGGCCTAAGTGTTCAGGTACCCGCGCGGCGGGGAGGGGGCGAAACCTAGTTGCCGAGGGCGTCTCGCGCCGCAATGATATTCTGCCGTAAGCTGACCAGACTCTCAGCCTTCTTCATAAACGGGTGCTTGAGTAGCTCCGATGCGCTCGCCCTCTTGTCGATATCCACCTCCAAGCACCTATCCAAGAAGTCCTGCAATGATGAGGACAGTTTCGACTTGTTTTTGATCTCGGGTTTGCCGTTGGTGGCTATTAGGTACAGAGCACGCAGCGGCGTTTCGTTCAGGTAGGGCGGCTCTCCCTCTATCATTTCTATAATCATTATCCCCAGGCTCCAGATGTCCACCTTATAGCTGTAGCACTTCCTGCGTCCAACAAACAATATGCTCATTAGAAATGCTCTTAAAAACCCACTGCTGTATATCACAGCTTTACTCCTTAACTGGAGACAATCCTTTGCTTGGAAATGTTTCCTGTCAAACTAAAAGTAGTGATTCTTCAATAAGAAACACTTATGTTTTAAATGAAATTATCAAATAGTTTTAAAACAAAGTTTTTTTAGGCGTGACTAGTAAAGTTCATCACACGGGCCTGGGATTATCAGAAGTACCTTTTCACGAACATAACAATATTCTATGGCCATGGTAAAAAGTGGCCATTGGAATACCCGTGTACAATAACGAAAAGTTCTCCATAAGCCAAGAAAAGCGACGGTTCATTGATCCGACTTTTCACATTTCTTGACCGTCAAGTCACTGGACTCTTCACTAAACAAAGCATTTCACAAACGAGTAATCTACCGTTACAAGGGCTATATTTTCATTATAAAAGATTTTCGATTACTTTCGTACATTTCTTTTGAAAAAACAATAACACCAACCGCAAAATTCTCAATGAATTGAAAATGGGGAGTGGCAACGTAAATATGCACGCCTCCCTCCCTCCCCTCAAAAAAACAAAAAAAAAACAAAAAAAACAAAAAAAAACCAAAAAAAAACAAGCAACAGCGCGTTACCTAGTGACAACTTCTGGTGCCATCCAGTAAGGCGTGCCCACCATCGTGTTCCTCTTGTCGCGGTCGGGCGTGATCTGAGCGCAGAAGCCGAAGTCGGTGAGTTTGACTTCGCCTGTCATGCCAAGCAGCACGTTGTCGCTCTTGATGTCCCTGTCAAACAAAAGCATACATGGGAACGGGGTCGAAAAAAAGCAGGAAAATTTTACCACACACATAGGAAAGAGGTCGAGAAAAAAGTGGTCCATTTGGCAAAAAAAAAAAAAAAAAAAAAAAGTCAGAAAAGCCGGAAGATTCGCATGAATGCACACGTGAGCGCATGTCAAGCATGACGTCATGCATGACGGAATGTGTAACGCCAATCATGAGATCATGCGTTACATCGTGCATTTACGTCGATTCCCGCCATGTGTGGCGTCAGGCGTTACATCATTACGTCACTTTGTGACGTCAATACATATGTGATGACGGAATTTGAGCGCAAAGTATGAGCCAGGCTATGAATAACTGCAAATATTGCTGGATGAAATAAAAATCTGTCTGAAGATTTCAGTCTTTTATTTCTTACAGCATGGATTTTTTTTTATAATATTGCAACAAAAAATATAATTCAAAGCCGTGTTGTGGATACATTATGTGGAATATTTGAATGACGAAATGACGTTACTACGCATTGTGTGGAAGACGAGTGCTGTTATAGAAACGCAACAACATAAGGACATTTTGTGGATCACGCCCCCCCCCACCACCCCGCGTGTGTGTGTGTGTGTGTGGGGGGGGGGGGGGGGGAGCAATATGCAATATGACCAATAATACTAGATTTCTGCGTCATTTTAAAGAGATTTCGGTGTACTACAGGAAGGGTCCAACATCCCCCCCCCTCCTCCCCCACCATCACCGGATTGGTTCCTTCAGGACGGCCTTCACCTGCGAATGATAATGACCTTTTTATTCTTCACCTAAAACAGATTTTTTTTCATGACAGCATTTTAGCATTCTTACATTCATATGCGTACATAAGGGCAGGGGGGGGGGAGGTGTTCGTTCGACCACCACACGAGGCGTCTCACCTGTGGATGATAATCCCGCTCGTGCAGGAAGTGTATGTGTTGGGGAGGGAGGGAGGTGGGGGGGGGGGGGGTTCGTCCACTACACGAGGCGTCTCACCTGTGAATGATATCCCGCTCGTGCAGGAAATGAAGGGCCTCCAGACAACACTTGCTGATGCCGGCGATCTGGCCTTCATTCAGCACCGTCTCCGTGACAACGTCAGTCAACGCCCCGCCCTCCAGGTACTCCATCACCACCCACAGTTCCTGCATGAACAAGCACACAAACCTTTCTAATATTTTCATTCTTGTCTGCCTAAAAGGCAGATTTTTTTTCAACAATATGACTTGAAGCATCCTTAAATTGAAGCATAAAGTTATCTACCACTTACGTATGTCAGATCAGTTACGTCACCAGCCCTTCATATCAAAACCTTTTTTCAGCAAAGCCATGGCCATCGGAACTATTATTCAGCCCAGCCGCAACATTTAAATATTTGATACAGTTAATCAGGTAATTCCAAAATAATCTAAGACTACTACATAAATTGACCGAAATCAAAGTGTACATTACAAAGTACAAAGTTCTTACGCATGTGGAGTTTTATTTATTTATTGCTGTAAACCTTTCTGGCGCCGGGGAAGGCGGGGGGGGGGGGGGGGGGGGGGGAGGGGAGGGGGCACAGACATTGCTAACCTTATCGACAAGATAGCTGTCTAAATAGTTGACAATATTGGGATGCTGATATTCTTTCATGACTTCGATCTCAGTGATAATTAATTCCTTCTTTGGCTGGTTTTCAAGATCCATCATCTTAATAGCTACGACCTTGCCTGTGTCGTTGTCATGGGCCTCGCATACCGTTCCCGACGCCCTGGTAAACCAACGGTACGTCAACTCAACAAAAATTGCAAGTTACAGTTGAAATATCAGGTGCTGACAGTAGAAAATTATATCCACGCAAAAAGTATTTTTTTATCACTCTCTCCTTCGCCAAAACTTCAAATCTACTCTGTCAAGTGTTATCAAAAGCTTAATATCTCATCGAAAACAAATAGATTTTAGATATCTGTCAATTTTACTACACAGCAGTACCGAACACCGATAGTACATGAATTGTCAGCCAAGAGATTCACCATTGCTAAGATTTTTTTTACAGGTCTCGTAACTACCTGAAATATGAAGGAGAAACAAAGTATATTTATCAAGTACTTTATCTATCAGAACTAACGGGACGGGACAGGTGGTATAAGACGTGCGTTTACTGATACCATTTCAAGGTTATTCACGTAATACGTAACACATCAGACAGTTAAATCAACTGGCCAATAAATACCAGTGTTGTCCTCTTTTATTGCTTACCCTGAGCCGACTTTTTTCTGCACTTTGTATTTGCTCTGCGGGTCACCAGGGGATACTGCAGCTCCTAGAAACACGACGGCACACAACAGTGACAGCGCATGCAAACTGCCAACCACACTATCGGTTCATCACGACAGACGCACACTATTCAATAACGTTAAAGTACTTGCTCCAGGCTGTTCCAATAAAGTGAATAACTAATAAGCCATCGTCGAAGGCACATCCCTAAAGTAGACTGGATTCTGAATACGGATATCCACAAGGCCTTGTAAACGGAAGTTCAGCAAACAGTATGACTTGGAGATCATCTGCAGTTTCAATACATACATTTATAATTTCAGCTCCCTATTGCTAAGTAGAATTTTCTGTTACCAAGGTAACAAGAAATTGATGACGAAATCAAAGATGTCGGTCATTTTAATTATTCAGATCGAATCCAAAATCATACCCAAGCGGACCTTTTAACTGGTTATGCCGATTCTCAAATTTGGTAATGATCGGTCACATAGCTGCTGTGTTATCCCTTTGTGTTATCGTGTTCAAAACAAATTGCGGATGAAAATCCAAGAAGGCGCTGGGGGCCATTTTGTATTTACCATTCCACCTAATATCAGTCCCCAGCGTGACTGTCCGCTGATAAACATTTTTTTAAAAATTTGGTGACGATCCGTAAAGCTGTTCGTCAGTTCTCAAGTTTTACAAGAAATTGTGGAGGAAAATCCAAGATGGCGGCTACCAACCAAGCTCAAAAGCAAAATGCGCCTATACCCACTGTGATAGGTCATCTATATACCGAATATTACAGGAAACGGACTGTCAGTGTAGACGCAACAGCCGGTGATGGACAGACGGGCAACATCTAAATATGTAGTCCCTCCAGTGCCCAAAACCTTCTTTGGGGGCTAAATTAAAAAAAAATCCTTACTCCATCTCTTACGAGTGGGTAAATCTAATGCCAACAAGAAGTTCTCTTGAACAGAAGGCAAATTTACAGGCATTCACTGGAAGTAAAAGGCGGTCTATCCGAATGTGCGCTGGACGACAGTCCCAGGTAGTACTTTACTCTATATGGCGCATGCTGGTACTTAGTCACAGACGAAAAGCTATCCACGGACGTTTTCGGTAATGATTCACAAACGAAAGTCCAAAAGCACAGCAACATATGACAGCCACATTTTGTATAAATTAGCGCACAACAATTAGCACAAAATCCCGCTACATTTCTTTATTTTAATTTCATTTTCAAAAGCCACACGAACAGAATTAAAATTTTAAGAGAGTTTTTTTTTAAAGGAAAACATACTCTGTCTTGTATTATGTTACGGCCCTTCCAAGATCGTTTTCCAGAAACCCGAGGTGAAACAAAGAGCTATAAGACCATCGGTCCGTCGTGCACTAATTCTTTATAAAAAGCAGGGCCAGAGTAGTTGACAAAACACACGCATGGTAGCAAACAAATACAAAAACAAAAACAACAAAAATTAAATAAATACAAAAATAAAACTAATCGACACATACTCAGGGCGGAGAGAATCTCCTCGTCGGTCATCTTCTTCTTTTTCATCGACTTCTTGCGCATCGTGGGCGGTTCTCTTTCTTCTCCTTCTTCTCCTTCGGCTCCGCCTCCTCCTTCAGCTTGACGTGCTTCACCTCGTTCGTGATGTTGTTCACTTGGTCTTCCGGTTCCTGTTGCGTCACGTTTTTTTTTATTTTTACTTATTTTTATTCATTGATTTTACCCCAAATTGTCCTTGGGGTTGGGCGATGATTAGATGGCTCACCCTGGGGGGGGGGGGGGGCAAGGCAGAGAGCCAGGACGACCGATTTAGGGCGGTGGTTAGCGTGGGTGACTTGCGTGTGTGGCAGCTATGACGGCTTCCTTTCACCGTTGCAATAAAACATAGTTACCTCATGGATGAGGGCTGAATCTGGGACAGGTGTGCTTGGGAGAAATGGTGCAGCTGAAATAGCTGCCCTGAGACCAGGGTTGTAGTACTGAAGCCTTACCTGTTGTCAGGCTGTTCTTTTAGACTAATAGGCAGAGGGGGGAATGTCAAGCATTGTTTCCTTTACACTATTTTTGCAGTAATTTCTCTCTTAGTAAAAACGCTTATTTGCACCCCATTTTGACTGTACGTGTTTCACACCCAAACAACAAGGGTGTCTACTAATTCACTGTAAGCGGTGTAAACGCTCAGGAGAAGACTGCTCAGCGCTTATTACATTTTAACTTGTTTTTTTTTCTTTTGTCAGGACGAATGATTTACTTTGTGGCAATGAAGTCCTCATGGTTTACAGTAAAATGACTGTGCCACAAACCCAAGCGTAGAGAGAGTGGTCTAGCTTGTCAAATTGCGCCACAAAAACTTGACAATATTGTCGCTTGTTTCATTTTGTTTGAGCCACACAGTCAATGTGCGATTCTACAACTGTCGTGCAACGGCAAAAACTCAGTGTTCCTTACTGAGGGGGTTTATGTTCCATATGCCAAACCAATTCGATTTAATCTCCCAATTATGCTCTCAGGAGAGGTTAAAAATTCTGACCCCTTCCAGCAGTTCACGTCTGTCACACGGAGTTCACTTATGGTATGTTTGGTGATTTTGCAAGGGACTGGCGCTTTCATTTTTTGTCAGTACACTACCATTAATTACTGTTTGCTATACAGTACTTTAACAGGATAAACAGGAAGGTTAAGTAAAATCAATACTGCATGAACCCTGCATATAACCGCAAAAAACCTATAGCGAGCAATTTCCCGAGAAAGACCCTTAACTGTGAAGCCATAGGATTTTGAACCAATGCTCGTCACTTCTAGAATGAACACCATACAGACACGCACGTAATGCGAGGAGAGTACGTACTTTTTTCTGGTGCGGAGGTAGTTTGGGCGGCACGGCGGCAGCGGCCGGAGGTTCTTCGGCCACCGGCGTAGTGGGCTCGATCACGCTCGACGCCCGGCTCGTGTCCGACTCGGCATCTTCGGAACCTTCCGTGATGTCCTCCATGGACTCGGCCACCATATACTTCTTATTGCCCTTCGCCTTGTAGCGAATCGAGTTCTCGTACGTCTTGAGCGCGTTGATGACGGCATTGGGATTCTGTGTTTGCTCTTTCTTGCTGTGCGCCAAACGCAGGAAAAAAACAACAGCACTCGTTAAGAACCATGCCTACCACGCTTCCGTGTGGGGGGATCACGCCAGAGTGTGACTTAATACACAAGAGCGTACCCCAGTCCAAATTAGGCTTACCAGGCGAAACAACCAGCGATAAACATGTGATTGTTACAAAAATGTGTTTGCAATAGCATAGCACGAGGCGAACTTTGCAATGCCTTGGACCGTAACCTACAAAAACATAAATTTTCCGCGCAATAAGACAAAACTTTCCACATTAAGTGAATCACACTAAAGTGATCACTACTGTATATCATCACATATTTGAACTGCTTTGCGGGTTCAAAAGTTCGAGATTCCTATTCATTATTAATCCATCTACTGGTTTATTTCTTTATTTTGACTTAATTTCTTCACTTTTCTCTACGGTCCCAGAAACATAACACCGTTCGCCACAAAGTTAGAGGCAAAAAAAACAAAAAAAAAAACAAAAAAAAAACAAAAAAAAAAAAACTTTCAAATTACACAGTCTTGTCATTACAAATTAGTTGGTTTTCAACCTTTCTTTCCAGCCATTAGTGCGTTTCGCATTACCGCAACACAAATATAATTTCACTGCACCACAAATAAACTGCATAATGTATAAAATTCCTAACATTTCTCACCTGTATTTTTCAATAAACCTTGAGTCTCTTTTGCTATTATTTCAAAATTAGGTGCAGATAGAAGTTCAATTAATTGGTATTTAACATCCATTTCCACCCCATTGGTGCTGTTCTCGGACGCAGGAACTTACGTCATTTTACGACAACATAAAAAAACAGATTCAGAAGGGGAGAAGAAAGAGAAAGTGTGCGTTTTCCGTACTTCCTTCCTGCACAGTCTGTACTAAGCTCTTTTTTCAATGCTTTCAACTATATCAATGTGGCCTTTTCCTTCTCCTTCTTTTTTATGATGCGCGTTTATTGGGTTTTTGCACATTCCAAAGGTTCCTTTTTCATATTTTGCACTTAGTGCTTTGCAACAGGAGCTCTTTATGAAAGACATTCGTGTTATTAAAGTTGTACCAATACAGCACACACTCAAAAACGAACTTCAAAACAGTAGTCATTCCTCGTTCAAGGGTTTTTAGGCTTTAAAAAATTAACAATGGAAACCCGGAAATAATGCTACCGGTTGGACTTAATTAAGCGGGTCGATTTCAAGGGCGGTTCTATTTGTGGAGGTCTTCATACTTTAAGGCGCTTAGAACCGAACTATCGAAAAGTGGTCCTATTTCTGAGGTGGTCCCATTTACGGGGTGGTCCTATCTCGCATCTTCCCAGTAGTTAGAAATCGCACAGACATTTACGAGATAGTCCTATCTGTGACGTGGTCCCATTTACGAGATGGTTCTCTTTGCGAGGTGGTCCCATTTACGGGGTGGTCCTATCTCGGGGCTTTCCAATAGTTGCAAACCGCACAGACATTTTCTATCACCTGTTTTATTGTATTCTAGTGCTATTTTAACTCGATGCACAAACTATACACTGACCCCCGCCCCCTTTCCTCGAGCTTTTTTGGAAACAAGAAATTTAAAAAAAAAGCATCCGTCTTCGGAAAAAACAGGCGAATTGCCATATAAAAATTATGGCCTGATGAATAGGTTAAATAAAATATGACGCTATAGAAATAGCATGCAGGATGTCTCTAAGTTAAAATCAGAATACGAAAGCGGAACGAACAATCACCACCGAACACATGTAACTAAAAGTGACGTCTTCTGCCCAGCGCCTTGTCCTAAAATATTCCAAGTTATTAAACTGTCAATACATGCACAAGTCTCAAATCTGGAAATAAAGCGGGTTAAAATTACAGAAAACAGAAATATAATTCAGCCCGAGCGTTAATTCAAGAAACTAGACCGCTTGCTTCGAAAGTTTTCTCTAAAATGTTGGCCAATGAATGGAGTTGTGAAATTTCTACTTTTAAAGTTGACGTGTCGTAAGATGGCCACTTCTGACGCAAGTGGTCTATGATTTCTATTTGTTACGCTGCGCGCGCCAATTCCCTGCAACCTCCCCCCCTCCATTCCCCCCCCCCCCCCCCCACCCCGTCCCTACCCCCGAAACAATCAAAACATGAGGTGATCCTTTTTTAGCCTTAGTTAAATGATCAAATAAGCAAGGAAACATGTACATACACATATTCTCATACAAATGTGAAACACCACGAAAATCACACGTTTTATTTTAAATTGGTAAGAGGGGTGCAATAGGCAGTTTTCTTTAGTAAGTATGGAAAAAAATATCATACAAAATGAGCAGAAACTAAAACCATCCAGTTCGATTTTAAATATGACTTTGCACTACAATAGGTTCTGAAAATTCATTTAACGGCAATTTATTAGAAAGCAACTATTTCCTGAGACCGAAAATGAAAACGAGATACCATAACACCACAAGAGGGCACCTGATAACAGCATTCTCGATCTCATAGACAGATTTAAATCAAAAGAATTTATTGAACACACACACGTAAATGCCTTAGTGTTCTTCGCACTCGATGCTCTGGAGAAACAAAAATACTGCACAATCAAGTAATTTCCACATTTTCTCCCACTTAAAAATATATTTCAGTCCACCAGACCACCTTCTCTAAATTAAGCTGAGTACAAATTTCATGGCTTTTCGGACACCACTCACTGACAAGCTTCTCGCAAAACTTTTTAGTGAAATTTTGAACTACCCGTCGGATTCGCGTGAATCAGACAAATTTACAGGAGAGGAAGTAAAAGGCTGGCATCATGTCGGGCTTGGAAGACGCAGGAATAACGCCGGCAGGGGGGGGGGGGATACACACCCTTGTAGAGTGGTAAATGGTTGGCCATCACTTTCGGCGGTACGGGGCTGCCACGGCGGAGCTTTAACTCCAGATATTAGAAACAGCGATACCAGGCTGTACTTGCGCTTACCGAGCATTCACCACATTTTGCTTTATAATTTGGTTGAACAACCCGCCATCACAAGCGAGGCGGGATATCAATCGCATAAGTATTCACTGCACAGAATAAAATACTGCAAATACTGCAATTTAAGAAGAAGTCTCCGAGAAGTTTTCTTTTGGTAGAGACTCCTCTACGATCTCGCAGCAGAAAAACAACAACAACAACAACAACGGCCCAGGAACGCAAAATGTACTGATGGAGACATTCTATCGCGTATAGCGGTTTAGGTAAAGCGGGCGACCGAAGCCATAACAATGGACAGCCACTTCAGTATGTGTATACACGGAAAAGGATACTTGATGTGACGTTACAAATATAACCATCGATGACTCCGGGGCCGATTATTACTTTAATCACCGTGAATTTGACTTCAAGTGTTGTTCTCACGAATACGCAGAATAGATAAATACACATAAGATATTCAGAGAGAACATAAAAATTGAATAGTAATTTTTCTACATGAATTAACATAAAGGTTTTCTTTACTGCTAACTGGTCGAAGAGAAGTACACGGTAGTTGAGGATACTTAATCAGACATTTGCACCTGGCAAAGAAAAAGGCCTAACTTCAAGAGCCTTATATTAATGGGGATCAGCACGGGCCGATAAAACTTTCCCACAAAGTGTGACACTGCTGACATATTGCTTAGATACAAGTGCAGTGGTAAAGTGTCCTCGATGTCGTCTCCTGGCAACCAGTCTCCATGGTAGCGATTGCCATTCACCATGGTATTGGTGGGTTACTCGCCAAACACACATTTATCAGTGGCAGTGTACCTTGGAGACGGAATGGCGCGTCGGGGGAGGTGCGGGCGGGGGAGGGGGGGTGGGGGTGTATGGGTTGGGTTAGAGATACTGCCTCAGAAGTACAATTTACAGGGTAGCCCAGTGAGGGATGAAACGCTTTTAACGATTGTTTCACTACCTAAAGCAGTACGGGGTAAGGTCAAATGTCAAAATGATGTAACGCGTACAAATAACCGACGCGGAAAACAATCTGCCTGCTGCAACAACCAGCTACAACATAATTACCTGTAAAAATACCGCATTTCCTCAATCACACAGTGGAAGCGCACCTTTTTTCTTTAAATGCAGGACATTTAATTTCCTTCTATCTTTTGGGAGAGCCTTAGACAATAACTACCGAAGTGAATCAGGCTTTAGTTTTTAGCCTTTCCAACAAGAGAAAGTAGGGATGATTTTAAATTCATGCATACCAAAGACAAATTTAAACCGCAAATAGCAAGAGCTTTACACATAGACTAGACTTTGACGGAAGATTCTTATGCCGCAATTAACTAAAGCCCGCACAAATTGTCTAGTTTATTTCCTTTTTAAAGAAGAAGATCCCTTGTTTTTTTTTTTGTTTGTTTTTTTTTTGTAACTGCAAGATTCCAAAATCCCACAGTGGACACAGTTATTTCATACGCTAATGTAGCAAAATATATGCAAAGGGAAAGTACTGTGCAACATGCAAAACATTTCTACGGCCTTTGGCGAGCCCAAAGTGCAAAATACTTCCGTGTTTGAGTTGCCGGGAATTCCCATTTGGCCCAACCGAATTTTAAACATCTAAAGCGTTTTTTTCTTCTTTTTTTTTCTTTTCTTTTTTTTCTTTTCTTTTTTGCTACTGTGGCTGCCAACGTCAATGCCAAGGAGAGCTTACTATCCACACGTGTTTTTTTTTATCAGCACGTGTTTGGTAATTAAAGGCAAGATTCATAACAAAGCAGCTGATTTTGGTTATTAGTCGTAACGACTTTGGATATAACGCCATGACTTAACAACTTCTTTCGTTGTTATGACCACTAAATTCCAGTCATAACGACTTAAATATAACGTCATGACTGGAATAGTCACAAGCAGTCCGTACTGTAGCTGACATTAGATTGTAGTGCTAACTAGATGTATGGCATTTTAATAACTGTAACGGGACTAAAGAGAAAATTGGGTAATAAATAATCAGGAACTGAATGTGAAACTGAAGTGAGCGAAATTAAGATGCCATTATGCGGCAAGGCCGAACTTTTGGTCTGTAACTAGAGAGAAGTTACTGGGCTGTCACAAGGCTCCCAACCCCCCACCCCCTCCTTCCACACAAAATCAAATAAAACGAAACCACATTTTTCTAAATAACCAACACAAAGCGGGTGCTCAACCACCATGCCACACCAAACAAACCCTTTCTATATATAACTCAATCTACGTTACGTCATCTTCACACCACAAAATACCAATACCTTTAGACCTACGTACAGATCTCTAAATCCAATCTTAATCAGCAAATCCAACTTCCGATTGTTCTCAAGTCACAAGACACTCACAAGTCACTTGAACCAATCCTTACAACTGCGATTTTAAAGGGGAATTTCTTATTTGTGAGAGTGGTCGAAAATGAACATGGCTTGGTTAAAAAATAACTGAAATTTTGAACCATGCATGGTGAAGCGTTTACATTGCTTTGATACGGGGAACTTTTTTTTTTTGTTTTAGGAGGAGGAAAAATTACAAAGACTTAAAACATCTTAATCAGCAAATCAAGTAATCGACCGTGAAAAGATCACATAAACCTCCACAAATTGAAAAAGCTACAGCGACATCTAGCGGTCAGACCTGATATTAGAGATTCTCAACAGCTGGTCCCAAGCTTCCGGGAGGCCCTTAAATTTCTCCTCATCCGTGCTATAAGTCACGTGCCAGACGTGTTTGAACATGGATGGTTCCGAGATGTGCTTCACATAAAATTTCGACCGTCTATTTTCGCGATTTACGTCAGATCTGAGTCTGCCCGGACTGTCTGATGTTAATCCCTTGTACAATACACTGGTGGCAAAAAAAAATGTTAGAATAAAATGCTTGGTTAGTATAAATTTGTTATCCCAAAGTCACCGAACAGACCTCGAAATTCTATCTCCGGCGTTGAAATTCCAGTATGTTCAAAAGATTACATCCAGGTTTTGCTATTAATAGCCTTTGAAAATTTCTCAGCTGTTATCATTATTTTATTTATTTATTTATTTATTTTTTTTGCAATCTCAACGCCTGCCTGAATTTCGAGATCTGTTAGAAAACATACAACTCTGTGTGCACACCACACGCAAACGTATGTGTGTGCATCACGTGTTCAGAAAAGCATTCCCCATATTTCTCTATATCTAGTATAATCTACACGGAATTTCTACACAATTTTAAAATCACACCAAACCGTAACATGAAACTCCAATAAAATGTATAGTTGGTATGATTTCCTAGCCACTGATGTTAAATACAAATTGATTAATAGGTTGTTCAAATGTTAAAACTAAAACATTCAGGTTCTTTTTTAATATTAGAAACGAAGCGTTAGCAAAGCAATGGCTTGACTCTCTGGGGCTAGTACATCATTCGCTCCTTTATGTTTCTGCTCAGGTTTCTATGTTTAACGGTTAACCCTGCATCAAGTTTCTTTTTTTTTCAGGATTCGTTTTTCTTTGTACTTAAGTTGATGACATGCAACATGACAAAATAGGTAACAATAAAACACAGAAACACTTAAAAATGTACTCACTAAATATGAACTACAACTTATGCTTCTAGAACTTCCAGATCAACAGCAAACTCAGTGAACTATAATGCGTGGAAAACGTCACATGCTCAGATCAAATCCACGTGACAATCACACCCAACATAACCACAAAATCACGTGACAAAGTCATATTTCGAAAACAAAAAACAACCAAAAGGAAAAAAAAACGGTGAGAAAAAACACGGTGATGAAAAAAAAACGCCTAAACGATATAACTGCCCATTGCACACACCCCTACCTTATATTGGATGTCTGTAGCCACATATCCCAAGCGGGAGGGAGGCCGACGAACTGCCCGGTGCTGGGTTCGAACCCCACATGCCACTCATGCTTGAAGCCAGTTGGCGATGAGATCTCTTTAATGTCCTCGAACTCCGCCTTCGGGTTGACGTCAAAGCTGGCTTTGGAGCCTCGCTTCTTCTTAAAGAAGTTCATGCTGGCTGCATCCGACGCAGCTTATTTATCTTTTATGCTATATCTTATGACTAGTAGTATACATATGTGCAGTTCTGGCCCATGGAACCATTGAGTGGAACAGGGGGAGGCTAACTACAAAAATAAAGTGCCCAGTGTAACAGTATGATATGCTCATGCAAAATAACCATGCAGGGCATGGGAGCGAAATCACAAACACAATCTGCTCCTTGCGTTTCACTACGCTGCAAAGTTTCTACACTAACGCACAAAGTATGTTTCAATAATTAGAATTTGTGATAGCAGATGGTATTCGTATTTCGTTTATACGGCGAAAAAAGACAGTCTTCATCCACCGCTGTTATTTTAGAACCATGTTTCAGCGATCAAGAGGAAGACTGTCTTTCGACACCAGGGTATTTCCACCTGTCGTATACATGATGCCTTTCGAGAAGAAACCTTCAAAAAGGAAAACTAGATTCAAAGATTCAATACACGTTGCTGTCAAGCCGCCCTTTCCCATTTCAGACATGATGACCCAAATTTTGTGCACATCCAATAACAAGTTATTAAAACCTCAAGTACATGGGAAATTCTAAATTGGAACAATCTTCACCTTTCTCCACAAGTGTACTCCCCCCCCTCCCCTCCCCCGTCACTGATCTAGTCCAACGTTTTGAAGGCATCTCTTCCGTTTCATCACGTGCAAACCCAAAACCACGTGATCACCAGCTAGGGTGGACGGTCACGACCTTGACATTTATACCTGATATTTGATGTATCGAGCCAAGCATCCCATGCTGGCGGCAGTCCCTCAAACTGGCCAGTGAGCGCGTTAAAACCGACATGCCAGTTATGCTTTACATTGGTCGGGGTGCCTATATCCTTGATTGAGTCCTCCGGACTGGGTTCACCGCTGGTGCTTTTCTTGGACCCCTTCAAACCCGAGAAGATCTTCCCGAATTTCGACATGGTTACTTCTGCGACACAATCCCACATAATACATGATCAATGTTTATACGCTCACGTTATTACAAATTCAAATGATTTCTGACAAATCGTGAACCGACAGGAAAAAAATTGTAAGAAGACAAGCCTTTTCTTTATCCAAGTTTCAATGTTTTGCCTAAATTAATTAATATTAATACAAACTTAAGAGGACTGATGGGGAACAGTCCTAACTAATTTGGTGAAACGGCCAACTGAAGAGCTTTTTATATCCTGAATGTCCTCGGATAAGAACAATAAGTGGAGTGGCATTTTCTGTGACTGTGTACGTTGTAAAAAAAAAAAAAAAAATCTTATCCTAAATGTAATAGTTCCAAAATAGTTGCGGTTGCCAGAATACAGGCAGACTTGACAAAAGACCTTCTGGAGAACACCTGTAAAACTGGAGTGTTCAGAAAATAAGCGCAGCTGCAGTTGCCAAGTGCAAAATATCTCTGCTCATTTTGGTTACATTCTAAAAGATACGCCTGGCCACACTTTGAATGTTTCGAAAAAAAAAGTTGCCAAAAATCTGCGTTTTTGCATTTTATTCCAAGGACACAAAGCGGTATTTTGCTTATAAATGCGCTGTTGTAACAAGATTTGTAACAGAGATAATTCTGAAAAGATAGCAGCGTGCGCAAATGGCGCACGGCATAAAAAAATACGTGGTATTTTTTCAGCTATGATGCGGCGTAATATTTTCGAAACAGCCAAGTTTTGCTTGCCGCATCGTTACAGAGCCCATCGGACCCTTCCTATCTTCCTACGACCGAAAGGCTCACAGGTCCACTAATTGAAACAGCCATAGAGGTCAAAACTACAAGCTATGGATCTTCTGATACACTGGCCAAAGCACCGGGGTTAAAAACATTAGGTTTGTGTTGATATTGATTACTTGAAGAATCCCTGACCTTACCCATTTTAATTCACGCTTTGATTCAGATTGGTTGGCACCGGCCAGAAGCAATGGCGTGTGATTAGACGTATTGGTCTCTGACATCCGCCAATATTAGTAGTGATGTGATCTGCCACTGATGGGTCCGTTTCGGTTAGGTTTTTAAAGAAAAATCCGCGGTTTTTCGGTTCGGTTTCGGTTTTTTCAGACTATGCAAATATATATATTGGCATATATAAGATATCCCAATTAACTTTCTGTTTTTATTCTAAAACGTGATAAATAAACACATTGCTTAACTACAACAGGAACTCATCTGGAAGTGTAAAATAATGCTGCGCTAAAATAGTGAGCTGAAACATTCATAGCAGTTAAAAATGGTCCTGAGAAAAACTAAAAATAATGTTAATTAAAAACCGAAAACGAACCGCGGTTTTCCACACAGCACGGTTCGGTTTAACCGAACTGCCACCTTCACGGTTAACCGTCCATAACCGTAAACCGTCACATCACTAAATATTAGCATTCGTTCCAAACTGACAGATATTTTTTATATCTTGACTGACAATCTGGAGTTAGTAGGTAGACCCACTTCAGGCTAGAAGCCACGCAATTCACCATGACATTCTTATTTAAGTCATGATAATCTTCTGCACCTAACAGACCAATTTCTAAGTTTCAAAGTTTGTTTCCAAGTTTCGCAGTTTGTAAATAAATCTGAAACAACCGGCGCCAACACTGTTTACACGATTTGCTGTTCAATTTCATATTTCTGTCCTTGCAGACTTGTTGATTTACGAGGGACAGGAGAACGAATGGTTACAGTATATTCAAATTAATGAATTTGAACAGAACAGCTTGTCATCGTTGGGTCCGGTGGAACATCCGAGGACATTGGCCCACCGCACAGCGTAATCCATTTATCTAAACGATTTCCAAAAAGAGAGATGGAGCTCTCAACCGGATCTCATGCACCTAGACCACGAATGATGAGGTCCAGCTGTAGGTTGTTCCAGTCTCGACAGTAGCCAAAATGGTTTGCTTTTGTGTGTGTTTTTTTATAAGCCAATTCGTACTTTCGGCTCTGTCCGATGGAGGTGACGTTTCGATTGCAATTTTCTGGCATAAATTACAAAGAAATGATAAAGGAAAAACGTCAAAAGCCTAATTTTCTTTCAATTTTAACACTTTCAAATTTAATACGTCATCTTTTAAAAACTATTTTACCTACGGTATTAATCAGCCCCTTTAATAGCTAGTCCTAGAGGACTCTTGCGGTCTTCCCATGACAGCAAGAGTCAAATGTCATAGGAAATGTCATTGATGTCAATTTTCAAAATCCCGGCGCACGACTGGGGCCAACGGCGTTATTTTAGAAAGGGTGTATCACATAAATGGCGCAATTATAAAATAGGGCGCACAAGTTTTATGGTCAGATAAGAATTTTTTACTGAGAAAAATATGTCTTTTCTTGAAATCAGGATATCGAATCCCTCATTATCGCACACAACAGTGAACCCACAGTTGAAAAACCACACTTTATTCTGTTTGGGAGTTTCGGTGAAGTCGAAAATAATGCGCCAGGGTACTTCTAAGTGTGCTTTTAAAGAAAAAGCCTGCCAGTTCGAGCCTCGGTGTCCTTGAACGTGCGCCGAAAGATCCAGAGCCTCGAAAATTGAGATCAATGGTCATTTCTATAAGCCAATTCGCACTTTTGGATTTTCCGGTGGAGGTGTTGTTTCGGCTGAAAATGTTGGGGGATAAATTATAAAGAAATGATAAGGGAAAAATATCAAAATTCTAATTTTCTTTCAACATGCAAACTTTCAAATTTATAAAGCCATCATATGATCTTTTAAAAACTATTTTACATATTATTCAGTCCCTTTAATAACCAACATGTGAATATATTTCTGGCAAAATGGAATTTTGCCGTTTTTTTTATCATTTCTTTATATCCTTATTCCACCTGAATTCAGCCGAAACGCGAAAAATTTTCGGCAAAAGTCAAAAGTGCGAATTGGCTTACTGCAGGAACTGTGACCCTTTCTGTCGTAGGAAGATAGAAAGGGTGAGCCGGGACTATTAAATAGCCAGCATGTGAATATGTTCCTTGCAAAATGGAATTTTGTTGATTTCTCCCAGTTTTTTTCTATCATCTCTTTATATCCTTATCCCAACTGAATTCAGTCGAAACGCAAAATTTTTCGGCAAAAATCTAAGTACAGTCCCGTTATTGCGTTTTCTACTTAAACCTGTGCACTCGTACGCGTTGGGTTATTCCGTGGCCATAACAATTTTTGTCAAATATCACAAAAGAAGATTTGAGTCCGAAAAGTTTAACAAATGTGCATCTAGCTCATCAAGTTTAGTCAGAAGTTCACATGTTGGTCAGTAATTATGATCTATTCTAACCAATTCTATTTCCCCTCCCTCGTACAGCCACACCGCTTGATTTTGACACATAGCGGACTTCATTTCCTGGTTAATTTGCAGGTCTGTTGCTACTGGCAACATCATAAAAATTATAGATGAAGGCCTGTAAATTTTTCGTGACATACAATGAGAAGTAGACATGCAGACCTCAGAAAAATACATCCATTTTATTAAAAAATTTCCAACCAGAACTTTCAGGAAGTTTTTAGTGATCACGTGATCGCATATTTTATTCGACTTTCTTCAGAAAACATTTATGCAAATTTATTGCTTTTGCAAATATATATTCCATACTTAAGTGTTTCTTCGTATAACAGTAGGTTCAACATACAAATACTCTTATTTTGCGTGTACCCTTCAATTATTATTCCTATGCTAAGTTTGTTACAACTTTTCAGCTAACAGGGCATAATAAGTTAAATCGCTTGCTGTCGTCAACATATGTATGTATGTATTTATATATAAAATGACCTGAAATTCATTGCTTCTATAGCTATTCGTTCTAATTTCCAAATTATCAGTTTGAAGTCTAGGAATCTATCACTATGAGTTTACAGTATTGGTACAGTGACTTTGAAACAATTTCAGGGCTATGAACCATAAACAGTTTTTTCCCTTTTTGTTTTTTTTTCCTTTTATAATACGTCGTTGTTGCAACCATGCGTTTAAATTTTCTTGGATCCACACACATCGCTGTCACTGTATTTGCTCCGTTTACACACTCCACACCATTATCTTGTCGTTGTTCGTTGTCAGTCATGCACTCAATAGCCGGGTGTCCACTACTACGAAAAAAAACTCTGGTGTGCTGCCTTGCAGAGATAGTATATGTATATGAGGTATTTTTCTCATCTTTGCTTTGATTTGATTTGATAGATAGATAGATAGATAGATAGATAGATAGATAGATAGATAGATAGATAGATAGATAGATAGATGGATGGATAGATAGATAGATAGATAGATAGATAGATAGATAGATAGATAGATAGATAGATAGATAGATAGATAGATAGATAGATAGATAGATAGATAGATAGATAGATAGATAGATAGATATTTTATTTATCGAAACTTGCAACTAGATAGTTGAATTGCTTTCGAAAAATAGAAAAAATCACAAACATACATGCATATTTCTACATAGAAACAAAACAAAACTATGATATATTTCTGCATGGATACAAGACTATAGCACACAGATTCTATAGAAAGTTTCCTAGACTTTCGTCCTCTTTAACGACTGTTCTTTTTATATGTGTTATTTTAATAGATAATCAGAATGTACGTCTCTTTTTATTCTTTTTTTTCTACGAAAAAGCACCTAAATAGAGAATTAAAATTGAAGATTAAAGAGGCAGTAAGGAATGAACGAGTTCTTAAAACGATTTGTATTCACTCGTGGTACTGGCAGTTTCTCAATATTTCTCGTGTTACAGTTTTTTCTTGTAATGGGTAGCAGGTGGTGTATCTTGTCAGTATCATCTTGGATCTACAGGGAAAATCTTCGGCATATGTTCTTCTATCTTCGAAAGTTTGAAATTTTAGTTCCTTTAGGCTTTCAATGTATAGTTGATTGGGTGTTATTATTCTTACGGCTCGCTTTTGCATTGTTTCAATGCTTTTACTTTGTTCATCAGTTAGACATGTGCTCCATGCTGGTATAGCGTATTCAAGTTGAGGTCTCACAATTGATTTATACACATTGCGCAAGTCTTTCTTGGAAGCTCCAGATCTTTTTAAGATGATAAGATAATACAGTTTTTTCGTGTTTTCATGTCGGTAACATGTATGTCGCATTTCAAATTGTTTTGTATGGTCACGCCTACTAGTTTTGCCGTGTTAACTCTTTCTATCGGTTGTCCTTCTATTGTAATCGGCGGAATATTTTTTGCATGTGTTTGATTTCCAAAGGCTATGATCATCTTTGTTTTATTTGCATTTATCTTCATATCGTTTTCTTTTGTCTATTGTACTATCCTATTGATTTCTTCTTGGAGAACAGATTCATTTACGTTGCTTTTATCAAGAATTTCCGAGATTGTTGTCTCGTCAACATATTTATACAGAGATAGCATTGAGTCCAGATCTTTAATCATTTCGCAAAAGCTTTCCATTCCCCATAAGCTGCCTTGAGGCACAGTTCCTTTCACATGGACAGGTTTTGAGAGGTGTTTTCCGATCTTTACTTTTTGGGTTCTGTTTGTAAGAAAATGTTTTAACCAATTCACTATAAACTGGGGTGTATTTGAGGATGAAATTTTCTTCATTAGTTTGTGATGGTTTATTCTGTCGAATGCTTTGGCGTAGTCAAGAAATATAATTCTCACTATTTTTCCTTCGTCAGATGCTTTGAACCATTGATGTAGTATTTCAACTAGCATGTGTGTCATCGAGACTCTCTTTTTATTCCCAAACTGATGTGTATCTTCGTCTTTTTTCGTTGATGTAAATGTTTTTATTCGAATTCTTTCGAGTTCTTTGGCCACAATGGACGTTAATGATATTGGTCTTAAGTCTTGCTCTATTGATTTGGTATTGGCGTGACAATTGCTTCTTTCCATTTGTCTGATGTATAGCCTTCCCTTATTGAGCTATTGAATATTGCTGTAATTGGAGGTGCCAGATACGCTGCAAGGTCTCTTATCATCCATCCTTCAATTTGGTCTGGTCCTGGAGCTTTACCTGTTTTAACCTCACTGAGCTGCTTTTCATTTGATGTGTTGGTATACCCCGTTACACATCCCCCTTGCGCTACGTGTTGCCGTAGGTCATGAAATGTCATGTACTCCGCTACATTGTGGCACACTGCACTACACTTCGCTGTGCCCGGGGTTATACCACTGCAATTCGCTGCGCATCTCTGTTGCACGTATTGAGTAATGACAGATGTCGCATGTTGTGTCGCCTATCCATATCTCAGTACATATTCTTACGTCTTGCTATCAGATGATACACCTCACCCACCACACGTTGTTTCAGATGGCCGCAGACTGCCTCATCACGTGATCGCGGATGGTCGCTAATCGCCACACCACACTGTGTTTTTGTCATTCGAATCATCTCACCTCATCATGTGGTTGTGAGCTGCTACATGGTGCTCCATCACGTGTCACATTGATGCGTCACGATGCATATTGCTGCTTGTGGTTTATAAATACTGCTATTTACACCATTCCAGGCTGCTATAGGACATTTAAATATCATTTTGAAACGAATGGCGATTAGTTTACACCTTCACCCTGAGACTCTAAAAAGAGTTATTAGTGCTGCAAGAACTTGCATCGACGGACACTTCGCTTCAATATATGTTTTGCTTGTCTCTCGTTAGTACTTTTGATCCTTATTCAGTACTTGATAGCTCATGTTTACACACCACAGCCAAATCAGTAGGAGGATTCCTATAATGACTCAGATACCGCATCCACATCAACATACTCCATATCATCGTCGGAAGGGGCGTTGCCACAGCCGATTGCTCATTCAGTCCCCCACAGCAATTGACCTCATCACCCACACTGCGCTCGGTACCGGTTACCCATCAGTTATATGCAGCAATCGAAGCTTATTCCAGGAAGCCTCGCCTCGTCGCAAAAGGCGAGCGAGGTTTTAAACAAGTGAGGCCAGTACACACTCCAACGTCACCATTCACGGAGCAGCCAGTAGAAGAGATGGTCGATTTCTCTCTCAGGATTGCTGCAGTCTGCGTTTCTATTCAGATACATAGATGAAGTCATCTTAGAATACTTCTCCACCAAGCTAAAACTTTGCTCAAGAAGATCGAAAGCCGCTAAGTTGAAGTCTGACATTACTGCGTTCCTCCAGTCGAAAGAGACTGTCGTTTCCTAAAAAATGACACATAAACAACCATGCATTATGCCTATACAGCACTTGGCGTTTCAAGGCTGAGACAGGTCGTTGAACTGGGACTTTACGATAGAATATCTGAGTCAATAATGATGGCTATAATTGCGTGAAATTATCGAGTTCTCCAAAACGAATTCACAGAAGGCATTGGTGCGCAAAGCTCTAATGTCTCAACACGTACCAAAACCGAAAGTTGTGAAGCATTTTCAGTATTGAAGAAGCAATCTTCATCAACTCCTTCATAGGCGTCTAAGAAGGCCAAGTCAGAAGGCCAAAAAAGTATCTCTGTTGCATAAACAAAGGTATCAGCCAACCAAATTAATCCAATCGAGACAATATGCATCGCGGGTATTGCATAGAATGTAGGCATTTTAGGTCGACCTCACAGACACGTATCTCTATATCCCAATGCAGAGGTCAGCACGTTGCTTTCTTTACTTTCAAGTGGGTCATCAAAGGTTGTGGATTTTGGTCTTCCATACTGTCTATCGACAACATCTTAATGTTTACACAGGTCATGAAAGTGTTAAAGAGGTGGACAGGTGCAAAGGTTTTCCATTAGATGACTGACTGTTAGCCAATCTAGAAAAAGATTACACACCATATACTGGTACTCAAGTAATGTATCACCTAGAAAACTTCATAATGCCTTACTGGATTGTTAGTGCCAGCTTGCCGACTTCCTTCGTCTTCAGCGAAGAACCGTCCCTTGTCTGATTTCACCCGTTTCATCTTCAGAACACTTGGACGGCCGGTCCACGGTGTTAATTACGCTACCGCCTCAGGAAGTTGGGCATACTTAAGATGGTAAAAACTGCTTGTCATTTCTCTTCAGCCAGATCCACTGCTTTTCTAACTTCTTTTCTCTTCAACAATCTGCTTAAACGCTATTCAAAAGTTAATGAGATGTGTGCTACCTTCCACGTTTCAGTGAGTATTTATACCAAGCGTCAGAGATCACGTGACTCCATTTTCTTGCAATTCTGATTGGCTAGTTATCGCTCCACTTTGAGGACCAATTTTTTATCTTTACATTTTTTACTCCTTCCAAAGGGGGTGAAAAGTTTTGAAGAAGGAAAACTAAATTACATACTAATAGAAACTGAACCAACACTTAAATTAAATTTATTGTTTAAAGAAAAGGTGATACCAATATGGAAACCTTTTGCTCCTGCTTTGTGACAATGGTCGTATGAAACAAATTAAACCGAAATTAAACATATAAATAACACCGTATGATATTTAATTAACCTAAATCTGAACGTATGACATGTATAAAATCGATTCATTTGATTCTAACATTAAACGAGGCACAATTGAAAAACAGAAAAAGCTGATGCCAAAACTACTTAACAGACACGCATACAAGCTGAAACCAAGATGAACAACTAGAAAGGAGAGAAACTACATTGTTGACCACGTTACCCGAATAAAGGCGCACCTGTGATTGGTCAACTTTTGCACCTATAGAAAATTTAGCTCCTTTTCTGACCCAAAAACGCCAGAAAAAAGCGAACTTTTAAAACAATCAGAACTTACTTTTATTCATGATTTAAACCGTTACAATAGCTGTGACACATACGGAGAAATCTCTCAACACACACATACAATAAAAGTTGATTTTGATGATGGATAAAACGTAATTTTGACATGAAGTAGCGCTTTACTTTACCGCTGCTTACTGTTTCAAACGAGAAAAATGTTCATGCTATGCAAACAACCTTCTAAACAATAAAGAAATTCTAGAAAGACATTTTTAATCCACCCAACGGGTGAAAATACGTTCGAACAGCGTCAAAGATACGGTAGACGCCTTTTACAACCATCGAAAGAGTTACTCAACCCCAGAAGGAACGTCGATTATACGTCAAACCCAAAAATGTGCTACGAAACGCTTACAACAAAACTAATTTTTTAAATGCCGAGAGGCGTTTACATCCCCCCCCCCTCTCTGGCCACGAAATTGCCAGAACACCACAGTCACTTGCTTGCTTCCAAAAAACATAGCTTATTGATAGGGCAGACTTCCCCTGCTCATCACCTCGACACCCCTCAAAAGTCCATCTCGACCTGGATCAACATCTGTGACTCCAGCAAGGGGCCACTGCCCTCTCGTTGAGTCCTGTATCATCAACACCACATCACCCACGCGTACGTCTCGTTCCGGCTTCCTCCACTTCTGACGTTGCTGCAAACTCGACAGGTACTCTCCCATCCAGCGATGCCAGGAAACGTTGGCCATGTGTTGCGCTTGACGCCAACGTCTGGTTACTCAACCCGAGAAGAAACTAAAATTCCCCTCTTGCGTCGCACGCACCCAAAAAAAGAGAAGATGTTTAAAAACGTCAAATCACAAAATATACTACGAAACGTTTACAACAAAATTATTTTTTAAGCGTCGAGAGGCATTCACAGTTATAAATATTATTGAATCATAACTGAGAACTCGCCTTGACACATTCCAGAGAACTCGCCTTGACACATTATTTCAGCAGCATATATACCCATACATGCCAACAAAAACACCAAAAGAAGATAACAAGGACTTAACAATTATAACATACTGTTTACCTATCGGAGAACAGGGGGTTACTGATTATGACAGCTCCACAAACATCAATCAACATCAAGTCTATACCATGTATCAATAAACGAAATTAACAAAGGGAAGATTGTAATTATTCTTATCATTATCTTAAGCAAGTGCTGGCATCAAGAACTGGGTGCACAAAACTTTTAGCTCAACTTAAAAATACAAATAAACTGAGCTAAGTCGCTTAAGCTTTCAAAAATAATTAGTTAACTTCAGTGTTTAAAGTAACAGTTATGACGTTTATTCTAAAAACGTTATCGTTCAATAGCCATTAAAACTGCCATTAAGAGACAAAATAAAATATATGATATTATGAATAAATCAATAGTAAAAATATAAGCTATGATTTTAGGCATAGCCGAGAAAATCAGATTCAAAGAAAACAGTTGACGTAAACTTGCCAGTTTGGCACTGGAGACCACAACGCCAATAAAAGATAAAATGTTTATAGCATAAATAAAAATTATGCAATCATCATTCATTTTTCCCGTTGTTTCTTGCAGCAGTCTGTTATGGTGTAAAGGAATATTTTTGCAGCTCGGTCCGATAACAAACGAAGCCAAACTCATATCGTCTGTTTTTGCGGTAGTGGCTTTCGCGGTATTCTCAATGACATCGACTGGAAATTTGTTCTTATTCTTGCGACGTGTTTCTTGCAGAAGTCTTTGTCACAATCAAAACATTTTGTCGTCTCCACTCTGATCAATGTGTGTTATGGTGTTAAGGAATATTTTTGCAGCTCGGTCCCGATAACAAACGAAGCCAAACGCATATCGTCTGCTTTTGCGGTAGTGGCTTTCGCGGTATTCTCAATGACATCGACGTGGGAATTGACGACCTGACAGGTTCTTGAACATCAGTTCGTAGAGATATCCGGTTGCATTCCAATTGATAATGTTCGTGCGTTGTTTTTCTCTTCTACTGGGCATTGTTCAAGGAAAATGCTTTGTTTTTCAAAACAAAGACTTTTTTTAATATGTCTTAACATAAAACATCTCAACGGCTTTCAACTGTGCTGACCCGTGCTGTTCGAAAAGACCATACCGGGGTATGCAACTTATGGAACAACTAACAATCTCACATTCATTCGTCACATTACTCTTTATGCAGTTGCACGCACATTTTTTCCTATCATTTTCTGCCACTTATTTCAAGCGAAAGTCAAAAGACATGAAAAATTTAAACAATTGAAACTCTCTACCCGAAATTTAAAATATTAATGGATATTCAGGGACTAATACACGACTAATCCATGACAGCTAATTCAGTCGAATTTCATCTGAAACCCAAATATATTGCTAAAACAAACACTATTCAATGTAAATAAATTTAATTATTTTGATCAACTTGCGGTAACGACTTACAATAACAAGCCATCCAAATACGAATGATATTTGGATTGTCCATTATGAATGCATATACAAATGAGGGCATAAGTTGACTCGTACATTTTGAATTTTTTTACAATGGCCTTGAATTTATTTTACAAGCCTTCTTTGCGAAGCTCATTTGAATATGAACTATATGCTAAGATACTGATCAAAGAGATCAGATTTTTCAAATATTTGACCATTCTACAAATACATATAAAGGTACCAAACATCAGCAGGAAGCCAGGAGTTTTAATTGGCTTTTGAAACAAAATATGAATGACACCAAGAAATAGCACTAAATAGTATGCTCAGAGAACCAAAGCTGTACGAAGAGAATACCTGACATATTCTATATGTTTGGATGTAAGAGATCACTGCAGAATAGCTCTGATAGAACTTTGCAAACAAGACAGTAAGATATCTTAAATATGAAAAGTGCTTAGTATTTGGACTGCATATCCAATATTTAAGCTACATATTTTGAGTTACTAACTATGCTGATATCAATTTGTACAGTTTTACCATTTTAGGGTGATGTACTAAAATGCTGCTAAGAGTCTTGTCATGTATACGTATTCGCATCAGCGACAGTGCCAGTTTGAAAGGTATGTTTTCTTTTGATAAATGTAGTCATGTAATAAATTACTAATTTGTAAAAAATTACGGTATATTTGCATAGGAGGTGATAAAGTCGTATCATTTACGTCTTTCTCTGGCACCCACATGTCATTTTTAGGGATATAAGCTTGCCATATTACTTTGCATTGAACCTTTCCCTTTTATTTCCTTCTGCCAAGCACTTTCTCTACATTCATAGAAGGTATAGTCTAAGGCAGAGAAGGCGTTGTCTAAGGCATCCTCAGTATCTGGTGATTCATCGAGGTGAACGGTTATCATCGAGGAAGTCGTCATAAGGCATTGCATCCAATGTCGGGAAGATTTCATTCTCATGGACTTGCTGAAGGTATTTTTCGGGATCTACGCACTTCTTGATGAGCACTTTTATCAAAGTATCTTTTATTACTGATATGGTGTTTCCTAATGTTTTCGCGAGCCATATCAGCTGCTTCATCTAGGTTGTAGCATAATTCTGGATATTACGCGGGACATCTTCGGGAATCACAAGCCTTAAATCAGTAGGACTTTTGCTGTGACGACCAAACAGAAGGTAGTACAGAGTGCAATGCGTGTAGCGAAAGCAGGACAAACGTTCATCCCAGTTGTCATGTTGAGTATTAGAAAGGAAACTGAGACATTTCACGATGGTCTGATTTGAACGTTCTGTCATCCCATCACAGCGTGGATTCCAGGAAGAGTTAAATAGACTTTGAACACCAAACAGATCTCGCGTAAAATTCATGACTGAGGACATGAACTGCGAACCATGATCAGATAATACCTTTTTGTGGAGCACCGTACCGACAAAAAATCTCTTCACAGAACACTTTGGCTACCAATTCGGTCTTCATATTTGGGCTAGGTTTTGCGACAACATACTTTGTGAACAGATCTACTAAAACCAGAATGTACCTGCTGCCTTGTGATATCAAAACCAACAATTTGCTATGGAAAGCTGCTTTCTATTGGTATCATGGGGCTCGTTTTGGAAATCCTTTTGCTTGCTGGCATTGCAGGCATGACTCACAGAAGGACTTGATGTCCTTTAACATACCGGGCCACCAATACTTCTCCTTAGCCTTATACCAAACCTTCATGTATGAGAAGCGCCCATCGCATCTAAACCTCATGACGCAGCTCAACAGGAACGACAAGCTGAAGTGAGCACGTCTCTGCCTTAGCACGTGTGACAGATCCGGGCTGATAGTACACCCTATATCGGACACTATTGTCAACAATGAAGTCATCGATATTCGAAAGCTGTTTCCTTTCTTGTGTCAGCTTAGATTTGATACATGAACCTTGATATTAACCGCAAAAACCTTGAGATCAGCACTTGCTTTTGGTCCAATATGCGGTGGGTCAACAAAATCAGGCTCAACAACATCCCCGTGACATTTTAGCAAAGTGAGATGTGGAAACCTACTTACCGCATCTACTTGAGGCATTTTAGTGCCTGGAAGGTGTGCCATTTCATAGTCGAGCATTGTAAGTACTTGATGAATTCGACCAAGTCTGCCAGTTGTTGTTTGCAATTCATGAGAGTTGTGAAACTTTTGTGGTCGGTATACAAAATCACTTTGTTGTATTGCAGATATGGACGGTATTGCTGAATGGCATAATATATAGCAGTAAACTCAAGATCACTGATACTGTACTTTTTCTCATGTTTATCTAATGAAGGACCAGAGTACCACAGAGCTCTTGAAATTGTTTTGCTGCCATAGTTTTATTCTTGTCCCCTCGATAGAAGCATCAGTGTAAACGAAAAATATTTTGTTGAAGTCGGGATAACCCAGAACTGGAGCCTTTACCAGGAAATCTTTCAGATTTTGGAAACCCTCCTGACACTTTGTTGTCAACTCCTATTTTTGGTCTTCCTGTAAAAGATGATACACAGGCGGCGAAGCAAAAACTTGAAAATATGGAACCCATAAGCCCAAGAACCTTCTGAGCTCTTTGACATTTCTTGGTGACTTCATGTCCTTGATAATGCTTTTTTTCCTGTGTCTGGTTTAACACCATCCTTTGAAACAATATTGCCCAAGAATTCGTAGCAAACTGACATTTCTGTGGCTTAGCTTTGAAATAAGATTTAATCAAACGTTTTAGAACAAGACCGATATCTTTCAAATGCTCCTCAAAAGTGCTAGAAAATACGATGATTCATCAATGTAGCACAAACAGATAAAGTACTGAAATCCCTGTAGTTATTAACTGCATTAACCTTGAAAACAAAGCTGGTGAGTTCTTCAATCCCTGAGCCAGTTTTGTGAACTGGTAGTCACCTCCTTCAAAAGAAAATGCTGTGTAAGGCCTATCGAGCTGAAATTGAAAGAACCCGGATAAAAGATCAATTCCAACTGAAGAAAATTTGCTTCTGAGACCTGATACGATCAAGCGTATCATCCATCAGTGGCAAAGGATGGACATCAGGCAACGTTTGATCATTCAGTCTCCTGTACTCGATTATCATCCTTTTTTCAATTGGAGCCTTATCATCAGACCGAGGTTTTGTGACAATGTAAATTGGAGAAGAGCGAGAAGATGTATTCGATTTGATCACACCTTTTTCTAGCAAGACAGATACGTTCCTATTTGCTTCATCGTTCACAAACATGGAGTAACGATACGGTCTTTGATAGATAGGCCTTGTTCCTGGCTTAAGCACGATCTCGTGACTCAAAAGTTACAATTTCGTATCTCACCGTCCAATAAAAATGGTTCACGATAGTTTGCAAGAACATCAAGCAACTGATACTGTTGCTCTTTAGTCAGATCTGATTGGCCCGAGTCAACAGGTTCGTTAAGTCTGGCGCGAGTTTTGTCAAAATCAAGGTTGTGATGGTGTTTGAAAGTAAATTTGTCAGTTTTTGCAGCAACTAGACTGCATTAACTGAATTATCATCAGACAAGATTCACGAATAGTAAATCATCAATCTGATAGGAGTCCTCGAACTTGTGTTTTGGCCTTGAGCTTTATTGGTGATTTCAGAGAATTGGGTATCTTGTTATCCCTTGAAAAGTTAAGGGTGTTGGTCATAAATAAGCCACGGGCTTGTATTCTGTCGTTTGGACCGGTTAAACAGTCTATTGCATTTGGAATTTTCCCCCTAACATCAATAAGAACATTTTTCAGTTTGCGGTTCGACCATACATTCATCGGGCATAACCAAGGTGTACTTGTCATTGAGTTTAATGGTGTAGTTAGAGAGGTCAATAGCAACGCCTTGAAGAAATGTTCTTCCCAAAATAAAATGAACTACAAAGTCCTCAACAACATATACCTTAGCTTCAGACCTGACATTTTTGAGAGAAATGAAATATTTGAAGTACTTTTGATAGATAACGGGCCCCTCCGGTCGACTGAGCCTGATGGAATTTGAATATTCAACATCAGTTTTATCACATTACTTCAAACGATTGAATGCCTCAACACTCATGCAGTTACAATTCTCATTCGTGTCTAAAAGAGTATACTATTTCACACCATTGCTACATTTGATACCGATATGGGAACTTTCACTCAGATTTGGAAAGGGCACACTTGTGGTTGTTGAGTATTGTGTTGTGTGTTTTTGTTCGCTTGATTTTGAATTATTCTTTTCAGTGCAAGCATCACGAGTTTCTGGTTTGACGGGAAGATGACACCTTCCTTTGCGGTGATTGAAAATTTTATGTAAAACTTTCAAACGCCGTTTTCATAGACGGTTCCGTTTATGTTTTGCCTTTTGTTAATGGCACATTTGCGGCTATCCCTCAGCCCATTTTGTATCTATGATGTTAATAGTTGAACCTGCCTCAACAGGGGGGATTACAGAATCGAGCGATATGTGAAGCAAAGATATACTTAGCTTTTATAGCATAATCATTTGTGTTTCTGTTCTCATCTGTGTACAAAAATCCTCATATATCCTGAGCATGAGACTAGTAAAACTTTGCACTGGTTGAAATTCTTGTGAAAATCCAAGTTTGTCACAAACAATACTATGTCTAAAAATCAAATCATCTCAATATACATTAGCAAAAACATCGTCGACTGGCATGGTGTATAGTTCCTCAAGCCATATGAGTAGACTTTGTGATAAAATTGGTCAACGAATGCTTGTCTGAGCAGCGAATAAACTGCATTGATGAAATCTGGAAGCCTATAATACCATTGTCCCGCTAAGTCCTTCAGAAAAACTGGGAATACGTGCAGCGCAATATCCCACGACAGTATTGGTACAATTCCAAGGACTTCAGTTATATATTTCTATTTTATCCACGATACCCAGAAAAATATTTTCGTAGGGTACCTTTATAGGCTCTTTGAGCGGACTTTACCAATGCTCCAGTGGCGGCGTATTTGGTTGATATGTGGATGACATTTTTTGTGATAATAAACTGACTGATAATAAACTGGTATACAGACAACGAATTGGTTAACTTGACAACATCAGAAATTTTGACCTTTAAAAAGACAACAATAAAATGCATTCTAAGCAAAAATTCAATTGTTGTTAACAGATCAACCCATAAACAAAACCTCAACATACCATGTGAAACCAAAAGAGGCATAGGAATCCCATCTTTCAACAATATTTCACCAAGTGTTTCTTTGTGTGATTGTGATGCAGCCAGAAATGGCCTCGCAAAGGGGAGTCACAATGTGTTGTGGCATTTCCCGAGGCAACACTTTCAGTGAACAATTTCGTATTTTTTGGGATTGCTTTAGACAGATAATCTTGTGAACAGCCAAAGATAAGCACAGCTGCTGTGCGAGCAGTTAAAATGTGCAGTCTGGTAAATACTTTTATTTGAATGAAAATATTAACTATGACCAAGAATGCTAGCATAAGTACTGCCGTAAAAGTAAATAGGCATTCCTGTTGTGCAAGTAGTCGTTAGCATGAAAAGGATGTAGTATTAAGAGCATATGTTTATTTTATGACTACGCCTGTTGCGCAATTAATAAAAGCTATCAACTTTCAAGAATAATAGTAATTTAAATAGTGATGAAAACGTTTCTGGGCACCATTGTATTTTAAATAGCCTTCAATGTGAAAGGGTTTAGTATTCAGATAATATGTTTTTGCATGAACGCGCCGGTCGAGCAATTAGCTAGCGAGGTTCCAAGCCTTTAAGATAAAACGAATGTTTTTTTCTAAAAACCTTTGTGGTGCGGTAGCGATACTCAAAGCTATCGAGGTTACAAATTGCAATACAAACACATTATATTTATGACCACATTTTGTGTGTGGGTAGCTAAAGAAATTAAACCAGTAGAATAAAGATGCAGCTAATAAAAAATGTGTGTGAGTAGCTTAAACCTAATATCAAAAATATTTTTCCGAGGCTGCAAAACTTTTTGCAGGGGTGCCTCCCCCTACTTTAAAAATGAGCACCTGATGTACAGTAAAATGTGGCTTTAAAATTAAACAAAAAGTAATTTTTCCATTTTTTTGTATTGTTGTTGTGAAATTAGTGTTATGACGGCATTTATGAAATTATTATTTCATTTAAAAGTTGGTTACTTGTAAACTTTCATTTTCTATATCCCTATTTTACATGGATTTTCGAGGCGTAATTACACTGCAAATCTCCACTATATGAGTGCACCTCTGTGACCCGTTCTGACTCATAGTCTGGTATTTCATTAACAGTGAAAACAAAAGTTAATTTAAAGTAGTTATTGTTTATGATATGATAAAATGCAGCAGAGGTGATACCGTACCGGAATCTATTTTGCGAAGAAACCCATTTATTGTATTTACGAGTCTAAGTTATCTACATTGTTCAGTTATTTACATACAAAGTATTATATACAATACATGTATAATATAATATAATATATCCTGAAAGTGATAAATATCATTGAATCATAATTGTACGTATTCCAGAGAACTCGCCTAGACACAGTATTTCAGCACCATATATACCCATACATGCCAACAAAGGCACTTCTCACCGGACCGAGTAACAAACACCAACAGAAGGTAACAAGGGCTTACCTATTATATATTGGCTACCTGTTAGAGAACAGAGGGGTTACTTATTATGGCAGCCCCACGAACATCAATCAACACCAAGTCTAGATTGTGTATCAATAAACGAAAGAAACAAAGCAAAGATTTACTTTTATCATTATATTAAGCATGTGTTGGCATCAAGAATTGAGTGCACAACATTAGTATACAAAACAAATTTGGGGAAGGAAAACTTCTCAGATCCCCTATATACCAATAACGTTCTAGGCATGATGAGTACTGTGTTGATACAAATCCGCTTTTACTATTGAAATGACCTTTTGGGCCAAAAGAATGATTTCTTAAATGGTAGGTTTGCTTGCAATTTACGGGTTGGCCGGCATGTCCATTTCCGATACAATTACTGCTTCCAAAATTATTATGTATCGATTAAACGGTCTGTTACCGTAGAAACAGCTCAAAAATGCATTGAATTTCGAAAGAAATCCTTAGCCGTCGTATTGGAAGGTTAGGGGCCTTGCAGGATTTTGCCTCTTTTTTCTCACATCGTGTTATGTTGCTCGATCGTCACTTCATGTATTTACAAATACTTGTTGATTTATTTGTGTCTATTACATAGCTTCAAGTCTTGATAGAACATACCACGACTTTGTATATTTTGCTGTACATAACCCCCATCGCATTCTCCCCTTCCAGTTGCTCCGTCTTATTTTATTATGTATCTGTGGTCTTGTTACTTCTTAGGTTTCTTCAAGCTTTCTTTTGCTTACTTGTGTTATATAGTAGCAATATAATGGTATCACATGATAGTCTAGGTTCCGGGCTGTGGCCGTGTTTCACACATTAATAAGTACTACTGTGATAATTTATGTTTATAAGTATTTTACTCATATATTGCTGTATACTTATAACACCTTCAGTTATCAGATACCACAAAGATGACATAAACATGCCAAGGCAGGTTACTGCGCAAAATTTAAAAGTAGAAAATCTAAAAAGACTTTGGTAGAAAATGTCTTTGATCCCGCAAGTTGTGTATGTGAACCCCAAGGCTCACACTCGACCATTACAAACAAATTGTGCCTACATCAGATACAGTAGTTACTCAAAGACTATCTGTCAAGTGACTTAATATGGAAAGACAATCACAACAAACACTATTCCTAACTCGTCCGAGCGCAAGATCGTTGGTGTTCACGAAATCGAAACCAAGACAACACAGATGACGAATCCGATTCTTCGTTCACGTTCTAGCCTTCCGAGTAAACAAGGGGCGATACCTAAGGACGCTAACGTGGGTGAGTCACATCCATTCTCTCTCGGTGCTGATAGCGCGATAGCTGCAGACAGTGGCGCGCAATCTGCTACTAGAAACAAGGGCTTGCTGTTTTGCCTGGCATGGTTTTAAACCATTGAGATCGGTTCATGCATCAACTCCGGCAGCCTCTGAACAGCCTGTGGAGGAGAAGGCAGAGTCTGTCTTTGTCTCACTCTCGCTCTCCTCTTCTCCCAGGTGTTGCAGCCACACATCATCTTCAGATCTTTATAATGTTCACGGCAGATCACTCGTCTGTCTCTTTGGGTACTCCACCTCAAGTTTTGAAAGACCCTCTTCTTCGTCGATTGCGCGACTAAAGTGAGGGATTTTCAACAGCCCCGTGTATTGTCATAGCTATTGAGGCAAGGTTGAAATATATAAAGGATCTACACACTGGCAGTTTTCGTCCGTGTTGGCGACTCACTCACTCCGCAACGTGTGCTTTAGGCCAATAAGTCCTCATATCAAGCAGCAGACGAGGTCGTGCAGCCAGTCGTGAAGCAGCACTTCGACAGAATTTTCGAGTCGAAGTGATTGTCACATCAAATATTTACACCTTCTGAGCCCATTAATCGTTCTTCGAATGGAACAGGCGTTGCAATATTCTAACTTTACGCCCATGATTTGTTTTCGTTTCGAGCCACTGACAATGCAGTTGGAGTTCTTTTCGGCGGACTAACTACATGAAATCATTAATTAGGTCTTACGTTTGCACGGAAGAAAAAGTACTACAATCTTCAGTTTCTAACAAGATGCCTACTCCAAAGATCGAGTCAAAAGTGTTACCTAAACCTAGTTAACCGGCAACTAAGGTATTCGAAGGTATTCGATATTTTAGTTTTCCACTGCCTATGTGACAATGAACGGAGGAAGTATAAGATGAAACTCCACAGGGTCTCCTGATACTTTAGACCCTCACATGAAACATGCTGCTGCAGAAAGTAAATCAAGTATAAATTTGTACATAGGCGGGAGATTTAGGCACTTTTCTAAAAACCTTGTAAAGACAGGCACCTCCCAAAATTGAGTAGCGTAGGTGGAGTTACATGTTGCCATTCGGGAAGGCCGAGCGAGGTCAGCAAATGCTTCCTCCCGCGTCAAGGCTTCTAAATCCTGCTGTAATCATCACTTTCGAGCGAAATGGAGAAAAGCAAAGTGTATCAGCTAATATTTCAAGACTTATTAAACAAGAAAGCTTTAGAATCAGGGCCAGTTACCCTAAACGGTTTCTACAGTTGTGCTTTGTCTTGTCATAGACCTTAACCAGTTCATCCAACCCCCTATTCATTCAAAATGGGAACATCTCAGGTAATAAAATTTACTCTATTGCAAGGCATGTAGGCAGGTTCGGTCGACCTGTAGGATGTTCAGGTCTCCGAGTCATTTCCTTTGCTGTCAAGTAGGCCAGCAAATGTTTTTTGTTTCTAGCTCCATTTTTCAGTCTATCAAACACCCCAAATGATTTCGTTCAGGTCATGAAAGTACCCAGTATGGAGTAAGTGCAAAGGCCTTCTTCAAGTCACGTGGTCGTCCTACTAGGGAATTTCGTTGTTAGAGTCTCTACTGGGCCTGTTAGTAACTACGGAAAAGACAGTAAATTTAAATTGTTAATTGATTTCCACAGTGATTTCCGTTATCTGCGGCGTGGCAGATCGTTACATCAGCCCATGCGCTTGTTTTTCCAAGCTCTGTCCGATCTGGTCGCTTTCATGCAATCTTTAAACTGGGACACCCTTCACGTTTCCGTCTCACTCACCTCAGGTTCAGACAGATGAGTCTCTTTGGGACTGGAGATTCGTGTTTTGAGGCCATGCCTTTAAGAGTTCGTGATCGGCTCAGAATTCCTCCTTGCACATCAATATTCTTAGAATGAAAGCGATTTTATTAGTCTTTCCGTCTCTCTATTCACGTGTTCATGATCTTGGTTGACAATCAAGTAGCGACTCTCTATATGCACTATCAAGTCGAAGAAGTTTTGTCGTATTACAGAGGGAGTTCCTTGCTGTGTCTACTACAATCGGTTCACCATTCAATGGTCGCACAGAGGTGTTCATCTCAGTGTTTGGCAGATCTACCTTCTTGGACATCTCTTGAACAGCGGTCTTCCGCTCTATGTCTCTTCTTGTCCGTATCTAAATGCCATGGCATTTGATGTTCTTTTGTATAACTGACCACGGTCGACACTGCATACGCTTCCTCCGTCAACAGTAATGCTTCAGGTATTTTACAAGATTCAGCAGCAAAGACCACATCACCTTCTTTTGCTAGCACCGCACCTTTCCGATGCGTTGTAGTATCCTTTGTTGATACGGCTACCGTGACTGAAAAATCTCCCTCTTCTCCCGGAATTTGACAATGTCAGGCAGCCTCATTGGGGTTGCGTTCATCCGCGCCCGGGGTTGTTTCATTTTTATCTGCGGTCCATTAGTTTCTTCTTAGAGGGCAAAAGCTTCTCGAAGAAGGCTTTCTGTCAGTTCATAAAGATTTTGCTGTATTTTTCGTAGAAAGAAAGATTTCACTTGGCTCCAGACTTGTCGTTCAGCCCTCATGTTCATTGTCAAAATAGCTGCAAGTTATGACTTAACATCTTGTGATGGGTTATCCGATTGATCTTTGGAACTGGAGCCCTCATTGGTTTCTCGCGCACTGCTTCTTTTCGACTTGACATTGTGGTTACAATATCTCACATCAAAATTATTTAAAAGATGGGTCATTTCGGACAAACCACTCACACCAAATGCGTCCCGTGGCGTTGGCTTGCGGTAAACACCGCAGAGACATCCACGCCTTGCAGAATAAGATTAATCAGCACAGCAGATCATGGGACGTCGCAATACTTCAACCATTCGCCTCCTTTATAGGCAAAACTTATACCTTTTCGAAAGGTACAGGCAGATTCAAATACAATGTCAAATACATTGGCACCCTACGGGATGCCAAGTTATGGGGTTGTATCAATACAGTTTAGCACTGCCCCATATCCATATTGCGGGCAAACGGGACCACTGCATATCATAGCAGTTCTTGAAAGCGGCTATATATTTCTTTCATGCTGAATTATAGTGCTATCTTATCTAAGGCATCTGTTGTTATGAAACAGCCTGCCTCTGATGAGATCTATTTGTCATGTAATAAACATGGTTATTTTAAAAAGTAGTTTCTCTCTTTTCTGAGTATCAATTTCGCCTAATCCCAACTGATTCTGTGGAGTAAAAAAGACATAACACACAACAGATCAAACTACAGTAGAGATTGGTTGTTGAACATGTTGTAAAAAGTAGTTCCTCTCTGCTGTGAGTACTATTTTCGCGGAATCCCCAGAATTAAAATATCGCCCATTCAAAAGGTAACAAACAACAACATGTTAACGGATTCTGCGGAGTAAAAAGGTGTTATATAAAACAAACCAAACCACCGAATAGATCCATCTCATACTATATCCAGAAGCTCATCCGAACCTTTATTTTTCCAACAAATCCACATCTAGCAGAATAAAAGGAAGAGGAAGATCAAGGTCACTCACACATCCACTTTTCGGAGCTAAACCTATTTATGGAATTTTACAGTTGTAAATGACAATAGTGATTAATTTAATTGTGAATAACTTTAAAGAATTACATTTAAAGCTGGTTCTGGCATTGGTTTTATGGTGATTTGTAACTTTTGAGCACTGTTTTTGAATTTAAATTGTTTTACCGGCCGTCACGGCAGCCATCTCGTTATTTGTTTACATCGTCCGTATGTCAATTCTCGCTCAACATGGGTTGTCGCTAAGCCCTCAAGCCATAACCAGTCCAAATCAAGAATCCATCAAGCCCGTTTCAAAATACTCGCGTCGCTCATCCTGTTGTACGTGTTTGTCGACTATGTAAACGGACACTTCAGTGGTAACGTGTATGATAAGTGCTCCGTTTGTGTGTATGTAGTTGGTAAGACAGCTCCCTGAAGGCAAGCAAACCGTGCGTAATCCGTTCCATTATAGCGCTGTTGATCAGCCTATCCGGCGATGTCCATCCACACCCAGGACCAGTTTTGTGGCAGCATATACCCCTGGGGGATCTGTGAAACTCCGGTCGTCTGGTCAAACCGCGCAGTTCGTTGTGATGAATGTAGTATTTGGTATCACAAATCATGTTTCGGCCTGTGTTCAAATGATTATGAAAGCTAGTGAATAAACCAAATATATTCTGTATTTGCTAGTGTGACTCTGTGAATATCTCAAGTTTTTGCTGCCATTGTTTTGAACTAAATTCTCAAAATTCCTATGAACCACAGGCCAACGTTGACAACTCACCTACACCAGACCTTTCGTCGTTCAACCATCTTTTTAGCAGCCCAACCGCCACATCAAATTTTAAGCAGCAAAACTTCTACCAGAGCTCGCTAAACACAACTCTTTCATCATATGACTGGAACGAATACTCGCCCTCAAAATTTTTATCAAAGAAAAGAAACCTAAGAGTTACGAATGTGAACTTTGGGAGTAGTTTAGACAGAAAATCAATATTTGAAAGATCTATTGACTACACAAAACCAGACGTAATTATCGAAACAGAATCTTGGATCAAAGGAATCAAACCTTGTCAACCACCTTCAAATTTGGCTGTCAAAAACTGTGAAATTTTTCCTGAACAATATCAGATTTTCCGAAATGGTGGAAACGAAAAAGGGGGAGGTGTCTTCATCGCGGTGCATAGAGACATTACAGCCATTGAACAGACACATCTTGCAACTCAGACATTACCAATTTGGACGAGTCCCTATCCAAAGGTATGTCTAATAAACCAAAATATGTGATTCTTGCAGGTGATTTTAACTGCCCTGATATAGAGTGGGACAATTGAGCTGTACCTAGTGGCTGTCAAGACAAAACTGTTCAAGGACAGTTGATAGATGTTGCAAACTCACATGACCTTTCACAAATCCACCGTGATGCCACAAAAGTTGAAAGCAGCGTTAGCATCCCAGGTATATCAGATCACGATATTGTAGTAACAGACTTTGACATTCGACCACAATATACACGTCTACCAAAACGAAAAATATATAAATACAATAAAGCGAACTGGAATGAAATAAAACGACATATGAAAAATCCTTTCTGATTCCGTAAGCCAGGACGATCACACTTGAATAGAAATCTGTGGGAAAAAAACTTTTAAAATTTTACTGATTCGATAGAAAAACATATGTCGCATAAAATATCAATGGTCATTATAGTAATCTCTGGCTCAACAGATCATTGAAAAACAAGCTCCGAGAGAAAGCCAAGCTCTGCAAAAAGCCAAAAAATCTTAAACTTAAATATAAACCTATCCAAAGAAGTTTAAACAGAGCTTGAGGAAGGCCGAACAAAACTACATAATTAACGCCATCGACAAAGGATTAGGACAACATAACTGTAAACTTTTTTGGCGATACATCCAGAGTAAAAAGCAGGATAATATTGGTGTCTCTCCTCTCCATGGCTTTCATTTCGGATATTCCTGTGAAACTCAACTCCTAATAACCCTGGACGATTTCTTTAAAATTTTGACGATAATATTCAAACGGATATTGCCATTCTCCATTTCTCCAAGGCTTTCGACACGGTCCCTTCATGACAAATTACTCCATAAGATACGGAATAAATGGCAATCTGCACACATGACTGATGCACTTCCTCTCACAACAGAAAGTGCGAGTCGTATGCGATGGCGTCAACTTTTCGGAAGAACATGTAGGCTCAGGTGTTCCTCGAGGGACCGTGCTTGGTACTCTTCTTTTCCCTGCCACATAAATGACCTTCCAGATTGTGTGTCTTCCCAGGTCCGCTTATTCTGTACCGTTCAATAACATCCATAAGAGACCAAGAAATACTGCAGCAGGACTTGCTGGCACTCCAGCAATGGGCTGACCAGTGGGACATGCAATTCAACTCCAACAAGTGTTAAATTTTTCGGAAAAGAGCGACCAAACCATGCATGTATAGGCTATATGGCCACGTGTTGAATAAAGTTGCAGATAACTCTTACCTAAGTCTTCAAATCGCTGATGACTTGAAGTGGAATAAGCATATCTATAACACCACCAACAAGGGCAACATAGCCCATGGTCTACTGCGCCGTTATTTACAATTCCTGCCCATGGACTGTAGGAAAACGGCCTATACTTCCCTGATGAGGTCCATAATAGACTATGGGAGCATAATCTGTGACCTCTACATGCAGCAGGACATCAATCCTCTAGAAAAGGTCCAATGCAGGACAGCAAGGTTCATTGTTCAAGATTGCAGCTCCAAATCCCCAGGATTCATGACACAGACGCTGAAAGACCTAGATTTACCAACACTCTAACGAAATTGACTCTACACCCGACTTATAATCTTCTACAAAGTAGTAAATGGACTGGTATCGGCAGTGAACTCCAGCGACTACGTCACGCCTATAGTGCACAAAAGACACGCGAAACCACGACAACACAAAGATATGTGATAAATAACCCTCTGAATAAACGAAATAACTCAAAATGTTATGAAACAAAAGACTCTAACATACACATAATATGCCTTTTTCAAGAATTTGTCGAAAAATTGTCGAATTGACAAGAGACTGACTAATTTACCTCGTCGATTTGACGATGAGCAAATTCAACGGATTCCAATCAAAAATTTGTCCACGCTTTGTCATAAATTTGTCATTAATTCGTCAGTTTATAGATTGTCATTAATTAGTCATGCTAAAAATTCGTCAATAATTTGTCAGTAACTCGTCAGTTCGAACTTGTCAATTTGTCACAAGTTCGTCAAAACTTCGTCAAATTGATTGACGATCCTAAACTCGTCAACCTGGCGATGCCTAACTCAACAATGTAAATTCGTTAACAACTTGTCTTTGTCACAGGCTTGTTATTTTCTTGTCAAATATTTGTCAAATCCTAATTTGCAGGTTGTCAATATCTTGTCATAAATTCGTCAAAATCTCTTTGGCATGTGATTGACGAATTATCCAAATAAAGAAAATTATTACGATTTGAAAACCTTTAAATTAACACCATTGTCTAAGGACATTGTGGCCAACCAAATTCTAGTTAATGAAGGATAATAAGAATGTTAAGGGATATTGTTACCAGCCCTAAACATTAATATCTAATCATGCTAGAGTGGCCAGTTCTCACCAGCATCAGAATACCCGAACATGTGATAGCAAATTTTTTATGTAAAATTTTATGTAAAATTATATCATTAAAATTCTTATATTCTTTTATTCCCCACAGGGAATATATGCGATCGGCCGCGTGTGTCTGTCGGTCTGTCGTCGGTCTGTCATCAAGAACTTGCTAACACGATAACTTAAAAACTCCTGCAAGAATTTTAATGAAACTTGGTATGTAGCTTCTATGGAAACAAACACAGATCGGTATTGTAAATGGGCCAGGTTCTTCCAAGGAAAATAGACGAGCTGGACTTGAAAATTTCAGCTCTTGATTGACTATTGATGGCCCTGTCTAACTGATGGGGGGGGGGGGGGGGCTGTGGGGAATATGTGGGCTATGCACACTGCTCTAGTTTATTATACAGCTGATATCATTTATTTATTTAGTGATTTCTGAAGTGATGGCTGAAGTAGGTGACAAGCTTCTGACAATGTTATGACAAACTTCTGAGAAGTTTTGCGATATTGTAATATATAATATATTGCACATGGTGGTTTACTTATGCACACGTATGCTGCACATTCTGATGGTTATGCCATCAGGTTTTGTTATATTAAACATTAAAATAATCAAATCCATCACCCCTTGCCGATTAAATGTCAATAAGTACAAAGTAAACTTTATTCATCGGTATATTGGGCGATAATATAATTTTCACAAATTTTACAAGCATTTTACAAACATCGCAACTTATTTCAAAACATGCGGAGAATATGATTCGTGCACTTACGTTATGGTTTATCCATTAAATTTATTTTTATCTCAAAAAGAATGTCCGCGTGTTTTCAGTTGTTTTGAAAGTTCATGTGACGTAATAATGACGCAATACTTGACAAATTTGTGAGAAGTTTCTGACAAGTTTGCGACAAGCTTTTGTCATGGTGTGACAAGGCATTGGTCAAAATCTCGTCAAGACCCTGACGAGGTCAAACTTGTCAAACTAACAATCAATTCACAAGTTCTTGACAAACCACTGACAAAGTATGACGAGGCAAAATTATGTGTGTAGTGCTCAATATAAAAACTCGTTCTTTGTAAATTCTGTGTGTGACTGGAACGCTCTGGATAATAATATTGTTCGTGAACCGTCATTGGATAGATTCAAAACTCTCTAAAGGATTATACATTCAATTAATTTTTGCCTCCTCCACTCCCGATCCGTTTCATGCCCCAGAGGAATTCTGATCGCACGGCTACAGATATAGAACAATAATTCATGAATAGTCAAAGTTTTTCTGAACTAAGAAAAACGCCGAATCAAAAATTAGTAAACACGAGATTTCGTTCTAAACAACTATGTCGTTTTTCATTCGAAAGAAAGACTCGAAAAATGTGAAATCAAAGGTAGTTGAAGCACTATGCTCATACTAAGCTTCTACTGGTCCATCATATTTTGATGTTGGCAAGTTGCAATTTGTTGCTTTTTGAATGGGCGATATTTCAATGCCAGTGTTGTCGTGCTGCACGCTAGATCTAAGTCACCTGCTTCTTACTTCTACTCTCTATATTTCCGTGTCATAACTATAACACGTTTCATAAATGTAACCACAGTCCTGTGTTTCGAACTAATCAGGCCGACGCGAGTCCAACCGCGGAGTAAAATCTTTCAGGTCTGAAATTGCCTCAAGCAGTCTAAAAGTAGGATAGTTCGTACTAAACTGCCAGATTCTTTCTATATCTTGATTGACAATCTGGAGTTTGTGTTCAGGCTCAAACTTTGCAAGGGGAGAAACATAAAATTGAACAGCACATCGTAATTGGAAAAACTAAAAATATGTTCTTTTGATGCGAGAACAGCGTTTGCGGCGGTTGTTCGATGTTCATTTACAAGCTTTAAGCCATGACATTCAATACTTGTACATTCTAATTATGGGTCATGACTAATTTTCATCAGCCAACAGACGAGTTTGTAATTTAAACAATTACGATGTGCTGGTTAATTTGAATGTTCCTTGCCTTGTAGACGCCTGAAAAAACATTATAAAGAAAAGTACCGAGTAATGTACACAATACCCATGTAAAGGAAGTGTTCACTCGCAATTTTTATCAAATTTAAGGGGGAGGAGAACGAATGGTAATAGTAGAACATCTTCCGTGGTTCAAAACAAAGTTCTTTCGTCAAGTGTTGCAAATTAACGTATATTTAAGTCGAAAGGATTGCAAAATTTGTAGCTGGCTTATTTAGTGAAACCGGAATTTAACATTTTTTTGTCACCAGTTATGATCAACTGCAGCCAATTCTATCCGCTCTCCCTCGTGCTTCTGTAAGAGGATTCACAGTTTCGTGTGTGAGAATTACACAAAGCAGGAATCTAGTTTTTGGGGGATAAACACAGAAGCAGAAAAACATAGAGGTCAATCGAAAAAATACATCAAAATCACTTTGATATGGGGAGACATATATAGCATTTGCTGTGTCCGTCTGTCTTGCCGTCCGTCCGTCTGTCCGCAGTGAGTTCTGATGAAATTAATGAGCCGATTTTTCTGAAAACATACATACATATTGGGGTACATGTGTACATGATGCCTGTGTTATTTTTTCGTTTCTTCAGAAATTCTATTTTTGGCAAATTTTTGAACATGGGGGGGGGGGGGGTTGTCGTGCATTTTTTTTCACTTTTGCAGGCTATATCTCCAAAACAGTTCGTTGGATAAGGCTCAGATGTCGCAAGAAGAACACGCGTGTAGCGCAAATGTATAGTGCCAAGTTTTTCTTCATTTCCGCTGAAAATGTATTTTTGGCGAATTTTTTAATTTCTGATTTTGAACTTTTTTGGCCATATTGTTGCGATATCTCCGAAACGGTTTGTTGGATTAGGCTGAACCTTGGCAAGAAGAATTCACAAAAAGTGTAAATGTTTAATGCGAGGTTTCTCTTCATTTCCGGTGAAAATGTATTTTTGGCGAATTTTTAAATTTTTGATTTTTAACTTTTTTGGCCATATTGTTGCCATATCTCCGAAACAGTTTGTTGGATTAGGCTGAAACGTGGCAAGAACCTATATGTAGTGGAAATGTTTACTGTGATTTTTTTCAATTTTTTGGGCTCGCCAATGTTATATTTTTATGCAAAGAATTTTTTTCCACGTGACTGATTGGGGGGCGGGGGAAACATATCCGTTTTTGTTTTAACAAAAACACTGGCCAGTCTAGTTTGTAGCTGTTTGGCGTGAGAAAGCTGTGATTGTGATTCTTGTAATAGAAGATAATTATTTGAACAATTGTTGGTAAAACCGAAAGAAATTGTGAAAAAAATTCAATATTCTTTCCTGTCAGTGCTGGATCTAAGCACCTTCAATCTTATGTTGGTTAGTATGGACTTATGGTTCTTGTCGAATTGGTATGACAGTGGCAAAAAAAATACTCGTAAGGGGAAAAGACCTGGAAATAACGCTCGTACTTGCTTAATCTCTCACGGGCAGTTGCTGAATTGTTGGCTAATGAAAAAAAAAACAGGCAATAGTAAAAAACCTTACTACGTATTTCAAGCCATGAATTTCAGTGAGCATTTACTTTTATTTCACACAGGAGCTTGTTCACGAAAATTACACATTTATAATAAAGAACGCAAAGAATAAGAACTTAAAGCGTGTCTTCCACCAAAGAAAGAAAATAAGTTAATGGTGCAACAATAGAATCACCGAAGGCAAGAAACAGTTAATGAAATAAATAACATAAAGTAATCAAGAACGACGTACAAAAACACGAAAGAACAAAAAGAAACAATATGCAACATGGAACAGTTGTTAAATCGGAAAGAGGCGGTAGTGATAAACATCAGGTAAAATTTATTAGTTGCTTTGTGAAAGAAGGATACGGCATGAGGTACTCGAACAGCATTTATCGAGCTAATCTCAGGATAATCCCATGAATCCCAATATGAAAGAGAAATACTGAGTAAAGGATTTTTATTGAAGCTCGAAGCTGTAACATAGGTTGTCATAGTTGTAAAATAACGATTCTGTGACAAACGTCCTTGTGACAAATCTTGAAATTCTACAGGAGGTGTACACATCCTTTCAGCTCGTTTATGAACTTGACATCACATATTGATATACTGTTGTAACCATGGGTGATAAATGTGGTGAAAAGGGGGATCATCACCTCGCCGCTCATATTTGCAAAACAATTTGTAATCATTCTAAAGCGTTGATTTACCTTTGACGCAATATTTTTAACGTGTGAGAATTTCAGAGTGTTCGAAATATTAATTCCTTTTGCGCAGCCACTTCTTGCAAAATGTGACCATCAATACAATATTTAAAGTCACTGCTGTTCCATATTCCACCCATTGATCTTTGTTAAAGTCTCAGGGACAATCACGAGACCAAACGCCAAGGGAAAAATAAGACACAGCTCAGTATGATCCCTATTCTAATGGTCTTTTCGGATTATCCTTTTCAATATTTTTAAAACCTGGAATGCTGAAGTTCATCGGCCGATAGTTATTGGTGTCAGTTCAATTGCCCTTTTTATGAAGAGCACAAATATTGGCAGTTTTCCAATCCTTCGGCATTTTACCACTAACAAGTGGTAACATATAGCATAACATAGTGGTAACATATAGGCTAACATTCAGTCTATATGTCGATTGCAATTAAAACATCTGAAGTACGAATTCGTGTTATTTAGGAAATAGGATATCGCACATTGTTCGTGACTTTCGCAACAGAAACACCTTAGATTTTCTCGGAGCCTACAATATTCAGTGACTGTTGACATTAGTCAGTTGCAGTCATCGTAGTAAAAACAGCTTTTGAAAAATGTTGTACAAATGAACTACATCTCAAGCTGTAAAATCATGATGCAATAAACGTGTGTTTAAATTTGACATGTTATATTGGCATTTTGATTAGGTTGAGAGGGGGTTTGGTCCGAGCGGGGGTTTTGGTACGGGGGTTATGCGCGCAGGGGGTTTGGTACCGGGGGGTTTAGTCCCGGGGGGTTCTGTCCCAGACCCGTTAATATTGAGCCATCCACGTTTAGTTCAAACCTAGCAACATGTACATCCTCGTGTTCCCAATAACTCAGATGTCTTTGCATGTATTTTCTGTCAGAAGCTGAAGCGGTCGAAAGGACCTGCAGTAACTCCGAAAGCTAAGAAGAGTTACAGGCCGGAAATAAGTGAAGAAATTGACTCCGATTCTGAGGTCGAAAGGTAACATTTTTGTGACTTTTTGCTTTAACCCGTCTTTTGATCCCTCCTAGGGCGAATATCTTATCATATTGATTTTTGGATTTGTGTCGTCCAGTATTGCGTCGCCATCGGGGGGAGGGGGGGGGGGAAGTGGGGGGGGGGGGGTTTGCCCCTTGACACTAAAGCCTATTATTATTATTTTTAAAGCTAAACCAATTCCGTTGCAGGGATAATGGCGCATGCGCCATAATAAATGAAGAAAGGCATGTCCAAAATGCGCTTGTTTATTTTATCCCTCCGATCAGCGTAGGTTTATTACTTATTCTTTGCGTTCCGTCTGTTTTTTTCGGTTTCCGTCTAATTGTCTTTGCCGGTGCACCGACAGTCATGAATTCGTTTTTGGCATCATCCAGAACTCATTCTCTCCGGATTGTTGAACCGCCAAATCCGCAGTGCCCTTTTATCGAATTGCTCTTAAATCCAGAATTACCGATTATTTTCTTGGTGGTTTCCGTGCAGCCAGTTTAGCAGAACTGCGGAGCTGTGAAAAGTTTTGTAGCTGGATTTTTAAAATGCGGGGTCTGACGATTTTGTCAGAGAAATCGAACATTAAAAGGCTCCTTCTCTTTTCATAAAATAATAATTCTGTTGAGACCTTTGGATCTGAACACCTTTGGCTGGTCAGAGTGTGTCTTGTATTCTTTCTTGAAATTACAAAAAAAAAAAAAAAAACAAACAAAAACGTACAAACTAAAGTATGGTCATTCTGGTGTATAATTTCGTGTATTCCTTGAATTTATGATAACCAATTATTTTTTTTTCAAGATTAAATATGAATTATTATTGTGGGTTTTTTTTTGTTTACGAAAAAACAGGAAACCCAATAGGTTTCAGTTGAATGTGTGTGATCATCGTGTAATCATGTCGTCACCTCATCGTGTGGTCATGCCATCGTGTAATCATATCATCGTGTGGTCATGTCATCCTGTGGTCATCTCATGCTGTGGTCATGTCAACGTGCGGTCATCTCACCTTGTGGTCATATCAGTGTTTTCTCTTCTCATCCTATCTTCTCATCGAGTGGTGTTCAAATTTTGCTGTCGTCTCATCCCGTTGTGCTTCTTTCGTTTCAGTCGTTGGCGTTTTTTTTATTTGTAGCGATCTAGCGGAGAGCCACAAAGAGGAGGAGTCCAGCGAGGATGATGTAAACGAAACGGCACAGGAGAAACGCCTACGCCTGGCCAAGAAATATCTCGCTGGCTTACAGGAAGAAGGTGCGACCCTTGGTCTCAAATCGCTGCTAGTGTTCTTCCCCGTTTGTTTGCTATAGCGCATCTACGTAAATACTCCAGTAGAAGTAAAAAAGTAAAAAAAAACGGGTTCAATGTTATCTGAGATGTAACGTGTCGGAATTATGCCGAGTTTGGACAAGTTCTAGAAACAGATTATAGGACCATGGTCAGTTAACTGTTGGTTGTTAAGGCACATCCAAACAAATAAATGCACACCCATATAAAGAAATGATTGCTTTGGAATTCTCTAACCGAATGTGACATGTGCTGGCAAAGTCCGCGTGAACGGCCAAAGGCGTGGGTCATCCCAACTACAGGAGAAACTTTCTGACGTGGCAGCTCTCGGTTTGCGTATCGTAGCAATGAGCTGCACACGACACAGTGCAATAAAATCATATGCCAGAAAAGAAGTGGGGAGTTGCGACTGTATTTGTCGATACACTACATGCTTGTGGTGTTGCAATAGCGATGGATCTTCTCATGGCTAGAGCTTCGTTCATAGGCTGTCTACGCTGAGTCCAAAACATCGTACGCTCGTGATATATCCACGCAGTCAGAGAGACCGTGGTGGGGGTGTAGGGAGGGGGGATCCTGGCATGTTAACGTCTGTTGAGCAGAGGTAGTGGGTTGTAGGGAGGGGAGATTTTGGCATGTTAACATCTGTTGAGCAGAGGTAGTGGGGTGTAGGGAGGGGAGGTTTTGGCATGTTAACGTCTGTTGAGCAGAGGCGGCGAAACAGGAAGCAGATGATGAGGACACGAGGGAGGCAGTGGCCCACCGGATCAGGCAGGAGATTGTAAGCCTTGCCCCCCCCCCCACTCCCCGCACCCTATCTTCCCTGTTTTCCTGTCGAATGCCCATGACAAATTGATTGCTTTTGCCACTCGTGGTCACTGACCCTAATGAATTGTTTTGATATACAGTAGTGGAGGCTATAGCAAGAAAAATAAACCCCGTGAAATGTGTGAAACACATGTAAAACAGGTATGCCTGTGCCATGAATGTTTTAAGCTGGGTGTTGAAGTGCAATGAAATTACTTCTTGGAATATTTCAATGACTACATTTGGCATTACATACACGTAAAAATGATGTTTGTCTGTAGTAAAAAATATTGTTATGTATAAGTCTCTATGTTGTGATGTTGTGATTGGTTAATTAACGTTACGTCATTTTTTGTTTGGTTTTCGCTGGTTTAGCTGTTGTGATGTTGTGATTGGTTAATTAACTTTACGTCATTTTTTGTTTGGTTTTCGCTGGTTTAGCTGGAGCAGGCAGGAAAGCTACAGCGTAATGTCGCCAAATATGTAAGTGTGTTATCAGTCATATGGCTCGTTTATCTAGTATTAACGGTGATGCAAACAAGGACAGAACTGTCATAAAAAAGTGTATGTGTCGGGTGGGGGCAGGGGTGAGGTGATCCATCTGATTTCTCTTGGCATCACGCCAGTTTCTTACTTTTCATCTGTAAGTAGTCAATTCTTGAAACAACGTTAAATCTAGTACAATATGTTTTGGGCTGTTATCGTGAGAAACAAAGACTGATAATGGGAAGCTAAGACTGGGAAAGGAGAGATATACGTCTAGAGGGGGGGGGGGGTTGAACAGCATTAAAGTTAGGTGACGTCACAGACAGCGTTGTATTTTGGTCGCAGTACTTGCCGCCGGATGCCGACGCGTTGACGGTGCTGCGGGGACACAAGCTGCCAGTCACGTGCCTGGTCATGTCACGTGACGACACGCATGCGTACTCCGCCTCCAAGGACGGCGCCCTCATCAAATGTAAGCTCTTTCTGCGGTGCTGCAACTTCTGTGGACTGAGATTCTGTTCAACATGGCACGATTTGCGAGGCCATGAATGCGAAATGATTCTGGATCTGATGGATAGAAGTATGACGTCATTCTGCGGTTGACTGTCAGAAGTATGACGTCATTCTGCGGCTGACTGTGAGAAGTATGAGCTTGTTCGGGATTTGTCAGTCAGGCGTATGACATAATTGCGCAGTCACAAGTATGACGTCATCCGTGAAAAATTCTTCTGTGCTAAATCAAGAAAGAGAGTGTTTGTATATCTAAACAAAAAAAAAATATTGATCTTAATGTTGGTATATCGTGTCGCTGTAGGGGACTTGACGGAGAAGAGGAAGGTGAAGGTCGTGCCGGGAGCGAGGCGAGCCACGGAGCAGACGAGCCTGGGCCACACGGCCCCCGTGCTGGCCATGGCCCTCACCAGCGACGACAAGTTCCTCGTACGTTCTAGAACGCTGTTATTATGTAAATTCATCGTGAGCAGTCACGTTTACATAGTTGTGTCGGTAACAAGAAAAAAAAAAAAAAGAATACGAGAAATAAACATATATCTCACCCCAACCCCACCCCCTCCCCCCCCAAAAAAAACAAAACAAAAACAGTTATAATAACAAATATGCCTTTCTACCCACTTTAGTGGATAGTGGAGTAAAATGTTGTCAAAATCATCCAATACATTGTTGTAATTTGTTGACGAGTGATGTGTTGTTTTTTTTGTGTAATGATAATATGGAAGACTATTTGATCAGTTCGTGTCGTTCTTACTCAGTGGCATCATACAGGTCATGTGCAGGATTACTGTGAGGTAAGAAAACATATGGTGACTTGGGTCTTACGAGAGCTGATGTTTAATTGTGTATAATACAGGCTACCGGTGACGGGGCGAATTTCATATACATCTGGAATCCAGAGACGCTGGAGAGGCTTGGAATACTGCAAGGTCACCGCGGTGCAATATCCGTAAGTGTCGTTGACCCGGAGGCCGATTATCGGGTATTTGGGTGGGAGGGGGGGGGGGGGGGGGGAGGGTGTGCTATATCATTATCGGTACTGATTAGTCAAACGGCCTCGAACACGAGAATCGTTGAATTATCTTATAGCAGTTCTTCCAGTTAAACGTATTAAAACCTGTTAGACCTATTTTTTGAAAGTGGACCTATTTTTTTTTTTTTTTTTTTTTTTTTTTTTTTGCGAAAATGACCTATTAAACCTATTTAAGCCATTGTTTTTAAACTGCTAATTATTCCTATTTTTTTACTGTTTATTTTCGTTAATATTATCCATTTCTTACCCAAAATATTACCCCAAAAAACTCACATTTTTAGATTACTTTCACAGAATATCCGTATTGTTTAAATTAATATATTCACTGTATATAAATTATAACTATCAAAATCGAAAAATATGTTTAAAAACCCTTAAACCTATTGAAATTATTATTTATTATTACGTCAAACCTTATGAAAAAGCTACTTTTTGGACGCCCCAACAAGCAGTTAAAGCCTATTTTTTTACGCCAAAAAACCTACAAAAACCTATTTTTAACTAAGGACCTATTGAAAGAACCTGTTTTTTCCTGAGGAGTGCTGGAAGGCCTGTCATAGCCTTATATGGAAGACTGGTGCTGCTGCCAAATAAAAACCAAGCCATGAATTAACGATGCGGTGATGTGAACGATTGATTTCATATATGTGTCTGGTGATTAAAAGTCCTGTGTGAATAGCTGACAAAGTAAGATCTCTCGCCTACGCCCCCACCCCCACTCCCCCCTCCCCCTCCCCTCCCTCCCCTGAAATGGAGTACCAATTATTGAGGTCATTTTTATGCGACGTCGCCCTTTTTTTACCTTTCAGGGTCTGGCGTTTAGAAAAGGTTCGCACCAGCTGTTTAGTACGTCACAGGACAAGCTGGTGAAGATTTGGGACGTGGACGAGATGGCCTACGTGGAGACGTTGTGAGTGTCTTGCGAGCGTCCTGGTTTCAACCCGTGGTTTTATTGTGCTTTTTTTCACAGTTTGATGCTGTCCTGACGTTTCGTGTTGCCATCCGTATGGTTGAGAGGGAGAGTTGAAAAAATGGGCACACTGAGCTTTATCGCTGTATTGCTATTCCGAGATCACAGATTATGGTGTGTAAAACGTAAACACTTCACAGTTACGGTATCAGTACCTAAAGAGTCAGTTTGAACATGCAAGTCCCGAGGGCCAAAAACATAGGGATAAGTCTAAATGGCTTTGAAGACTATATGCCCCAATACATCTTTTCAGCCCATCTTCCACTGTTGAGCGCAAAGTGGGGATAGGAGTTGGAGAGGAGATGTGACCTCTCTCGCTGGGTATGGTTGTCAGGACCACTAAAATTCGGTCTGAAGATGTATTGAAGAAAAAGTTTTTTGTGTGAATGAAACTAGTGACGCAAATGGATTTTTGTTGTTGCCATAGATACGGACACCAGGACGCGGTGACGGGTGTGGATAGCTTGACGCGGGAGCGCGCCATCACCTCCGGCGGCCGCGACGGCAGTGTGCGCGTATGGAAGGTGGTGGAAGAGTCGCAGCTCGTCTTCCATGGAAACATGTGAGTAAGGGGGCGGGCAGGGGTTGGGAGGGGGGGGGGGGGGTGAGGCGAGTTAGAAGGTGGTCGAGGGGTTGCAGCTTATTTTTCATGGGCACATGTGAGTGGGGGGGGGGGCGGGGGGGAGGCGAAGGTGGTCATGGGGTTACAATTGGGTAGGACGTGGTCGAGTAAGTTTTATCGGCCTGACTTTTTCGTATGCTCCTGACAGTTTGACGTGATATTTGCGTATCGTTTCAGGGGCTCCATAGACTGTGTGGCGTTGATTAACGAGCAGTATTTCGTATCCGGCGCCGACGATAAGTAAGTATTACGTCATCATTTGATGTGCTGTACGTCATCACTTAATGTGCTGTTTTCTCAATGCGGAAATTGATGGTCTAGTTTGCTAAAACGAGATTTTTGTGTAAAAAAATCACCGATCATGTGAATAATATAATGATAATAAATAAATAAGAAAAAAGATTAAAACAGGTGATTATTTTGAATTGTTGCTGATAATGAACACAGATGTGAAGGCGACAGCTACGTTTGCATTACTAAACCTGATTTATATCCAAGAAAAAAGGGGCTGAGGCGAAGTCCGCTTGGGGCGTAATCCGTTTGGCGGGCATGGGTGTCATTGCCTCAGTTGTATTCAAGCAATGCTGCTTTGTTTATTCCGCACAGGGGGGGGGGGGGGGGGGGGCTGGGGGATATATGCGATGGACCGTGTGTCGGTCTGTTGGTCGGTCTGTCATCAAGAGCTTGTTAACACGATAACTTCAAAAACTGTTGCAAGGATTTTAATGAAACTTGGTGTGTGGCTTCTATGGGAACAGACACAGATTGGTATTGAAAATGGGCCAGGTTCGTCCAGGAAAATGGACCAGCTGGACTTAGAAAATTTCAGCTCTTGATTGACTATTGATGGCCATGTTTAACTGATGGGGATGGAGGGGGGAGGGATGTGGGGAATATGTGGGCTATGCACACTGCTCTAGTTTGATTCGATGCTCTTGTCTTGCTTTGTAGTTCGTTATCGTTGTGGGGACTGATGAAGAAGAAGCCCCTGTGCACTGTGAAGCCTGCGCATTCAGGTCCCGGCCAAGATTCGGATCAGAACGCAGAAAACTGGATCACTAGTGTGACGTCACTACAGCACACGGATCTCATTGCCTCCGGTAGAGTATAAAGCATACCCCGCCAAGTACTACGAGATGCGTCTTTAACTCATTATACCCTCTCTTTCTGATGCCCTGCCCCTCCCCAACAGCCCTCCCTCCCATCCCCCCTCCCAGGAAGCAGGACCAATTTAGCACAACGTAAGCAACACCCGATCAGATTGTACGACATTATAAGAGTGCATTGTTATAAGAGTGCATTGTTTCGAGTGCGTGATGCACTCGTTCACTAATTGTCATACCACGTGGTGCACCCTTATCGGTCGAAAATACAGGCCTTCAAAAAAGATTCAAATTTGAATTTATTCTTGCGCACTCTTGTCGGTAAAAATACGAACAACAAGACAACACAAAAATTTGCATAAATATCGTGTCCTTGTGAAAAAGAGAAAACTTGAAACCATTGCAGAAGTTACGATTTTCTCGCATGTTGCAAAACATATTTTTTTTTTTTGGTCATGACCAATGTCTCTTCTGCATAAAACGGGGTTCTGTATTTATTCACCCTACGGTATAATAAAATGATGCCACGGCAAGAGATCATATTTAGATGGGGGTCTTTACGGGCGATTAAGTGGAGAACACGGGATTGAGAGGTTCGTGTGGTGTCAAGTTTTGAGTTGTATATGGAATGCTTTCGCTGTGGTTTTATCCTTGATTTCTTTAGTGTCTCCTTTGTGAGAATTCCCGCTTGTGCCCAAATATCGATGGATAATTGGTTATTTGCCAAACCTGGAACTCTAATGGGTGTAAGCGTGTTGCAAGCGCCCCCCCCCCCATCCCCCCTTGTCGCAAAAATACTACCTCACTGGAGTGAGTATTAAGTGAACAGTTGTGCATAAAGTGAGGAAAGGCCCCTCCCTCTCCTCCCGCCCACACAAAAAACACGGTCTGAGGTCCGAAACGTTTTATTTCACCAAAGACGTATTTTCTTTCGTCGAAATTGGCGAAATAATGTACCAAATAGTTTTGGGCAATATGAATGTTTGGAAATGCCCAAATACAAAGTTATCCTGCATTTTATTGATATAAACGTATCATTTCGCTGTAACTTTACCCTGGTGATACGCAGTCGAAACACATCCAAAATGCTGATATCAACGGAAAATTATTCAGGAACTCTGAAAACTGGGAAATAGCTTATGTACTGTGTTTGATTCCAAGTATTATAAATTTACGCCAGGATTTGCATTCGGAACACATGCAAAATGTCGAAGACATCGGAAAAGCTCCGAAAACTGTGACTTGGCTTATTTACTTTGTTTTGATTGAAAGCAGGAAGTAAGGACGGCTGCGTGAAGCTGTGGCGCTGCGGCGACGAGTTCCGGTCATTGCACCCCCTGCACAGTATACTGGTGGTTAGTCGTCTTCATGCTCCGCTTAAGGCCTTAACTGCGCTTTGATGTCGCGCCTTGATGCTCTGCTTAAGGCCGTACATGCGCTTAGAGGTTGCGCCTTGATGCGCTGCCAAAGGCGCTAAATGCACTTAAAGGTTGCGCCTTGATGCGCTGCTTAAGGCCTTAAATGCGCTTTGAGGTTGCGCCTTGATGCTCTGCTTAAGGCTTTATATGCGCTTTGATGTTGCGGAGTGGCTATGATCAATAATTTATCTTTTGACAAAAAAATTATAGAGAGTACTACAAAAGTACTACAAAACAGAAAAAAAATAGTGCTGCTAAAACACGTAGATGTTTCACACAAGTAGAAGTAAGCAAATAGGATGATGAAACGAAAGTGTGCGGTTTATAAAAAGCGCCACATAAACAAAAAAAAAAGTAGAGGTGCAGCAAATATTGTTACTGCACCGTTCGTGTCAAATTTTCACGGCATTGAAAAGTTTTACAAAAAAAAAAAAAACGTACGCTTGTAGACTTTGGAGTTCGTGAGTAATTCTTGTATTACTGTGTTTTATTTTCAGACCGGATTTGTGAACAGTTTGAAGTTCTCTAACGACGGTCTTACATTAGTGGCGGCTGTCGGACAGGAACACCGCCTCGGTCGCTGGTGGCGACTGAAGGAGGCTAAAAACTCGGTCGTCGTCATCCGCTTACCCCGCCAACCCGTGGACGACACGGCGCTAAAACCCTCCACGAAAGGGAAATCGAATGACTTGACTAGCAAAAAGAATGCACTTAAAGGGTCTTGATATGATTTATGTGTGTGTTTTAAGGGGGGTTTATAAGTGTCGTAAAAAGCGCATTTGAGGCCTATGCGTGCACTAATTGGGTTCGGTTACGAGAGAAGGGTTGGCGTTTTGAAGAAGAAGAAAAAAAAATGCTGGTGCATTGTTTATGTGCGGCGATGAGGAAGGAAGGGTTAGTTTTGGGTGGGCCGCGTGCGGAGGTCCAATTACGGCGGAGGTTTATTGGTATGGATATACAATCACATAATATATGACGTATCAAAAAAAAAAAAAAAACGAGGCGTAAAGTAAGAAGTAATAAAATGAATTTCGGGCAAGGGTTGTTGGGGATGTCATAATTTGTTTTAATTTGCTGTCTGGCCTTTGAGAAGTTTGGTAACCGTAAAAGTTTTGTGTGTTTGAGGGGAGGGAGGGGGGGGGGGTGGGGTGGGTATGTCTGTCTAAACTAAGGGCAAAGGTCTCGGAGTAGTTTTTCATCCTATTTGGGGATTCTGCGTCAACTAAAAAAAACAGTTAAACCTTTTTTATTGCAAGAGGGATAGCTTTCAGTAGAAATATGATTGTGATATATATATATATATATATATATATAGAGAGAGAGAGAGAGAGAGCGAGAAGGAGGAGGACAGAGAGAGAGAGAGAGGAGAGGGATAGAGAGAGACAGAAAGAGAGAGAGGGGAGGGAGGAGATGGAGGCCGATGGAGGTAGAGAGGAGGGGGAGGACGAGAGAGAGGGGGGAGAAAAAGGAACAGAGAGAGGAGAGGGATGGAGGAAGAGAGAGAGAGAGAGGGAGGGACGGGGGGGGGGGGGAAGTGGGGAAGGGCAGAGAGAGAGACGCTTTGTAAAATTTTGCCTTGCGGCATCAGTGACACACGAAATTGACGCTTGTTTCGATCCACCGCAATGTTTATGATGACACTGTAACATACCCATACATTGCGGATCTACCGGCGGCTGTTTGAAATCAGGCATTAAAAAGGCATTTATTCAGACAAATAATCGGTGCTTAAACCGCCCCCCCCCCCCTCCGACTATCACATCGTGACTCGGCAAAATTTGCAAGCTCGTTCATATGCACAGAGTATGCGTTCCTAGTATGCTGGTCGGAATGCATTTGGTATGCTGTCTTCATGAGTACGCCCGTGTGTGTTTGGTATACTTTCCCCGTGGGTTTGTCGGCATGCGTTTGGTATACTTTCCCCATGAGCCCGTCCATATGCGTTTAGGATGCGTCCACGAAGTACCCGTGTGGAACGTAATATTCGTATTTAGCACACGAAAATAACGAGCCAATATCAAATGTGACCGAAACAATTCCGGAATGGTCCAGTCATATTCAAACGCCCTCGGAAACGCCGATATACTTGTTTATAAAGGCAGAACGGCTTCTTTACACCCGTTTCTACAGTTATATCTTGCATCAATTAAAAGTGAACACACAGCTTTTAATCATTTGACCTGTTGCGTTTGCTCATGTAGAGCCGTCACTTTGGTAAACAGCGTGAATAAAGAGCGCGAATCGGGTCCTTTCGGGAGACTGCTAAGCTAATTGCAAATGTTAAGACCCATGGCCATAAAAAAAACACGACAAACAAAAGCGATTATGTAATAGAAATTAGAAACCTGCTTTTGTTGTGCTTTATTTAGAAACATTATTAGAATTATTTGTTTTGCGGCTCCTCTCCGGTATATTATGGGAAAGCATAAACCGTCTTAAATTTTCTCACGGAAATTGAAGTTCAAAAGTGTATTCTGAGGGGATGGGGGGTGGGGGTGGGGTGGAGGCGTCTTATAGTTGTTATAATAAGGAAATTATACTGATAAACACGCCAATAATTGCACCTCGGCGATGTATAATTGTATCAGTAAACACAAAATAAACACAAAATAAAACATAAAAATTAAAAAAAAAAAAAAAAAAGTGTTTTCATTCATGTGTTTGCGACATTTTGTAAGCGAATTAATTTGTTTATGTGTTTAAAGCTACGTTTAATTACCTGTATAGTTTTGTGGGCAAATCAGGGATTTTTAAGCTTAGTAGTTTTCGGTCAGCTGAGATCGGTATCCTGGTGTTGAGCAAAACGTACAGAGTGAACCTTAACATCTGGCAAAATGGTGGTGACTCCTTACCATTGCTGCCCGTAGACTTTCATTTGTAGAAGCTAGACAAGAGATATACATGGCAAAGTCGACACGTTCACGAGAGGTGTGTACAACAAACCCCCTCTCCCTCACCCCCACTCCCCAAGCCCATAGACAGTGCGGATGTCGGGGGGGGGGGGACATCTGAGTTCCATGGATGCTCCGATGCAACGCGCCGAAACCAAATGTCGTTCCTGTAACGTCTGCAACAGCTGTTGTATCTCCAGTGATGTCCTCAAGTCTTAATAGGACCGAATCCAGTAAGACGCAGCACGCCATCGAGGGCTCAGCCCCCCCCCCCCCCCGCCAACTGGACCTAATGTCAACCTGTGTCATCTTGAAATTGGGGTTAAGGCCTAATAATAAATGACTGTGGTACCTCGTTTATATACCGAATACCAAAATAGCATGGGGGTAGAAGCCGCAAAAGACGGACAGACAACAGCCAAACCTGTAACCCAACCCCCCCCCCCCTCCTTCGGGGCCTGATGCACAGGTTGAGGGTGGGGGGGGGGAGGGGGGGGGGCTAATAATGCACGTGACGTAGAACTTGTCGGAGACAATTTTGGAGCTATTGAAACTTCAATTATTGGCTTGAAATTTGCAGAGTGTTTAAAGAAATGACATCACAGAGTTTTTATTTGAAGACTTAACATCTTCAAGCGCCTTATCTCAACGCCAGTGTTGATTTTAAAATTATGAATCTAATTCAAATACTCCTTAATTATAAAGAGTAATGAAAAAATGGACACTTTTCCTTTTATTAAGCAGTCTAGACATGTTTTAACTGGTACAGCGGTGTCATTGGGGTGCACAATATTATCTCCACTATAATTCAACGTGTTTATTCGATTCAGCGCTTCTGTGTATTCGATTTTAAACTCGGATGCTTTCTTTGATTGGTTGATGGCAAACTCTTCTCCTAACTTACGTCATCACTTTTCTTACATGCTTGCGATTACCGCTTCGCTGATTCGAAAAGCATTTCTCCGAAGAAAATGAACTAGACCATTCAATGTTTTTAATGCTTTCTAAAAGCTTTGCTCAGCTGGGCGCAATGTCCATAGACACTGACACAAATATGACACACACGCATTTAATTTTTTTTATCATTTACCGGATTGCCTCGGTAGTCGGTCTTACTCTAGTCTTACTACCATCCCAAAACATAACGCCATCACGTTTACTGACTCCTTAAAGAGTGAAAGTATCAGTTGAACTAGTTTTCTGCATATGATAGAGACGGATTTTTAAAAGTTTCTGTTCAAACTATCAGATTTAATTTTGAAACTAGCCAACCACTTAAATAACGCAGAATCGGCCAAAATGAGTGACATTTGGAACATCCGTTGAAGGGCTTGGGTGCTCCTATGTTTTTCTGACTGACAGTGAGTCAGTCATTTAGCCAGACATGGTTGAGTACCCATTGTTTTGAAGCTTCTGTGCTTCTCAAATGAGGATTAGTCATCCTACCTTTACAAAACAAGGATGTTTTTCAATTGAAAGAAGTAACTATATGACCGCAAGCCATAGTTCTGGCCCCTTTTACAGCTAAAACAAATATCAATATTTTGAACAGACGTCATAACAGACTATAAATCTGACTTACTTTTTTAAATTACCAGTTCATATAGGTCAATTAATGCAGATTTTGTGTGATGTGTCCTGTTTTTGTGAAGATTGAAGATATCAAAATGTCGATGATTTTTGTATCAGTTCGACCATACGAACATAAATATTTAAGGAATAAATCAATTTCGAAAGTAAAGATGCATAATTAAGAAAAGCCTACTTTAATTAAACATATTTAAAGATTGCTTTTAAATGAACAGGGGGCTGGGTATCTAATGTATATGTATCCCAAATAAAGGAAAATATGTAGAAATGAATTAGGGGCTATCCCTAAATAGCCACACAAATGTTTTAAACGTTAAGATGAATTTCTAAATCTCTTTATTGCTTAACAGTTGGAAAATCGAAGGCTTGCAAAGAGTATATTGAAGTTGTACGGGGCCGTTTCATTGAGCAAGCAAAGCTGTATTTTTATAGAAAGATTTAGAACTGAGAAGCAGTTTCTTAGAAATGCTTTTGAATTTGAAAAAAAAAACCATCGTCTTGTCTGTAAAGGGAAAGCAAATCAAAATCAGGCTGAAAAGTTTTTTAAAATTGTACTCGAAGGGAGAAAATGATTTTAAAATACTATTCTTTGTTTAGCATTTCGCCTTCTAGAAATAGGTTCTTGTTAAAATAGGTCTGATAGTTTATCAATATCCTTACTTGTTTGGACAACGCTCTTTATAATTGCATTTAAAATATGGATTTATTTCAATTTAATTTATGTTCTTTTTAAATGGAGATATCTTGGATTTTTTAAAGTTTAAAATAATTTTGGTGATAGACAATACACTGATTTGTGAGATATCAGAATATTTCTTAAATTACGGATACTTTTCTAAATCTACTAAATTTCCTACTTCTTCATGCGCAAAAAATTTCCAGCCAGAAAACGGCATTTCCCTGGACAAATCTCGATACAATTAGCTCCCATAAATAACTACTCACTTGCCACAGCTTGCCAATGGAAAATGGTTTATATGGATTAGGGCATAAAAATGCTTGTAAACTTGTATTAACAGTACAGTTATTCTAATAAAGGAAAGCGATCTTATGCCCTTGGCCTGCCACCGATTAAACGTTGTTTCTTTTAGTTTTAGTGTAGATATTCGATAATTCAACAAGAAATTTTTGAGACGTCAATTGTTTATAGTTAGTGAACAGTTAAAACTGCATATAATAGTCAAAAAAATGAAATGCAATGGCAGTGTGTTAAGGAATGGGGGACGTCGGTGGGTGTGGGGGGGCGGGGCTAAATAGTCGTGGTTATCTGGTGGTATTCTTTCAAATCGGCAAAAAGATCAGTACGAAATGTATTGCTGCCTCCCATGCGAGAGACATTATACAATTTTTCATTTTCAAGATAAGAGCCAATAATTCCTGCAAGAAAAAGTAGCAATGTCCCCTCAGGAGAATCGGTCAATTTCGTGTAAGTACCCATATGAGTTTTGGGGTAGATTGCCCTAAATCGCTATCAGTTCTACAAAAGTATATTTTATGGTCAATTTATGAACAATGTTTGGGAATCCACGCTTTTCTTAGATTCTCTTAAAACTAGAATTAGTTTGTCCATGCTTGAACTATCTGTTTGCTCCGCGATTTATTTGACAAAATTTCTCTTTAAAGTTTATCGATATCAAATCAAAATTCAGGTCATCTCATCCCAGTCCCGAAAAGTATATCTTTATCCTCTAGAAAGTAACTTTGGCATTTTTTGTTATATATTTTATGGCATTTCTAAAAAAAAAATTAGATCGTTAGATGTATCTCTAATTGAAGAAGAAATTTCTATAGATATTACAAATGATAACAGATAACAAATTGAATGAAAAATCTATGCACTTCAGTAAGAGATAATTTTTACTTAAAATCTCTCACATTATATTAGAGATATCGTTCTGTAGTGTTGAATAGCTCTCTGAAGATAGGAAATCTCAGGAAATGAGTATCTGCAAATCAGTTCTAAATATCTATGCGTGAATCATTTTATGACGTTCTTATATAACAACTCTCGATTTCTCCAGTTCAGTTAAAGATGTATTCAAATCAAAGGGAGATACCACGAATTGTTAAAAAGTTGCATCCTTTAATTGTCTTTCATTAAGAGGTTGCACCCTCTTAAAAATCACACTTTTCGACTGTACTTGCATCACATCACGTATTTGTTTATGTCGCTTAGCAACGACTGTAGCGGAACTCAGTTTTTCTTTTTTTTTTTCATTTTGGACGAAATATGGAAATTTAAAATTGCTGTTAATTGTTTTTCGATTTCCGTTTTAAATTAAAAATAGAAAATCGAGTCGATTTTCCATTTTCCATTTTGCAGTTGAGATGAAACATTGAAAAAGACGAAATGGACACGGACCATAAGTGGCCAGCAGGAAGAGCAGAAAGAGCGGGAAGAGCAGGAAGAGCAGCAGCCACCTCAGCTGTAAGGCGCTGCCTTGATTTTGGCATCCCTGTTAGTCCTTCCCGAAACTGCTTATAAAAAATGCACGTTTTTGAAATTCATGATTTGTTTGCGACAATTCTCGCTCTTTTTTTTTTTGTCTTTTTTTTTTTTAAAGACGCGGCACATTTGTTATTAAGACAGACAATGAGAACGTTATTTATTTCGAAACATGCATCAGCTGCTGGGAGCATCAATTCAAACTTTGGACAAACAGGCGACACCAGATCAAGTTTCGCTGTTTGTGAACTGCGGTTCTTTTTCTTCAATAGTTTCTAATACAGATTTGAATTTTGTTTTAATCCATCATTGCCAGATCCGGGGAGGTGGTGCACCACTCTCGACCCGTTTTTTTCAGCTTATGTGTCATTAGTGAAAATGAAGCGATTTCTTTTTCGCCATTGAGTACTCCTTCTACTAAAGAAAAACCGAGATTCGTCGCTGTCATCACGTGACACTTTCACAGAATAGTTCTTTTGTGCAGGAGCAGCAAACAGAGCAACTTTTAAAGGGTGAAGAATTGGGGTTGGGCGCGAAGGAAGTTCTAATGATTCTGCACACCAACAGATTGATCCCACCGCTACTCACCTGCTTTTCAAACAATTTCAACGACTGCCTTTTGAGTACTTTGCACACAAGGTTTTTTTCCTGTTTCGAAGACAAAGGCCACTGGATGACAGAGAGAAATGAGAGCTCAGGGCTTTGTTAATCTCTCTCTATTGCACTCATAATATCGCTCATCGTGCCATGGTATCTTCAGCTATCGCTCTTGCCGATAAGATCACCAAGGCCTCAAGCTTGGAACCCGCAACACCATTTGCTAACCCTGTGCATTCGCTGTGCCGATACCCAATAGACGGTTCTGTTGCAGGACGGGGAGAGTGTGTGTTTTGTTAGAATTGATAAATATTGAAGTTAACAAACATTACTCTTTCTGTATGCTAAGATCCAGAATTTACTAGGGCAAGGGACTGGGTTAGTTTTAGATTTAAGGCGAGTGAAAGGGGTGGGCGGTTTGGAAAAACGTATTGGCTGGCTATAGCAGGCCATGTGTGTGTGTTACTCAGCGTTTGTTATTGATCAATTTAAATAATTAAAATCAGCAAAAAAGACGAAACGTACTAAAGAAGAAAAATTAGAATTGAAGTGGCAATTTGTGATTAGCATCTTTGAGACAAATAAATTGCAGGCTTCAGAAATCAAAGTCCAAAGGTCTACGTTTTTTTTTTTTTGCATCATTATAAAATTTATAATAATTACTTTCAAGATTTTCATTTTTGTCGCATATTTTATTCATATAATTGTGTTATTTGTAATCATGTTATTTTCAAACTAAATGAATATCGTACTTTTTTATGAGTTCTCCAAATTGCTTTTGAAAATTCCAAACCCCTGAAACGGTTGAAATTACCAAGAAAAACAACGCATGTTATTTGAAAAATTTATTCGTAAATGAAACGTTTTAAGTTCATGTCATTTTTCAGCATTTCAATACCGTTGCTAACGTAAATAAAAAAACAGTTAACATAATTAAATATATATTTGTCTACTTCAGTTATGTTGATTTATATTTCATTTGTTTTTCTCAATGTTTAAAAGAATTAAAATGTAAACAAATGCGGATAAAGAAAAGTTCAGATAAAATACACACTTTAAAGAAAGTAACGTATATATTTGGCAGACGCCATTCACGTGTGATCCGGACATTACACCTATTTGTCACAATGCGTTAATTACTGCAGCACTGATCCCAAAGGAATCCTCTGAAATGTGAATGGCACCCTCAGTGAAACAAGTACACACAAATTAAAAACATATCTACTGCACGATAAAATTTTAATCAAGATCTATTTTAAATTTTACAGACTGTTTTCAATGTACATGAATGGAAAATATGGCAATTTGTCTTTATTTAAACTGCAATTTTCATGAAATTTAACTCCTTGTGGATATGATTTGAGATCAAAAAGTTTAGGAAAAATCCCTCGATCGATATTGCGTGGCCATTTGGGATTAAAATAAACCTTTAGGGAGTGATTTCTAATGAAAACAACAATTCAACACATGCCAAAGTGAAATTTTAATTTCGATAATAAAACAAAACAGGGGAACTTTGAGATGAGTGAAAACACACAGTAGGCGAAAAACTTAGTAACTACAACTTGTTCCATCGGGGTGGTCTGTTATGCGCGCCTTGGAACATGTGTTTTTCTGCTGTCTTGCAATTTTCAGAAGCACCAAGGTGAGGGTCAATATTTTCTTAAACGATTTGATATCATGAATATCTACCTGATTAAAATGAGAGAAAGACGCAGACATAAATAAACAGTAAGTGGACAAAGTGCTCGTTTTCCCTTTGAAGTCCTTTTCTTGTATGTTGTGATAAATACACACAATTGATAAATTGGTTAATATCAATTAAAATTGCACTTGTAAGAAAACAGATTAATAATGGCACATATTTTTACTTTTTCATAACAAAAAGAAAAGATCTAGACATGTGCCAATGAGCGTATATTTTTGATCATCCATCCAAAAAATAATTTCTTAAGTAGATGTGTTATAATTGAGGAGTCGTTCTCATTGGCTAAACTGGCATGACGTCATAATGGATTAGGCGGTCTTTGAATAAGGCACAGGCCTGCCTTTTAACACTTCTGGTGTTATTTTTAAAACATGTCTAATATTCAGTAGCATTAAGAAGGATGATATTGCACTGTATGTTGTAATGGACACCAGTTATTGTGCATAGCAATAAAGTGGATTCGGTTATCTGCAAGATAAAAAGGAAACTCGCCATCGAATCATTGTTTGTGAAGTGCTTTTACCTTCGTTACAAAGGAGATAAGTATGAGAGTAAATTGAATGCTTTCGTGAAAAGAAGTTCAACGGAGGCAACATAAATCGAGATCTTAAATTTAACTGCAACAATTTGTGGATAATTGAATTATGAAATGGAATAGTATGGGAAGGAAATGGCGTGATTAATATAAATCACCGAGTGGGCTTAAAGAATGTCGATTAAGTTCACACTGCACTAAAAAAAAAATAGAGCTGTTTTGTTGGTATTGTAGAAATCCAGCTTTATTTCATACGTAGTAAATTACGAAATCGTGTGTTCTTGTCTAAATTAATACAAATTTCAGTATGATAAAATAGCCGTGGTTAACTCAAGTGGTCTGTAAAAGGATAGACACTGTGACTACTATTTCAGATCCAGACACGAAAACCAGAAAACATCCTGGTACGGAATTTTTCAAGGGTCCAGTGTAGCAGCCGAAAAAAAAACAGGCTGGTTGATTAGGTTGTAAATATTAGTTGTTTTGGGATATTTTGACTGCCAGTGAAAAATATGGATACGAACGGATCCCCCAGGTCCTTTGCCCTGGATGGGATTTTCCAGAGGTGCAAATTTTGTTGCCAAACGATAGCTTTAGCTTTAACTTTCTTTATCCTGCACAGCCGAAACGTACAAGCACATTGGATGTAAGTAATCAGTTAAATTACAACATTTCAATGCTTTAAGCTATGTTTTGAAGTTCAAAGAGCAAAAGGGTTTTATGTTTTCTTATGTCAACAGCTTGCAGGGGAGGTCTGTGAGTGAATTGGTGAAAATTCCCTCATTTTTTTCTATCAACACAGAGGGCATTGTAGTCTGACTACTTTATACATGGCATGTAAGGATTTGAACTGAGTAAAGAAACGGTACATTAGATATAGATAATGTTCATTTCAATTTATGGAGTGATTATGTGTGTTTGCAACAGTTCGAAAATAACTGGAGCAGGGGATGGGGGTTGTTCACCTCGTTTAATATATATATATATTAAACACGTCTTTCTTACGTCCATGGTCTTAGATCTCATTTTTCGCCCACTGTACTTCGGTCCAGATTCCTAGCATGATATTGGGAAGGTTTGCCATGATTCACCTCTCCGGCCTACCCTACCCCTCCCCCCCTATAAAACCCATATTATCATGTAGCCAGGGCTGTATATAGTCAGGGCAGTGCTAATATTTTAACTAAAATAAGCACCTTTCTTAACTTAAGTGGAAAATGATTATGTTTTAATTGTATCATGAAAATCAGACATGCTGAAATTCCATTTAATATTCTGTAAAGTTTCAGACTACCTTTAAGTGCATTTCCTAAAGTAGACATAACATATTTTTGTCATATAGGTATGATATTTCTCTAAACATTTATAATACAAGACATGCATAAGGTACAAGATGTACAACTTTCTCCCAATGGTTTCGAATTCCTAACACCAAAAAGCTCTTATTTCTCCCTTGAAGTGTGAAACCGAAACATGCTCGAGTTCACTTCTTATATATTTTTCTTATTGTGAAATTCACAGCCTGAGGGCAAATTAAACTATTATACGCTACTCATACAGTTACTTTTAAAGGTATTTTAAACGTATTTCCTTTATTTAACGCCTATTTAAATTATACTGGCGAAAAATTCTGTTGCTGAAATGAGACAGAGTTTGCTGGTGATAAAACTATTACATTAATCCCTGTTTTTTTTTGGGGGGGGGGGGGGTGGGGTGGGGGTTGGGGGAATGTTTTTATGTGCCGGGTATTGTTATGTTATTGCTGTTGGTTAGCACTACTACCCCGATCAATTCTCCCACTGCCACTACAACTATAACTACTACTGCTACCTCTGGCAGCGCTAGATACGTACGGACAAGTAAGTGCATCGCTGGTGAAAAGAAATTAAAATTGCACGCAAATAAACATCCGGCACTTGCGTAATCAAACGAGCAATTTCAACGAATATAAAGCGACCTCAAATATTTGTTTATTTTGATTCTGACCAGTTGCCTGCGCAACTGTTGCTTTTACAGCTTCATGCCTCAAGCTAAATTTGTCCGTTTAGTCACCAACAGCAGTCTTTCCTTAAAGGCACTTCGTCCCCAGACTTAGTCACGTGGTGCACTTGCTGAAGTTGAGGCAGGTGAATCCAGGAAGAGATCGAAGTGCGACTGGTGGGAAGGTGGGGGTGGGGGGGGGGTGGGGGGGGCGGAGGTGGGGACAGGGGGCTTTAAACAACGATACGGATGACCAGAAGTAAATATTATGAAAATCACTGAAAATAACTTAGATCAAATTGTTGGCATTTGTAGACTGTATAAATTCTCTGTATCATTGCTATGAACATAAAATATTATTCTTTGAATATTATGGTGCAATTATTTTCATTTTCCATACCCATGAATACACCTAACCAAAAGGAAAAAAGAAAAATTTATAATTACAGTTTTTTAGTTAAAATTATGGGGTGCATTATATTGCAATTTTCTCCTTAGCTGTGTTTTCTAATCGAAACCGATGCACTCCAGTTAAATATCTAAATCGTATCAGTCCGTGTCTTGTGAATAGAAAATATCATTTAGCAGCAGCTGAATATTATAAAATAACTTGAATTGAAGATAACATACTATACAGAATAACATAATATACGTCTCCTTTTACAATTTCAACGGTACGCCTTCTACAGTATTTATATTGGCTTCTTTCTATCAGCAAACAAGAATGCATATCGTCAGTCTCTCGTCGTTGTTATTGATAATTCTTTGTTTATGCTAGACTGTTTATCCCATTGTTTACCAGACTAATTTACCAATTAACGCACTTGACTAATTAACAAATTAATATCGGATGGGGACCCCAATTACAGCGTTACAGAATGACAAACCCTTCGGACCTAACTTTGATGTTAAACTATTGCATTGTTCTTCTTGGCCTATTATTCAATTAGCATTTGTGTCCTTCTCTCTTTGGTATATATTTATACAAACTGCTTGACTTGAACAGTAATAGCAGATATAACTCAAAAAGGGGGAATTAATGTACCGCATCTCCAACCAGTACCATTTATAAATAATACCTACAGAATCGAGTCCCCCCAAAACATTGTCGCGTAAAAGGGAAATTTATCCAAAATGTGGGGCTATATTTTCAATGTCAATGTTTTGGATAATCCTCTATTACTGTTTGAAGTAGATTTATTTTTCAAACAAATGTCCTAAAACAACTTTTTTGTAGTACATTTTTTGTTGTTGCCAAAATCTAATTATTTTCTGTTATACGTTAATTTGAAATCGTCATTTCAATGGAGCTGCATATAACATCAATTGAAAGAATATATCTTTATACAGTAAGATGAAAAATGCTATTTTGATATCCAATGCAGAGATACTTTCTGGAGGTTGTTTTGGGTCTGTGGATATCGGAGACGTATAGACGCGGTTCTATAATGAAACGTAGTTTTTTTAAATGTTACTTTGACACAACCTGTTGTGATTGCAATCTTTTCATTGCCGAACGTCTTGACTGAAACCCAGACTTTTCTTGTTTTCTTCTTATTCTTATTATAATGAACATTATGAGAGAAGAAGGAAAGGAAGAAGAAGAAGAAGAAGAAGAAGAAAAAGAAGAAGAAGAAAGCGAAGAAGAACAGAAAGCAACTATAATTACACTTAAAAATTAATGGTCCTGCTTATGATGGTTTTTTTTGCGCATCGATTGGAGAATCTTGTACCCGTTTCATAGAAGGAATATTATGACACGAACTTTATTTTGACGCAGATAGCATTCGCTTAAGATGTTCTTATTATGTATTTATTTTATCACAATGAAATACTGATTTATTTAAAAAGAGGCTGCATAATAAATAATCAGTCACTATTATTTTGGCAAAAATATATGTATTTAAGCAAATTGCGGCATTAGAGAACGTTTTTAAAAGCTAAACGCCTCTGAAAACTTCAAAACACGATTTGTACCGTCTGTTGCCTTAGGACCTTTTACAGGTGTGCAATTATTTATCAAAAGAAAAGGCGGAAACTCGTACATCAATTATTCACAGACGTTCACGCACTTTTGCGGATTTAAAAAAGCGAAAATCCCTCAACTGTATTTTTATTCTGAATATTAAACTGATAATAACGTTTGTTCGAAAATTGCGTGCAATTTTCGGTCTTGAGAATTTTCGGTACGTTGGGTCTAATTGCCACATGTGAATACTTGTAAATGAACCTTGTAAAGATGTAAAGCACCTAAATAAAGGCACCCAATGATTTGTTTCTTGAAATTTATAAGGTAAAGGTACATGTTCTTGTAGACAGCTTTCCTCAGGAAAGGTGGGGAGGGGTGGGGGCGAGAATTATAGAACCAATTGATTGGAGTGTTGAATCCATGGATTTGGGGTATTTTAATCGAACAGCATCTTTCTCCACCTGAAATAAATTTCGGCTTTATATTCCAATTTTGATTTTTCGCGTTCCAGTTGTACTGCAGTTTAATGTTTTCAGTCAGAGGTTAGTCATTAATACGCACCCACTTCTAGCTAGGTTATTCTGATGTCTGTTAAATTTAAGTCGCTTTCTTGTAAGATCTTGCAAAATGAGTTTATATTTTTCAAAACTCAAAGTCATTCCATTGCTCTAAAATTGAACTTGTATTTATCTGAGCTGGAATTAGTTGGATTATATGACACAATGGGAAGTGCATGTGATTCACCTCCAGTAAATTATAGTGGTATTGAAATAAAACATTTTTGTTCTTATTTCCCAACAATGCTTTGGAGAGGGGTAGTCATATCTCTATTTTATATTATGTGAAAAATAGTGATGCACATTTAAAAATGAAACTAAAGTTGTTTTTACAAGCTTTTGTCTAAGTAACATGTTTTACATTTACAAAAGATGAAAATAACAATCACTGGGAGCCTTGACGATATGAATAACATAGAAATGACACAAAAAGTTACTTAGGTTTGCGCGTTTTTTCACAGATATCTCTATTTTTAGGACCACTCCTGTACAGATTAAATGATATTATCAAAGTGTTTAGCAATCATAAGGGGACACCATGCATATGATTGGTGATAAGCTATCGCGATAAATCGCGTTTTCAAGTTTTCATATCCTTGAATTAAAAGAAAAAAGGAAGAAAAAAGCTAAATATAAGAACAATATGTCAAAGCATAGACTGTGTATAGAGTGGAAGGGGCGTAATTTTTTCGTTCTTACTTTTCTTTGAGCAAAGATGGACACACAAGCACCTCCATTCTAAGGTTCAGTAATCAGCTTTTCAAGCACCGCTTCACTGAGTTAATACGGGCAATTTGTAGAGGGCAAGGGTTGGGAGTTGGGGGCTAAGGGGATGGGTGGCAGGGAGGGATGCCTGATTGAAAATGTCCTGTTGATGTTTTTCTTTAAATTTGTTTTATTGTAAGCTTGTAAGCTTGCTTTTTCGGAATAAAGAGATACAATGGACTGGTTGTGAATTAAAGTTTGCTTGAAATATTTAACGCTATTATTACCGTTAGTAGTTATTTTTTTATAGGTCGAATATAATTTCAATTGGAAGTAGATAAATTGCGCAATACTCATCTGTCGCCATACGATCGTACGATCGTGATGATGTTGTTTATAATATACAATTGGAAGATTGTTTATTACTTTTTTCTCTATTTTCCCCCTCTCCAGACATCTCCACAAGCAATCCAAGAGAGACCCGAAATCCATACGGGGCTTCTGCACACTCCATACAGACAAAAAACTGTCCGGAAAGCCTGGATTGAACACAATACAAACGTGAAAACTGAATGGGTGTATCATGTTTCAAACAAAATCAGGCGCCGTCGATATGCAGGGATCTGAAAGAATCCCTGGGTATCGAGGAAAGTCTTTCTCTGTCTTTATCTGTATATATCTGCACACCCAATTAAAGCATGCTCCCTTTCTCTGCTAATTTATGCAGTGTGAAACAAAGAAATGTGTATTTATTTCACACTTTTCGTCATATCTGAACTCTTCTTACCTTTGAAACAACTAACCCTGTGATACATATGAAGGATTTCATTTTTTTCTCTTAAAATTAAAAAAAGGCTTGGATTTCTTCTAATAGAAGAGATACGGACAGTATTTTTTTTTTTTTTGCACAAAATAAGAGAACTGGAACAATGCTCTTATTTTGGTCCACATATTTTAAACAGGAGTCAAGAAGAGTTAAAACCCTAGCTTGATTAATAAGCCAGGGTTCAGTACTCATATTAATTAGCATGCCAACTACACTGTTAGTACAAGCAACGGTTGTAACACAATATCGGCGGCAATATAAAGCTGTCTGTTTTTACGGCGTGTGTTGCGTTAATTCTCGCTTATATCCATCAACAGTCGTGATATTAGGTCTCGTTACCATGGTGACCATTTCAAACCAGATGAAGGCACGTGGAAAATAGATGATCTAGCTACAAGTTTCACTGATAACAGCCTGGCAGAAAAAGGGATTTATTGCTGTTGTATTATTCTAAGCAATTTGTCTAATCCTAATCTGAATGATGAAAATACTCTGGAGTTTTTAATAAGAGATTCTACTTCTTTTACTACGCATGAACGGGGCAGATTAATATAAGGATTTTTGTAATTTCTGCTTAGAAGTTTTGTCTCGTGTTTGTCAGTCTTGGGGCCACCCATAAAGTACTTGCCTACAAATTGGAATAGGAATAGGGAATAGGAGGGGAGGGGATCTCAGTATTTTAATCTCATACTGACAGAGGCGACAGAACATTTGATTTAATGTTTACAATGGCGTCAAATTGTTTTTATTCTGTGTAAGTCATGTCTTCATAACGATCATTTTTATGTATGATATGGCGTTATGATGTGTTTGATTTCGTGTTTGACGCCACAATGACGTCACAATAATGTTTGATTCCACGTTTGCCATGACGTCAAGATGTTTGATGTCTTGTTGAAAATGACGTTACAAACATTTGATTCTCAGCTATGACGTCATGGCGTTGTATTTTGTGTTCGCAGAATGTAATCTTTTTTTTTTTTTTTTGCTTGCTCTCACCACATACTTTTGCATAATAGTTCGTTTTCTTTCTCTCGCACAGGTACATCGGTATGTCATCAATTGGCTTAGACGCCCATAAAGACACAGGGCAGTGCAGTTTAGTTCAGGAACTCGTCTTAGAGCAAACGCGTATATGCGAAGCTAATCCAGAAGCCATGCCATGCGTGGGTCTGGGTGTGGTGTTGGGACTTCAGGAATGTAAATATCAGTTCGCTTTTGAGCGTTGGAACTGCTCAAGCAACGGGCTCTCCTCCTATGGTCCAGTCTTAAACACAGGTGAGGAACATTCATTAGCAAAAGACATCGATATGGTCGAGATGTTGTTCCAGAATTATTAATTTTTAATATTTAAGCCAGAAGGAACAAAAATCTTGTTTCTCATCCCATTATTTTAATTGAGAGTCAGCGATCGCTTTTCATGTTTTATGGAAAAATTACACAAGGTCTTGTCCGAAAATGCGAGGGTCATACAATAAATTTCAACACTTAAAGTAAGTTTTCAGAATTTTTCTGTCTTCTTTTTTCGTTTTTAAATTTTATACACCCAGTCTGTCAGTTAATTTCTACATTTTTTGAAAATGTTTTATTACCTAGCCGAGTTACTCAGTTTTTGGTTTACGATTTTTAATGACCCGGTATAACAGTATATCTTGACCCTGTACAGCTCCCCTCCCGGGGGGGGGGGGGGGGGGATAGACTAGGCTATCCCCCCTCCACCTGGTATTTTTGCCCCCCCCCCCCCCATTGGTATCAATTTCTAAAAGGAAGATTAAGTTGAACATACAAGAAAGCGCTTCTTAGATAATGTGGATGTTATGTATGACAATCTTAGCGATCAGGAGTATCCCCCTAGGCTCTCTAAAATGCTACAAAGGATATTAAGAGAAAAATATAGAACGTTCTGATCAAGGATGCCTTTTTATATTTTCTTTATATTATGTTGCATTTAGTCAATAAAGTAGTACTCCAAGTTAGTTTTATACAGTTTTATAGAGTCTATTTATTCACATGAACAAATATTATCAAATATATTTACACGCAAAGAAGTTCCGGGGGAAGCTATACAGAGGGGATAAGATAGCCTGTTACAGAGAGGGGGGCGGGGGGAAGGCCTGTTGCTTTTATCTCCTGAGTTATTTTAAGTAGTTCCTCTTATTTTTTAAACAACTAAAGCTTTGTTTCTGTTTTAAATATAAAAAATGGGCAAGAGGGGAAAAATGTTGTATAATATTCCTTACAGGTCTTTATAGGACTGATTTTTTTAACTTTTGCTGTTAAAATTTAAAACTTATGAAATCGGAAGAATCGTGAATCCAAGTTAAGTATGTTTTGGAGATTTAAAGGCTAAAAATCAACAACAACATGAGCTATGCCTATATTGATTAATTTTGTCCCATAAATTGTTTTAGATATTTAATTTATAATTAAGAATCGCTGTTGTGAAATAAAGCACTCTGACTGTATGACAAGATATTTGTCATGGAAGAACTAAGGCGAAAAAAATAAAATGAAAAAGCTAAAAAAAGAAAAAGAAAAAAAAAGCAAATTAAAAAGAAACGGTTTGATTGTATATTGAATAATCATTCGAGGGGGTGGGGGGGGGGGGGTATAAGAAGCTGCCATTAATGACCTAAAGAATATAAGGACTTTCGTATGGTTAAAATAGATTCACAAAAAAAAACACGCAATAAAGTAGTCTTTTTACATTAAACACTTGTGTGTATATGATAAAAGCTGCGGTCGGTTTTCTAAATCCTAAGGCAGGCTAATTTTCTTGCGATGGTTGACTTTTTGCACTTCTACAAAAAAAGGAAAGAAAACAGACAAAGGTGTTCTGTAATGAAAAATTATGATTGCGCTTGATTTATTTTTATTTCATAAATATTTACATGTAAATACTTTCCTTGGGGCACAAGAAAATAGCTGACATTTTATTGAAAATTTTCACAGCGTATGAAATTCCGGTGCAGATCATAATAGCTACCTCCTAAATTGCACACTTAATTTGTTTCATTGAAATTACCGGATAAAAACACAATGAAATGTGCAACCTACGCTGTTATACCCTCTTCTTAACTTAGAATGTTTAGCTTATCTTTTTTCAGCAGATTACTTAGACTATAGGGGAAAAACACCATTGACATTCCTTACGAAGATAATTGCAAATTGGATTAGAAAAAACATCGACTTTTCAGTTGGTGTTTTTTTCTTTGCAAATGGTTTAATGACGCGCCTCCTATTTCTCGAATCTACATTTGGCTTTGAACACAAGCCGAACGAAGCATTTAAAAGTCTTGCACTTAACAAACGCTAAAAATATGTCTAATTTTGCTTTAAAAGGAACACGGAATTGATGCATTTAATAACACCATTTCCTTTTTTCGTAAAAATATAGCATCTTTATGACAGTGGCGTTATTAAATGAGAAGCAACAGTGAAACAAGACTACTCGCACACTGGGTGGTATGGAGATGGGTGTCTCTTTCACACCATCTTCATAACCCCGATGGAGAGTGATGCCAATAACTTGGTGCCCTTTTGGTGCAGTCTTGTACTTGACTAACAATCAGTATCAGTTGCCGGTGGTGACCTTCGTTGTGCGCATAGCCACCCCGTTTTTATTTGCACAGTCACTACATATCTACGAACAACAATGCGACGACAAAACGGCTATTCAATTTGGACGAGGGTTGTAAAATTTTACGACCTATTTAAAGGATATCGTATGGCACTAGGGGAAAAAGGTGTTATTTTACAACCACAAAGTTCTTTGAAGAGACAGACGACATGTGTACGATTCCAATTATCGCTCCTCGAAAAAGCGCGCGCTAAAAGGGGGCCTGTCACATAAGTTTTCTCGGAAAACCGCGTTGTAAATACTCTGCGACACGAAGTCTTTTATACGATGGCTATTCATGTCATACATTTATCGCGCACGCAATAATATATGTATTGGAATAGATCATGTGACAATAGAACGCAACAGCGAATCTACTTTGGAACCAAGTTAATTTATAGCATTATAATATCCTTTGTTTTATAATCTCAACTGAGATAATCTTGAAAACAAGTTTATTGAATGTGCCACAAAATAAAAACCGACACATTCGAAGTTTTTTTTTTTAACCCATTTTCTCACCTACCGTCCTTTCCATTCATTTTTCGATCGAGCAGGAACGAAAGAAACTGCGTTTGCGTATGCGGTGACGTCAGCAGGAGTAGTGTACGCGGTAACGATGGCGTGCAGTGCCGGAAATCTCACCGAATGTAGTTGTGATTTAAGGTAAGCATTGCAATCTTCCTTGTTTGAATATTGTCCTGAATGGATAACCATGTACGTTATATAGTAATTCACAACAAGTCCAACCAAATTCAGCAGCTTCTTTATGCGGCACAACTCCTACTATTGCTGCTAAGTAATTATAGTGATGTTACTGCCACTACTGCTACTACTACTACCACTACTTATACATACACTACTATTACCACTTCTGCCAACTTCAGCAATACTACACTACCGACACTACTACTATTATTACTACTGTTATTTTTCTTTCTACTACTACTACTACTACTACTACTACTACTACTACTACTACTGAAACGTCTTTGTTCCTTCTTGTAGTATTAATATTAATTGTTTACTATTTCACAATCATGAATAAGTCAGAATGTGGATTGAATTAAGTAAAATATGTTCGAGTTTCGATCAGTATTATTTACGTTTTGGTACCTTTTCCTAAAATAGCCATTTGTGCTTTATTTTTATTTGGCGACAGAGTGTATAAGGTGCTAGATGCTGTAGCACACCAATCACAAGTTTGACTTTAGGTGTAATCAAAGAAGAATGCACAGAATGTACTAAAAAATTGTTCCCTGAACAGAAATAAATTGATGTTTTTGATCATTATTATTGATAAAAGGCAATATGTGGTTATTTCAAAGATTCTATAACCCCTTAGAGCGTCAAGGAATTTGCATCTACACTATTCAATCTTATTACTTTTTATGTTCAATTTAAAATGCATTTATTCTTGAATAATCTCACCAGTTTGAAATAATGGTCTTTCACTTTTCTTATGTTTTTTTTTGTCATATTTTGTATTGCTAAAGACTAAAGTGTGCTCTGTAAAATAATGTAAAGCTTAGGCTTCCAAAAGGACCACTTTAAAAGTGTGTAAACAAGGTTTTATTTTCAACACTGTGACAAGAAACTAAGTTTATTAAAATTGTGAAAATAATTCATCGAGAGAATGAATAATAAGTACTTTTCTCGACAACAAACTCTATGCAGCTTTCTATTCCCTAAAATCAACAAATATTATTCGACTTTAGTTGGTATTTCATTTTGGTATAGTTTATGAGTTTGCAAAAAAAGTTTATAAAAGGACATTACCAACCCTTTTATGTGTAAAGCTTTGTAATATAGTTGTTTTTATGGTATATATTGCCAAAATTTACATGCTGATATTTAATTAATGCCTTCGATTTCTTCTCGCTGCTAAATTAAAAAAAGTTTTGATAATGGAAACAATGCTTTAGTACCACCAAAGACTGTTTACTGCTAGTAGTTTATAGTCTTTGGTACCACACACAGTGGTATTAATGATTGTGATGAGTGTAAACAAAACCTTTCAGACATGAGCAAACACATCCATTAAACACATCCAAAGAAACAATTTAAGCAACATTTTGTGGTGTTCACACATTCATAGTTCTGAAAGTGACTTGCTCAAGCTTACATCTTATAGACGTGACATTTTGCATTCTCGTTTCAATACTTTTTTCAATCGAACGTTGGATTCTAATATTAGATTATCGGCCAGAAAAAGCGTGGCTGCTAATTTTAGATAACGTGTGACTATTTATGTTTCTGAATCTAATGTATATATATATATACAACTAAAGAAAGCGGGTTTATATAAGCAGGAGTTAAGTGCAGTTTGAAAATGAATACTTCACATATTTGCATATTTCAGTTAAGGAGAAATATTTTAATTAAACAGCAATTGCATACGGCAGTATCTGGGGCATTTTGAGAAAATTTGCTTAAACTCGAGATACTTTAAGGAAATTCGTCAGCCGGTTTCGAGAATGATTAACTCAGTTGTGGGATGAAGTTATGACGTTAAACCGTGGAGCGTTGAACATAGCGTTTTATAAATCTGCTATTGAAGTCATTTTTACTACTATCCCTTGTGATTTGTATTAATGCGGTAATTATCACAGTGGAACTTTTACCATTTTATTATGTACACTACCATTTTATTGTATTTTTATGTTTACCATAAATATGAGCACAAAGTCCGCATTTGAGTATTAGCCAATCAGGGCAACCAAGGCAGATGTAAATTGTGAAGTCACCACTGAATATTATATAAGTGATACTGTCTATTTAACCTTTGGAGGCATAAAACAGCAGTAATTAACCAGAGCATGATTTTTTAATATGTAACGAACATGTTAAAATTAGTTGTAACATTATTATGCAAAGGTCATTTCTTATTCTGTCATATGTAATTATTTCATGATACAGGAGGTTATAAATTCTTGATAAAATTCAGCCTTTTCCGACTTTGGCCGAATTTTATTTAAACTCTGTTTTGAAAGGAATAATCTGAGTGTGCTTACTTTGTCAGCATCTGTGTTTAAATTCACATTACTGCATTTATGAAAACTTCTGAAAACACAGCACTTTAGCAGGGGGGGGGGGGGGGTCAGCGATGTCATAATGGGTCAAAATAAATGTGAGTAAATTGATGTGCAGTCGCATAATAAATGTCTATCAATGCGCATTAACTCCATTGACAAAATATATACCAAAATATAACTTAATCCGGCTTGAATCTTATTTGGGGCAACAAACTTAGCGCACCATGCAAGCACTTGGAACTCTTTCAAACATTTTAAAAGTTGCAAGCAAGTTCCGACAAGTTAATATAGGGGTGTGGGGGTTTATTGCTGTGGATCCTGGTCAAAATCATTGCAATTACGAGAAGGAGTAAAGGGCAAATACAACGTGCAGCACATTGTATTTAATTTAAAAAAGAAGATGAATTAATGTATTAATGAAACACGTAAAGTTTTACTGCAAATGTCATGAAAAGTTATCACACTTTTAACGTAAAACAAAATGTCACTTTTGAACCATAATTGATTTTTCCGTTCTCTCCTTGGATTTGTGCTATAAAATAGTGCTTTCAGACATTGTTGAGATCGATACTTGTTATATTAATCTCAATAAAAAGAGCTGAAGTTGAGCTGTTATTGATATCACCAATTGAATTGCTAATATCAATAAAAAACTATTTTGACATTAGTAAATCTAGTTTCGATATCAAATTGCAGTTAGTTGTGAATGAGCTTATGACTGAACCCAAAGTCTTTACCGTATAGATGTTGATGTCAGACTTTGAATACTGGATATCAGTACTTCAATTATTTATATCAAAATTTTCGCAGCAGTTTTTGCAAAATTTTGATATCCAAACTTGTTCTAGGATAATGATATAAAATTTCTGTATAAAAACTCCAGCCTCGAATAGCATTAAAAATATGAAGAAATGAAAAAGCATTAATACATATATTAATGCTAAAAATTTGATATGTGATATCAGAAATGCAAGTCTGATATCAAAACTTGAATTGATATGTGTAAGAAATAATTTGATGTTGCTTATTCATTTTCATGCCAAAATAGGACTTATTGTAAAAACCGGGGCACACTGGCTCATTTTCAATTATAATTCAAGTGAACTATTTAGATAAAGCATACCAGAAGTTAAATTAACCTTTTTTCAATAGAAGGCAATGCGAAAATAGATTTTTTTCACAATAACAAATTGTTATGTTAAGTCACGATTAGTTTTTAAAAAGATAATCTATTTGTCTGAATGATTAAACAATGTGCATATTTTTGTCTTTCAAATGTGAAACTCGAATTTAAAACACCTGCAGTCGCGTGGGGAACGGTTTCTCTCTCTAACAGTTCGAAAGTTATTTAAAAATGAAATCTAAAAAATGTACTGAAAAAACTGACATGTGTTGAATGATTTATGTATATAGTGAGAATTTATGCATAATGTAATTCAAAACAAATTACGGATTTCTTTATGTGAACTTTTTATTACCCCAGACTGTCACCTTTCTTTTAAAAAAATTTGAGAAGTGTTTAGGAATATTGTTATGCAATTGACATTTGTGTTTTCCTTTCGAATGTCAACTTAATAATTAAAAAAAGGAAAGAAAAAGCTCGTAACTTTTGCTTTTTTCTAAATTCGAATTCTGGGGTAATCAACTGCTGAATCTCTGAAAACAGCGTTAAAACCTGTCGTCGCTGTTAATTCTTCATAAGTGTTGTTTATGTTGTTTCAGACGGCAGGGGCTAACAACCAAAGAAGGCTGGACGTGGGGAGGGTGTAGCGACAACGTGGACTATGGCGTCTACTTTGCTCGCACCTTCATTGATGCTCCTGACCGAATAAAAAAGAGTCTAGATGAAAGTGACATCATTGCATTGATGAATCTCCATAACAATGACGTCGGGCGACGGGTAAGAATTAGAACAACCGCGACAGGGCTGTGGGAGATTGGACGAAAGTAGTCCCGTCCCATGGTGGTTGGGAGCAGGGAAGAGAGAGAAAGAAAGAGAAAGAGAGAGAGGGAGAGAGAGAGAGAGAGAGAGTATAATAATAATAATAATAATAATAATAATAATAAGAAGAAGAAGAAGAAGAAGAAGAAGAAGAAGAAGAAGAAGAAGAAGAAAACGAAGTGTGCAGACATGTATGATTCCTTCCCGGGGTTGAACTAAAAATATTGAAAAACAATCTCAGCTGCGATATAGTCTGTCGCTTCCTATGTTAGTTTTTTTAATCTTTGGTCCATTTGCGCCGACCAAAGTCGCCCAATATTTTCTTCCGGCAATGTTGGTTAAAGCAGCAAATAACCCAGATATCTCACAGTCTGTGTAATCTATATTTCATTAACGTGGCATTAAAATGTCTGAAATAAATCTCGACACCCCCTTAAAATCTACAGCCTGAGTATTCATCACTGAGGTACATTCAACAGAAATTAAATACAATTAAGAAAAGATATAGTGGGGGTATGGGAAAGCAATACAATACAATGATTAAGTGCATGGTATTAACGCCACCTATCCATCAATTATGCCACATTTACGTCTACATGTCTTTTTACAGCCACCCTCTTGCCAATTACACCCGGTCTGTTTAAAATCATATTACAATGTGTTATTCAGGTTTTTGTTGAAGTAGTTATTAGACCGCTACTAAACTGCCACGAAACTGTCAAAGCGTCATGTTGCCCCTCATTGTTTTTTCCCCAAGACTAATTAATTCTTTTCAAAATTCTGAAAACGATATAATTAGTAAAAACACATACACACACAAATATATATATATATATATATATATATATATATATATATATATATATATATATATATATATATATATATATATATATATATGTATATATGCATGTATGTATATAATATGTATGTATGTGTATATTGCATAAAAACTCAGCATTCTAGTGCATTTAACCGCTGATTACAAGCCAACTTAAAGGCAGTACCGAACTCTTATCAAAAGACAAACATTCCAATAAGCCACTGTTCCCAGCTTTCTGGTACAAACTAAGACATATCCTTGTTCAACCGGGACTTCACAATAAGTTAGTGGTCATCCATAAATATTTTCGAATGGGGGGGGGGGATGGGGCACTTTAAAAGAACAGCAAGGAAGGAAAGATTAAGCATAGCTGACACATAAACCCAAATTCTTTTTGATACCTTCTCTTATCTATCGTATGCTTAGAAGCTCGGACTAAATCGCAAGTTGATCGAACGGATTCGGAAATTAAAAAATACACGCCATTGCTATTGTTTACGCCTTACCGTGTTATTTCCTATAGAGCAATGCGCCCTTTACAAATCCAGTTGCATCATTGCGTCTAAGTTGCGAGAGAGTGTCACATGTGAGGCAGGTCATTTAACAACGATCAAGCTTCTTGTCAAGTTTCCTTTCTATATAACCAGATATTGAAATTTTGTTGATAATATTTTTTTATAATCGCTTGGGTTGCCATGTATTACTCATATATTACTCATAAGAGTAAAGCTTGACAAGAACTAGAGACAAAAACGTCACAAATAATGCTTGATGTAACAGCTTTTTTTTCTAATCAAGAAGATGCTTGATTAATTGGCGCATTGAAATTGTGTAATCAAAAAGGTGGGTACACAGAATTCAATGCTTTGTGAAGTAAATGTTTAACCCACAAGTAACCGACTGACTCATTGACTCGGTCATTGACTCAATCATTGACTCAATCATTCACTTGCTCTCAGACTGACTCACTCATCGGCTCGATCGTCACTTGTAAACTGTAGGTTATTAAACAGGAACAAAAACATTAAAGAAAACAATTACTTTTTTTTAGTCTTTTCTCAGGTGGAGCGGTTTTTTTCAACACCATTATCCCTTAGTCACAGATTTCTATCAACAAACAAAAACTTGGGCTCTATTGGCCATCAGAATACCGTGTATGCATCATAATCAACGTCTATTTTTGGGTCGCGATTTAGATTGACTAAGCTTTTCCCAAAGATGCCTTTTGTTTTCCGTGGTGTGTATCCAGCATTTTTTTTTATTTCAAGCATTTAAAAATTGGTCATTTAGGAGTTTTTCAAGTCCTGTGATGCCGCTGTGTTTATCCAACAACTTTCGACACCAAATTTTGACTATTTGATACCCAACTGCCAAACATAGATTTTCCGTTTTAAGGTTGCGGTACTTCGTTTCAACGGGACCAATCTGATTTATTAATCTGCTGATAATTCTTAACACTATTAAAATACGATGCTTAAAATAATAATAATAAAGTAATAGGGTTAGTAACTGTACTACTTGTACATGATAGAATATTGATTAAAATGATTGGAATATTGTGTGGGGCTGATTCTGGCTGTATTCCTACACTTGGGAAACTTCAAGGAATATTTTAAAAAAAAACTCAAAGAGAATATAAGTATCATCTATAAATATCCATCATACTTTATATAGATACCCCCAAATACACGACAAAAGAAACCCTTTTTTCGACAGGACAATTTCTTTTGTGGAACGGTTGAAATAACAATTTTATGTTTTTACAAATAAGAAAAATCAAAACAGTATTTTAGTGATGATTTATCGCTTTAGAAAGGAGTTTTTATGATGATTAAAAATATGTATTCAAAATTGTCATAAATTTAATAATGCTAAGGCTTGTAAATTCTAAATCGACTCACTTTTTTAGAAATAAATAAATTAAAATTAAGGGAAACAGTGAACACGCCATAGGTGTTGTTCTTGTTATGTTCAGCAAAAAACAAGCTCGCATTTCTTCTGTGTAAATGATATATTAGATTTGTTTTATTTTATAGCCATCTTTGACCTATGTCGCTGAATAAATCGTTTATATAACCCCGTGTGGTTTGGTGTTCTTTTGTTAGCATTTATGGCTCGTCTTTTCGCACCTAGTCATTAATTTGATCTGTAAGAAAACTATTTGTAAAAATATAACTTTAAAACTAATAAAAGTAACGTATAAAAATACAAACTTCAAAGTGAAGTGCCCATCTTTTATAAGCAAAGAGGATAACTAGCCCTCTACATATTCAAAGGAAAGGTGAATCATGAAAATATATTGCCTTAGATTGGTTTAATTAAATTAAAAAGACACCAGATAATAGATCTTTCTGTCTTAACACAGGCATATAATGTATGCATTTGTGTAAAATATGGGCAGTCATTGGACAATGTTGAAAGCTTTTAAAGCACGGTCAACCGTTCCCAATACATATGTTTCAGGGTTTCCGTGCTATCGGATTTTTCTGTTTTGCCCAAATCTGTGACACCACCACTGTTCGACCCACCTCCCTCCTCCCTCCCGCGCTCAATTCCTTTGGGATAAAACTCCATCCTAGCAGAGCAAAATCTGTGCCATTTCCTGAATATGTTAGAAATTTTAGAAGTTCGATGACTGGCACAAGTATCGCTTGTTATCTTGGCATGGCTAAGAATATAAGTGTAAAAATGTCCCTTATGCAAAGTGCACCTCATATTATATGATGTGGGATTTTATCACTGCATAAGTTTTATGTGACACGATCAAGACTTGTGTATAGCTACTTGAGAGAATGCCGTAATTACACCCAAAAGAAGTAAAAACACAGCATTCTAAAAACCACCAAATATGGTGTGCAATTTGCACCAGTCTAATACAAATCGCCTAATCTTAATAAAATCTCTGCGTTTTTCTAAGTAATTTCAAATTTTTCTTTCTATATAGAACACACTTTAAGAGCGCAAAAAACACAGTTCAAGTGTTTTTATCGCCGCAAATGCACATCTACATAACTACTTGAAGGACAATAAAGCTTCTTTTTTTCATCATACTATATACTGCTGAATGTAATTGCTTTAGGAAAATAAAAACGCAAAAGGTCTGGACAAACGGGCTCTTGGAATATTATTTTACATTTCTCCCTTTGTAATTTTTTTTCTTCAAATGCAAAAGATTATTTTGAGATGTATGAAGGGCTTTAGTTGTAAGTGTTTATGGAAAGATCTTCAAATTTTGTTCATGTTTTTAAAAATAATAACATATTTTACATTTATTCAACATGCGAATGGAATGCCAGAGAGTCATGCATAAATCGCATTAATATGGGCGATATTTAAGAGCTAACTTTTCCCAGACAAGTAACTGTACACGACTCTAATAGATAAGGAAAATAATACACTTCTAACGTTATTTGATATCTTTTCTTATTAGCGTTTGATAGCGTGATGTTTCAATACATAACACACCAGTCTATAAGCGTGATATTTTCACGGATTCAGCACGTTTATGTATCGTACAAATTAAAAAGATGTTAAGTTGAATAAAAATTCTTTTATTTACTAAAATCAGAGTTTTCAAACCACAACAATAACGATACGACAATCTTAAATGCTTTCTTTTTAACACTTGAAAGTTAAGTTCAATTTTACTGTTTCTTTCTGCATACTTCATCTTAAAGAACACATTGAAATTGTTCTAGGTGGGTCAGAAAGGTTGTTGTCCGCTTTTCACATAGTGGTTACAACTCTGATGGAAATAAAAGTCAGTAAATAAAGGGGGGTGGGAGGAGGGTTAGAGGGGGTGGTGGAGGTTGATGCAGTGGGAATAGCTTTCATGCATTTATAAGATCCACTCTAGGGCTTTTAAGTCAAGCGTTTTCCTAAAATGGCTTAAGTAGTGTTTGACTTCACAGTACAGTAGAAAACCAAGGATCCCTGAATTAATAGTGAACCTTTTATGACTGCCAAATTTACTATGTTTTCCAGAAAGCTTTTTAATATTGCAGTTTATTATAACGCGGTATAATAATTATTATTATGATGATTATGATTATGATTATGATTATGATTATGATTATTATTATTATTATTATTATTATTATTATTATTATTATTACGCTGGTTATTTGTTGAGATGCTGATTTTTCGTATTCCGTGTTTTATTCTCCGTGTGTTAGGCCATTCACGCTACAACAGAAGAGCCCTTACTTCTCTAAAGACTTGAAGAAATTTGATACTGTACATATACAAATGACTTCTCTTTCTCGCCGTCTCTGCCGTCTGCTTATTGTAAACAGGTTACAATTTCAACAATAGAGCAGACATTTGACTGTTTGTTTCGAAAATGAAACGCTTTATAAAACGCGCTTTCACAAAGTACGGATGCACTCATAATATCAAAATTGTCTTCACGAATAAATGTCATGTTTTTTGTCAGCTTCTTCGGAAATATTTTTCGAATCGCGTATCGATTATGTTGAGACAGTGTAATGGAAAACGTCTCGTTTTCTCACTCAATTTAGGTGAGAATTATAAAATTGCAGATCACGGTTCCGTTCTTTTAGAATGAAGCGTCTTTCTTCCTATGTTTTATACAAAGTACGACCAAATGGCAGCTATAACAGGTCTTTTGGAGTCAAATTGGTGATTTAAACATCAGAATCATAGGGGTATGCAAGTTTTTTTTGTCACGCACTTCTGGCAAATAGATCTACATAGTTAAACACACGGGATGACCCAAGGGCAGGCGTACTTTGTTTCTATTTTCATATACGACCAAATCCCGATGTTGATTCGACGTTTACCTAACGTCTGCACAACGCTGCACATTCACTGGGACTTTACGCGCATTGATTACACTACCGTTGGTTCAGTGTTCGGGCACAAATTACATCCTGACGTTTTATTGGCACAAATGACATAAAACGGTTTAAATACTCGACCTTCCTTTGCTTCTGTGATTTGTTTTTGGTCTAGTTCGCTAGCCTGAAACGAAAATGTCAGTTTCCCTGGGTTTTATGTAATACCTTTAAAAGCTTGTGTGGTTGTTTACTTCAACACACGCTGTTCAACTGGCAGAAGTGCCTAGTTTTCAACAAACAAATCACAACATACAAAATACATTTAAATACGCTGAGAAAAAAAAACAAAAAAGGAGTGCTCGGCGAGGAATGATGCATGTCACAATTGACACACAAATTATGTGGCTTCAGTAACTTTATAATAACCCTGACGTCAGAACTTACAGATTATGCAATGCGAATAGTAATTTAATTACACAGCCATTTTGAATATAAATGGAAATTGTATGCTTAAAGAGTGAATAGTACGAAATGAACTAACATGCGCAAAATTATGTGCAGTTCTTTTGTTGTGGCGAAAACTGGCAGTGTGAGCTCTATACCGTAAACATAATAAAAACAACATTAAGACACACTGAAAAAGAAGCTTTAGTCTATATGAATCTGGCTTGTTATAGTGCTTCGGCAAACTACAGTGAAGGAAATTATTGTAGAAAAAGAATGACAAATTCAAAATGTATAGAAGAGAATAATAAAAAAATTCTCTCGTTTTCTTTTTTTTTTCTTTTTTTTTTTTTGTTCTAAAGATATTCCATAAGGTAAATTCCCAATGTTCAGACATTAAGGAGAGACAGCACTTTTTCTTGCCCCCCCTCCCCCCTCCCCCTTCCCCCCTCCCACTCCCTCCTCTTCACTTTAAAATCACACATACCAAAGCGGGCACATGCATAACATAAAATGGCACTAAAACTATTTCATGAACATTTAGCATTTCTAAACACAGGGGCAGGTATTCGTGGAGAGTCCTCAAGCTACACATATCTTAAAAGTCAATTGTTTTGGGTTGGATACAATTCTACTGAAAAAGAAAATAGTGTAAACATCATAAAAACACTAACATAAATTCCTTTGATTCTTTTAAACGTAAATTCGCTACAGAATAAAAAGAAGCCTTCTGTGTTCCTAACGCCTGACGTTCGTATGTCAGGAATTTGCTTTAATTGAATTTTTGCGTCTATATAATATACGTGCCTCAAGGGGGCCACAAGCCATAAACGCCACCTAAGATTACATTTGATCTTATTAAAGTGTTAGAGGAATGGTTGATCTAATTACCATTGCATGCAATGGAGACTCTTTCTTCAAGGCTCTCACATTCGTAATTGCCAACAAATTACTTGAAAAGTGGAAAGCCACAAAACATACGCGCATTCTCATTGCCCACTTTGATCTTGCATTTCTTATGTCAAAAATGACGTTTTTTTCGAGGTGGAGGAGGGGGGCACAAATCATATGTCACTTTCTTACAATAACATGCGGTCGAAATAGACGGACAAAAAATTTGAAATAATAGCCAACTGTACTACTGGTCGAAGGGGTTCTTAACTTTTGTTAACATTACCCAACAATTCTTTCGATATCGGACGAAGTTTGAAGGCTTCGTGAAAGTGGTATTGATTCCAGCCTTGTCCGATTATTTTAGCATGATTTTATTCCCCAGATTTCGATTGTGTTTTGTAAGTCAGGCTTGTTTATCTCTAGTTTCAGTCAAAAATTGCTTTGTGACATCTGGATGTTTTTATTGTGGATATCATAAATTAATGTTTAGTAATAAAAGTGAACGAAGGGACCAATAAAAAAAACAAAGTTTGTGATGTCACTATAATATCGTTACTGAGAATAGTAAATCGAATGTCAGAGGGCATACAGTTGTTTCCTCATAAGGGGGATATTTTGTTGTCAATATTTTTAAAAATCTAACATTGGGTTTCATAAAATTGGGTTTCATGAAATGGCTAGTGAGAAAAATGATGTGAAAAGATTAATAAACTATATCAAGGCCATGATTTCTTGACATAGGTATCTCATATTTTACATATTATATAATAAACTAAACTGCTTGGTTTCAAAAATAATTTTATCGGTGCGTTTTTTTAACATCTGTGATGAAAATGCCAAAAACAAAACAAAATACTTTTTAAAGAAATTGTTTTGTTTTTAATATTTACAATGTTTGTAACTGAATATTTCCAATAACTATTCGTTAGTTCGTCATGAAATAATGATTTAAAAATATTTTTTACAATGTTTTTGGAAAGGATTACACTAAAATGTGCAAAAACTCACAGCAAATTAAAAAAGAAACTATGTCAATTTGAATTTGAAAAGAGAAATTGCAAGACTGTAAGTGTGAACGTTTTCAAAATTCGTGGTCAGACAAAAGAACGCAAACCATATGTGGCTCACCTTCTGTACTAAATCAGGTACGTTTTGTGGCGTTGCCCTTTGGGTTCACTACTCCGTTCTGTCGCTTCTTTTCTTGTTAACCTAAACCAGTATGCATTGATAAATATTCACAGCTAGTGCTGAAATTTGAGTACCACACCATAATAGTATGTACGTCACGCCTCGGTGTAAAAATGTCATTAGACATCAAAAATATTTTTAAAAGAAACATCGCTTTAGAGCCACATCAAATGAAGAACCATTCACGCAACTATACAAAATGTTTACATAGACATGTTCACAATTCAAAATAGTTTACACGGGTAAGTAAAACGTGGCCCAACATTTTTAACGAGTGCATTGCACAAAATAGGCCACCAGAGAAGCATTAATTGTAAGAATAAATATTTTAGGAATGCTCGCTGAGCAAACCTTTGGAGATATAGCTTTGGAAATATAAAACACAGTACACAAGCTTCAGGTCATATGATTGATTTTAAACTTTGATTAACCATATTTTTTAAACAAAGGTGTGAGACGATCCACATGCAACTTATCTGAGATCAGCTTATTTGAGTTGCCTCCGAGCTCACGTTCACATTACAAATGATGCAGTAACGGGATTTACCAATAAGGGTTCACTCAGTTCATTGTTATTATGTTTCCACAAAAATTCGATAAACTAAAATCGTGATGAGATTGTTAAAATAAATATATCCTCGCAAAGAGCTGATGCGGTAATATAAACCTAGTACAAGCTTCAGACCAATTTTAACTTGATGTCCAGGGATGGGTGACAAAATGGCTGCTGAGGAATTGGTGTCGCTCGCTTATTGACTTACCGTGACGATTTACCGTTCGACTTTTTTTGTTTGTTATTCTTCTGATGCTCTGGACTAGGGAGACTTAAACATAGTCATTGCAACAATTTCGTTATTTGATATTAATTGTGTTAATATGTGATTGTGACGTCATTGGAATCATATTCAAGGTTATCAGCTACACTTGCACAAAAGGTCCCTGGCTGAGTTGTGACTTTATAATTTGTAAGTCTCGAATAGTCATATGTTTTCACAATGACTATTCAATGGTTATTGTTAAAACTCCAACTGCATATTTGCAGTTGGATTTTGAACAATAATATTATGGCCCCATACAGCATATGGACAGCAAAAGAATGTAAACTGGAACCTGTTTTACATGCACCTTGAAGAAAGTGCCCACACAGTGCCCAGGTGGTGTTTGTATTGTGAAGGCATATTATCAAAATTGTGCACATTGAAGATGCCTATAATGTAGCATTGAGAGAAACTAGTAAGTTTTATATATATATATATATATATCTGCCGCGCCAATAATGAGTATTGCTAGGCTACTGTAGGTATCCATGGAAACCGATGCTCTAGACGACAGGAGAGGATAGTTTGTCACCAATTACCCCATGATCTATCAGTATTAAACTTGTTGCCTGCTCTATCTATCTATTGATATCAACTATTTTATTTGCAACTAGGTTGTTGCTGATGGAATGACCCGGAAGTGCCGTTGCCATGGAGTATCTGGATCATGCGCTGTGAAGACGTGCTGGAACACTCTGCCCCAATTTCGCGACGTGGGCGACGTATTGAAAAGCAAATACGCCATGTCCGTTGAGCTGTCATCGAAGTCAGCCAATAAGCTTCGAGTACGCAGCGGACGCATGCGCAGAAAAACAGTGAGCTCACAGGATCTGGTGTATGTGAAAAACTCACCCAATTACTGCCGCCGGAGCAGGAAGAAAGGGATCACAGGCACGAAGGGGAGGGAGTGTAAATTAAACAGTGAAGGGGCTGACTCATGCACAAGTCTGTGCTGTGGGCGGGGCTACAACACCCGCGTGGAGAGGTCACAAGAGAGGTGTCATTGTAAGTTTATCTGGTGTTGTGAAGTTAAGTGTAAGGTCTGTGAACATGTGCAAGAAAAATACTATTGTAAATAACCTTTTCATATGACAATAATTGTAATTTTTTTTATTGTTTTGTAAACAAAGTTAAGCAATTGATGATACCTCACGCAGTGTGTAATACTCACGGCCCAGTTGTTTCCTCGAGGTGGGTGGGGGGGGGGGGGGTGGGGTGTGGATAATCATTGTGCCACGCCACACACCGTACGTCCAGTTATCTAGAAAAAGCTATTCTTCTTCTTTACCTGAGTATGCTACCCCACCACCGCTTTTGATACAAAAAGTCACTGACTTCAAAAGCCTTCGTTGTGACACGTTATCCAGACGTTAAAAAGCGAGTTTCCTGTTAAAATGAACTTTTGTTGTGGTGTCAGCGGTGGGCCAACCCCCAGCCTAACCGTACATTTGTAAATGTTTACATTTTACACAACGGGAGTGAGAACTAGACTGTCCGCAGATAACAATATGTGACCACAACCCTTTGGAAATCCACAACTCTCTGTTTTTTTGTTTTTTTTTTGATTTTCAAATTACAGTTACTTTAAAGAGTACTTTATGCTCCGCCAAACAAAAACATAACAAATCCATGGTATGTTTAATAAAATGCGGGGCATTTGTTCGGTACTGAAGCCGTTACAGTCTTTTACTAACCAAAGGAAAACCAAACTGCATTTAATAATTTTTTTAACGCACAGATTTCTTTGCTTAAAAAACGGTGCGAAAAAGCGAGTTCTACCAGCTATCTGGAGCTTCGTTTACTTAGAGGTTGACATGGTGGAACTTTATTGAACAGTTTTTGTTAGAGATCATATCTTATCTAAAGGAAAACTTCTAGCAGCGGAATATATATATATATATATATATATATATATATATATATATATATATATATATATATATATATATATATATATATATATATATATATTATAACTTTTAAGCGTTTACATGTAAAAAGGTTCTACCATCCTAAAAGTGGTATTAAATATAAGTATGCAAAAATGCGCAAAAAATGAAGAATTTCCATGGAATGCAGAGATCGAAGCACATAGATATGAGAGAACAGTTTTCGCCCCAAGGGTTGGAACGTGCGTTGTGTTAGTGGTGGAAACAAGCCGGAGGAAGAGCTGGGGTTACTGGTTGAGCTTGGCCCTCCCTCACCGGGAGACTAAATTCATGGTGCTGTAAATATACGTATTTTTTTAAAAAGAAATTCAAAGTGTGAAGGAGATGCTTGTTTAAAAGTGAACCAGTAATGCTCATCATGATATGGCTGACTTGTTTATGTGAATTGACTGGAATTTGGTAAGTAGCTGAATTACTCCCGTTGTACCCTCGAAATTTTCTTTAAAATAGGGGCTCAAAGCATGTTCAAATTTATACTAAGGTCTTGAATTGTACGGGCAGGTATCTCAGCGCACAGCCCTTGTGAGAAACTCGAAAGATATTTCAACACCCCCACCCTCTCCCCTACTCCCTCGCACGCACGAGTTGAAAGAAAATGCTTTCGCATGGGTCACGTTGTAAAAGACACGTGACTTTAAACGGTCAGGCTTCCATGGTCGCACGGCGTTTTCATATATTATAATACCTGAGTTTTCTTATGCAATCAGATGTATAATGTACCCCAATAAATTTAGCACACAATTCAGTATTAGAATAACCACAATCTATATGTGTCAAATCCATGTTTAAGCCTATGTATATATTAATTTACAATACAAGCTGTACAGATCATATTTACTTGTAGATCTAATCTTAAACGAGATAGCCAGGCCACGCTATTATGCGCGATAATGCTTGTGGTAGTTACGTGCGTTCTTGTTGGGATGCTGCAAATACGTGACAATTAAGTTCTCGTTCAAGTCAGGAAGGCACACGTGTAATGTTGCGATTGTCTATATTTCTAATATTTTCAGTTAACTTACTAAAATTAAAACAACAATTTGAATAATTCGCGAAATCTTGCCTTCAATGCACCCGTGCTAGTCAGTTGTGCAGCATCTGATTTTTCATTGGTCACTCCATCTTTCTGTCTGATTGGACCGGGGGGGGGGGGGGGTCACTCACGTACAGATTGGTTACCAAACGTGCTCATGACATTTCAAAACGATCCCAAAACGCGGCCCTGTCTAGCCAAATATAGGCACCCTGGTAAGTTTTATCCCGTAAACGCGTGGTATCAAATGTAATAAAAAACCCCCTTCTATCAAATTACCCACAACATTTTACCCCAGAATGACCAAACCTCCCACATGGGACCACCTCTGAAATAGGGCACATTTTTTCCGGTCCAAAGGGTGGTCCGATTTCAGAGATTCCACTGTATTTGTTTGTGAGTGCAAACGCAGTAAGCACGCGTTGTTGCAATCATAGAACGTTTACACTGGAAGTTGTCTGTGCGTAATTTTTTCGCCCACCATTTTGTTGGACGCGGAGTGCTGCTCCCAAAGAACGCCCTTTCTGTGGGAAACGCGGATTACTGAATGAAAATGACCTCACGGCTCATCCCTCCGACCTCTTAACGAAATTAGCACTCCGCGCGGACCGCGTCTGGCCTGAAAATTATCCCCTTTCTTCTGGTTTTTATTGGACACGCATGGCACAACATATGGTAACAAGTGAACCGCCACTAGTTTATAAAGACGTGTATGCACCGGGGCAACAGGAGGCCCATCGAAGAACAGTTAGTTCAAAACAAGTGTTACATAGGGAAGAAATTCAGATACATATCCTGCAATACATGATGCGATGATATGCGGTACAGTGTGGTACTGAATGCAGTACGCGATGAAATATACGGTGCAGTTTACTTTCGTTATACGGTGATTTGTACGATACGGTATCAATGCGGTATGCGGTGCTGTATATTGTGGAGTGTACGATGCAGTAAGCGGTGCTGCATATGGTATGGTGCACGATATGGTACAGAAAACGGTATGCAGTGTTGTATGCGGTGCTATATACAGTGTTTTGTACGATGCGGTATAAATTATGTATGCGGTGCTGTATATGGTGCGGGGCACGATAGGATATCATGTGTTATTCACTGCTGTATACGGTGTGGTGTACGATGCGGTATGCAATATTGTTTGCAGAACTGTATACGGTGTGGTGTACGATGCAGTATGCGATGCGGTATGCTGTGTGGTATGCGGTGCTGTCTACGGTGTGGTGTATGATGCGTTTTTTCGTTCGCTTTACCGTAATGTTGTTTGTTAGTTTAAATAACCAATGGAACCAAACACAAACAGAAGTATAAATAATGGTGGCTAAATTATCTCAAAGTTGTAAATATTATTTGACAACGCATATTTATTACAATAAAGCTGTTTAGTTATAAAATATATTTAACCCTTCCCTGGACGAAATGGTCACAATTTTTATGATAAAACACTAATTATTTCTATACATGTTGACATTCGGATTCGAAGATACTTTCGTTTCCAAACTGGTATAGTATTAACCTTTACTTTGCATAGAGTAAGTAGGCATAATTTATAACTCAGTGTAAAAGCTGGAAGAATACACAATCTTGTTTCTCATCCTTCATTTCAATCGAATGAACCCAGCCGCGCTCTTGTTCCTTGTATTTTATCTTTTTTTTTTCGGAAAATTTCGTTATTTTTCGAAAAAAAGATCTTATCCGAAATTTTCTAAATTCTTGACTTCCCTTTCGGCAAATTCGGTTTCATCGATTAATCAGTTTATATAATACACCATTTTCATATAATGTTTAGTAAATTTAAGCACCAATGTCTCAAGCGTAAAATTCAATTGCAAATATATTCACAGCACATTTTCGGCCCACCCGAGCATTTTCTTTTTTATGTACTTTTTTAACAATCGAACGACATTATTTATTTTTTTACAATTATTTTGGAACTCATTCAGTGACCCGACCTGCTGTTGAGAAGCAAGATCCGCTGTTTCCTTTCCTGAGCTTTCTTGTCGAAGATGAAGTAGATTGAAACAAATTAAATATGTGATTTGCAAATACAAAGGTACTGTAAATGAACTTTCAGTACCTTTGACTTATATACCAAGGTTGTCAGTGACTGATCCTTTATATATTCGACTGTGTAGACAAAAGTTTAAAGTTCAAGAAGGTTGCTATTTCAGTTATAAATACTTGAAGTGGATTTATGAATTGTATTTTGCAATATTTTAATATTCATTTTATCAAAAGTAAATAAATTAATGAAGTACAAATATCTTTTAGTGATTATTTCATCTCATGCCTTTTGGCGCTTGATGCGAAATTCAGCGATGTGGAGACAAAATTTTACCTACACAGGAATCAACACAAAAAAAGATTTTCCTGATAATTGGAATATTAATTATGTGTTTAGAAAGCACGAGTCCAGTCCAGGAGTGCCTTAGGTGGCACTACTCATTCATATCTCACGCTCTCGCTCTTGGCGGGTTCGAACACGGGACTGTGATATTAACAAATTAACTGTCTTGATTCAGACCTAAATGACCACCCCACTAGAAAATAAAATTGAAACATTAAGAGGAAACAGAGAGGACCAGTACTCGAAGCCCGGGGTGGGAGGGTGGTGGGGAGGAGAGGAAGCATTTGGTAGCAAAGGATGGGGGTCTTTTTTTTAATTGCATCCCTTGTCCGACAAAAAGGCGGACAAAAAATCTGTGCGCTCTTCTCAGTGTAACTGTCGAGCTCTATGACTGCACTAGCGTACATTCTAAATGCACCGGCAATCACAGATATGCTAATCCGTCAAAACACGTTTGTTTTGTTATTAAACTTGGCACTCCTCGTTTAGCCAGGGGTGAGGGGAGGAGGGGGGGGGGGAGAGGGATGACATCTTAGAAAGGTGTCCGCGTTTTGTTAAAAAGTGGTAATTTTCAAGTTTTTTACTCGGAGTTTAGGAGTGGTTTTAAGTAGCTACGAGTACGCATTGAAAATGAAATGCACGTTAGTGCCCATTTCTCGGTTTGGGAGGGTGGAGAGAAACAGTGACTGATACTGTTATCTTTAACTTTATCTTTGCTTCACAGTGTTATCTTTGTGCAGTATCAATAGAAGTAGCTCGTCATGTTACTTGCAGTTACATGTATCTCAGGTCAACATTTAGGTCAGCATTTTCCTATCTGCTCAATAATATCTTCATATTGACTCTGAATAAGTAATAGAAACAAAAAAAATTTGATATACTCAGGTCTTATAAACTACTACAACCTGTCATTTCAAATATCAGTATCAAAGGGCTATCGAATAGGACCCGGTCCAACTAGACGTTAATTACTAAGCAACTTTTGCAATAAGTAATTTGATTTATGTTTCAAAAAGTAATATCGCATGATAAAAGACAGCTCGATTAGGCAAGGACGAGATTAGCAAAATTAATGTTGAAATGAAGGTAAAAACTGTTAATCTTCTTAGCACGGAGATGATTACATCCAGTATATTGTTACTCCTTTCTAAACAGGCGGGAACAGAGAAAAATAGAAGGCCCAAAGTGCGTAAATCTAAACCTCGTTAACATTTGACAAGCTTATATGTTATATGAATTTGTGCGAGCAAAATTCGTCCCTTTTTTTTCTTCTTGACAGTTTTTCCGATTTTTTGTGTCTTCTTCTTCTCTGACACTATGGGCCCTACGACCATGAAACTTGGGACTTAAGAAGAGCTTGATCTGAACATGTGCATGTCACTTTTTATTTTCGTCTTTGATTTCGTTTTCTTTGTTAAAACGCCATGTGAAAAGAGTGTATTTTTTTGCAAATAAATGTGTATATTGTTACTCCTTTCTAAACAGGAGGGAACAGAAAAAAATAGAAGACCCAAAGTGCGTAAATCTAAACCTTGCAAGCCAAAGGCTTGTCAAGTGTTAACAAGGCGTATACCTAACCAGTCAATAAAACTTTGAGTCAACAACAACCAAACACTACTCGGCTTATAAGACGTATTCAAGCTGTGTTGTTTGCAATATATTATTCAAGAAATAACCCATTGAAGGAAGTATTTTTGCGTTTTAATTTTTGTCAAGTGTTTAACATTTCGCTAGCGGAATGACCATCTAGTTAAAACAATGATTTACGACATGCTCTTAGTGATTTAGACAGCCACATTCGTTGTGATATCAGGCTTAGCAAAACTAGACGGACTTCAGATACTTTTTGTTTGTTTGATTTTTAAGTGACCCAATGCTTTGAAATAACTCATTCAGCTTAAAAGAATCGATATTTTTCTCTTTCTATCCTGCCACTATTTAAGCAGTGTAACGCAATAGACCAGTTTGGAACTACAGTAGATGCTCGTTAATACGAACACGGTTGATCTGAAATAACGCTTTATCCAAGCAAAATAGCCCGGACCCGACAAATTTTATCACACATTTAGACCAGAAAATTCGGATAAACGAACATATCTTTTATCGGGACAAACAAATCTGTCAAAACTTTTTTTTGATCACTATTTCGGTTAAATCAGAGTGAAAATCCTTCCAAACTTTTTAATGCGTCAGCAAGTGTACCAGTTTACGCGTATGCTATTTGTCACACATTGGGGTTTACATGGGCCTTATTAACGCTCTATAAACAACTGGGGATTACTTCGGTATATCCAAAATACAGTTAATACGCACATATTTTGCCGATCTCAACTTACATGGAAATTTAAAATTGCCTTTTCTTGTTTTTCAATGTCCGTTTTAAATTAAAAACGAAAAAAAAATTGAGTCGATTTTCTATTTTCCATTTTGCATTTGAAATTAAATATTGAAAGGACGAAATGTACACGGACCGAACTGGAATGCTACACATTCAAGAATCATGCAGCCTCTTAAAGTGGAAGAGGTAAATGGAGGTACGTATTAAATAGAGGTACTAGTCTTCTCCACCATTTGCAAAATTTCATTTCATGTCCACAGGACGCCCTTTCTCGACAACCAAACTTGAATAAGTTATAGTTTTATTATTTGAAAATGAAAAAAGTGTTTTACTAATGTCAACATGAAGATGAATACAACACTTAACATGTGCATACACACATCAGTAGCTAGATCTTCTATTGGATTTATACAGAAAAACCAAAGCGCTAACCATTTTTGAGATAGCGCTCAGCTTCTGAGGTTTGACCTTGACCACAACCGAGAAAGTCAAGTTCACCGAAGTACCTCTTATATAACGTCTCACATGCCCAAGGGGTAGAAAATAAGGTCAAAATCTCTAAGCGTTTTCAAGATAATGGTCAATCATTCTCTAAGGATTTTCGAGATCTTGGACGTCGAGATTCAGATCACGTGTACGTGTTAAAGCAAAGATTTGAGTACTAATTCTATCCATTTTTCGACCCTGAATGTGGAGATTCAGATCGCGAAGTTACTCTCTATTGAAACCGGGTCCGTGTTCAAACAAGGATTTGAGCGCTATTTCCAGCCATGTTTTGCGAATTTCACGATTACTCATTACCCTCTATGTCTGTGCCAAAAGTCGTCTTCCTTGTCAAACCTTCTAGGAGGAGTTTCCTGGAAAACAGTTTAAGATAAAAAATACTTTGACCTGAACTTGACCTTGACCTTAAAGTGAAGGTAGAAAAATCGCGGATTTCATGACGTGTCATCACCCTTAATATGTATGCCAAATTTCATCTTCCTAAACCAAATAACCTAGAAGGAATTTTCTGGAAATCATCCGAAGTAAAAAAATAGATCGAAATGATACCCATTTGCAAGCATTGTTTGCACGTGGGAATTAATTTGTTGCACTCTTGCATTCACAGTATATTTTATCAACTTCATTAGTCTGTATACGTGTTGATTGATATAAACCACTCAATCTTATATGTATAAATCTTATAAATATTTTATATTTTCTCTCAAAAGAACAATTAATTCTGTTAAAGCTCAGTCACTTATAACAACCACTTATTCTAAAAATCACTTCTTAGACGGTGGTGATATGCATAAAAGTGACATCACCGTACGTGAAATAATGCAATGACATCACCGTAGCATTTCAAATCGTTTCAAAATGGAAAAGAAAAGAAAGCGTTTTCAGTTTAACTATACAAAAAAGCTCGAAATCTTGAATCGTGCAGAAAAAAATTCATCTAAAAGTCACCAAGAAATAGCAAATCATTTTGCTAAGCAATTGTGTCTTTGCATGCACTTTATATAACGACTTAAAACAGCATGTGATGTGTTGGATTATTAAAAAGAAAAACACCAAAACGTGTTTTCTTAATTAAGGTTTTTTCGTTATAACGCCATTTCGTTATAACACCATAATTTAACTGGAACAAATGATGGCGGCATAACGAGGGTAGACTATATAGTGATTTTAGCCTGTAAGTTATTGTATTGGATGTCCGGATGTTGGATTCAGTCATGTGATGATTCCTGCTGTTTCGGTGTATCGACCCTACTACCATACTCCAAATGGCGTCATCAGAGCGGCATATCGTTGCGCTAGATATACTGATCTGTGGTAGTTTCTCTGCGCGTTTTTTCCTTGAAACAAATGTATTAATGAAGTTTTCAGATATAGAGAACCTTTCGAAACCTTCGAAACTCCAAATTAATGTGTGAACTTAGCAATTCTCTGGCTATCCTTGTCACAGTCTATGACAACGAATCTTTCTTTTTTTGTTTACTCAGTGGAATCTCATCTCATATGTTTAAATTGGAATTATAACAAACTAAAACTAGAGAATGTGCCAATCAATTGTTAATTTATGCATTAAACAACGCAAATAGAACTACACTCTCTAACAGTTTCGTCTTAGAGAGATTTTCAGATTCCTATTTCCGGGGTCCTCTACATTTGTAAGCTTTCGTCACATGAATTAATTTTAGGGGCTTTTGCATTTCCTACTGCTTTTTCTCCATATTTTAATGCCGCAAATGCAACCAAAAGATGCTAAGAGGAAAGCGGTGCATAAAACGTCATCAAATACTCGAATTCTGCTAAATTGTGAAGAACTAGGGCTAATAACATAACAGATGAGACTTGCACGAACTAATATAGAAAAGTAGTGTATAATACGCATATTATCGTCCGCGTCATTAACGTTCCAAGTATTAAATATACTCAACAAATTAAAAAAATGCAATCAAGGTGTTAATTGAATCTGTCAAACTTTTGTGGCTTATACTCGATTAATGAGAATTAGAGACTTCGAAGGGTAAGTACCAACTGCCTCTCGTTGCACTGTATTGCCTGCTGAAGTAAAAATTGAACTTACACGGTTAAAATCTGAAATCATAGTCAGCATGCTGTACGAAGTTTCAACCTGGTCTGGTAAGCCTAAGTAATGCCACGACTGACTGCAATTCAGCGTGAACGCGCAATCGGGATGCTCCAAGATGGAAATTTGACCTCAGTGATTGCTAGAGGTTTTGGAATGCACAAATCCACAGTGACACCTATCGAGGATTGCTGTTAACCTCCGCCCGACGCCAATGGGTCAATGCACATCGTCACAGAGACACACAAACAATGGAATCAATTCCTGTTAACCAATAAATTGCACTTGTTTGAACTATGTCAATGGAAGTGTGCGTGCCTTGCTCTGAACCACGAGCGCTTCAGCGACGCCTGCGTTCAGGAAAGAGACCGATGGGGCTGTCAAAGTGTGACACTATGGGCAGTAGAGTTGTTGGCTCATCGCATTGAGCTCCATTTTGTCCACGGCATTCTTAACGCTGAACGTCATGGAGAAAAAAATTTGGAGTCATCAGAGGCCCCTTTTGTGCGTGAAAATGGTCTAATTCTACAGCAGAACAAGGCACGTCCTCATTCCGCGAGAGCAACGCAGCGGTATCTTCAAACGCAAAACGTCCGAGTCTTGTCCTGACCCCCTTTTTGGTTGGATCTTTCGCAGATACGAGTGGGATATGCAGGGAAAAGCTTTCGCGAGCGCAGCACCCCATCTGAGACATTGCCAGAGATTAGAAAAGCGCTTGTGGAGCAGTGGTTTCGCATTCTACATCACAAAATACAGAATGATGAGATTTCTTGTCAGGACACACTAAATATTAAGAGCGTATGTTCAATTAAGAGGGGCATTGTCGCTTTTGATGCAAAGTAGATTTTGTTTTCAGAAACAGAAAGCTTTACATTTCAGATACTAAAATATTTTATTATATTAAGACTTAATTATTTCTCACATTATACATAATGCAGCTTTCAAACTTGCGATTTTCACATTTGTTGAGTATACAAATTATACAAAATGACTCACTGTTATCATAGTTTCTTATCTGGGATTCAAAATGTCGCCAAATGAAATGATAACGGTTTTCTTACAGTGTATAGTGTAGTAGATATGTGAATACAGATATCAATTCAACTCTAGCATAAGGGTGAGCTTCTTGTCAATCCTTTATTTCAGCTGCCATTTCTCACTGATAAGTATTTCAGTAAGAAAACGCAAAATAACTATAAACGGTAACATCAGCTATTCAGTAAGTCATTCAATTATTTATCTCGAGTTCACAAGATGGTAAGCATTATTTTATACTTCTGTGAATGAACTGAGCTATAAAAAAGTGAAGTAATTGTTAACTTTTCGTTGAAGTTACAGAACACAGTTAATACTCTGTTAATTACGCTACCGTTCCTGTGTGGTAAACAGGTCTTTCGTTTTTATTAAGATATGTTGCTACTGGAATAATAATTTTATTTATAACATAACTATTTAAATCACGACATTTTTAGGACCAAATACTTAAAATTAAATATTTTCTGAAACAAAGAGTGTTGCTTAAAATAACTAAATAATAATAAGATATTATATTTACCAGCGTAAGAAGTGTGCTAAGGCACCTGTTTTAGGAAAGAGCAAAAGAAATTAATCATGTTACAGTGTTGGCGTGATAACCAACACAAAGATTTGCACACAGTACAGTGAAACCAATTTAGGCTGTTCAAATATCTGTCTCATTTAATAAAATGCCTATGTTTTATTTAGGATTATTTATGAATATATCTTATATTTTTGCACAGATTTTATCCGGAGTACTCTGCCTGCTCTTTGTGTCATTGGCCAGATCTGCCTGTAATCCTGCTGGTAACTTTGGGTGTTCTAGTTGTTTTTTTTCCATTTCCTAATTAATTAAGATTCCAGTGGTTGAGCACATTGTTAAATCTGCTTAAGGTTTATAATTACCAACAGTAATTGTTGTCGAAAAGATATCTGAACGACTTTATTTTATGTTTGTGTATTCACACTGGAGGAACGATAAAGTTTGGCTGTTTTACGCAGTTACCTCCGCCTCCCCCGTTACGTAGGAATTAGCAGACCAGTGAATCATATGTATCAATCGTCACCCAGCGATTGAAAACAAACTTGCAAATCTAATACAAGGATGGTGAATGCTGTATTTACTTATAATTAAAGGGCTTTTTGGCATTTTTTCTGTGTTGCAAATACTGTATGTCAGTAAATTTTTCAAAAAAAGCCGTAGCTACCCTAGAATGTGGTGTGAAATCTGGCTAAAATATGAATACTCATCAAACCGAAGCCAATTTGAAGTAAAAATCTATCATCACTGCAAAGCGATACCTAATATTTTAATATAATGTACCAGTAACAGTGAAAGGTAATCTAAACACCAGGGTCTCCCATAATGTATTATATCAGTTTCCACAAGTTGAAGTGTAGAGATGCTGCTACAGGATAGAATTCACATGCATCAAAGGAGGAGAGTGACATCTTTTTGAAGTGTAACTAATATATCATGTGGCCTGATTTTCTTACGAATTCAATTATTTGCCCGGGATCGTTTCTGTCATCAGCGTATCTTGTTACTGCAGTATTCTTCACATACCTGAGGTGATAATTGTTTCTATGTGATGAAAGTGAAAGAGACATTTGATCATTCAGTTACATTAGTGAAGACATCTTTGTGTCTATGTTCAAGAATACGCTCGATTTATTTACAGGAGCATATTTATAACTGCAATTCCGAATTTAGCAATAATTTTAATACGATCGAAGTAATTCAAGAGATGCTTGGTTGAGACTTTTGTACATGGATACTTTACTGTTTACATCGCTCAAGTTTTTTGAGCATCTGAAAACGGCAAAGTAGTGCAAAGTAAATTCTAAAATGGACAATTATTGTTTTTGTTTAAATTTAAAGCTAATTATAAGGAACTCAAGACCTCCTTTAAAGTTTACGAAACACATAATTAAAAAGTGCAAGATCTGTGGTATAAACAAAATATACGAGTTTTAACATTTATAAAGACAGATGGCTATACTTTTATATATAAGACGCACAAAAACAAGGTGATCGATAGTCCAATATTTTAAACATTCGATATTTATAATTTCAAATGGTATTGTGATAAAATAGCTTTAATACAATGCACACTTACAGAGCTCCATCCTACTAAGTTTTTTTGCGGACTTTGTCGGTTTGTAAATGTGATAAAAGTACTTTTCCAAAACCAACGATAAACTTACACGTGTGACTGGTTTGTTTCAAATCTCTAATAAAGTTTCTACAAGCTTTAAAGAGTGATCGAAGCATCAACTCTCTTTTCTGCAAGTGACAGTGCGTCATCTGGCTTTCTCTTACAGTGAATTTTATTTTTATTTCATGATTTTTATCTTTACCTTATTATCTTTATATAGTATTGTATTTCATGATTTTTATCTTTTTACGTTTTACAAGACCATTATATAATTTTTCAATTACATTGTAATGTTTCACTTAAGGCTTAGTTTACCGAAATAAGGAATTCCATTATCATTTAAGATTAGAGACATTTCGATGCTGTAAGATCCCTCTGAAAAATAAGACATACCTCGATTTTAATTAAATTATGCAATTGAAGGGGTCCATGCATAAACTTGATAACTGCAGTTATCAGCAGTGGAGAAAAACGCTTTTAAAGTTTGAAATTTTAGTAACAAACATAGGTTTTTCCCTTCGCATTTTCTTAAAAATACCCACTTCTAATCGGTTTTGAGGTGTAAGACTTACATGCGTGATAGAACAGAAGCCAAGAAATACCATGGTGGTAATAGTGCATTTTCCCGATAAGTGGACTCATCAAGTTTATGCATGGACCCCTTCAATTATAGATAGGTCATTCTATTTAAGATAGGTCTTTTTGATACGAAATGTCTGAAATGTATTGAAATGCATTAACCGGTGTTAAAATAAAGAAAGCTAGACAGACTAAAGATGTGGTGAAATTTATGTTAAAGATCACTTTGGAAATGAACATTAGACACAGCTGTAACTTCATTATTCACATGTCTCTTACTTAGATATTCCAAATTTACTTTTTGATATCGCCATATCATTTAATGATATAGAATATCAAAATAAAGAAATCACTTTACTATATATTCTTATCATATAAATGTAATGTCAATGTATAAATGTAATGATGTAATATTATTATATATCACTTTAACTGCTGAGGCATGTCTATTTAATATTTAAAGAAATTACTAAATAATTAAAAGAAATATCCAAATCACCAAATTATATTTAAATATTTAGAAATGCCCTAAATTTAACTTTAGTTTATCTCTGAATAGTAACAGATATTTGAATTGGGATCTAGATATCTGTACTTCAATTAGAAACATATCTAGTTGAACAATAGTTTAGTCTCATTCGATCAGATGTAGAAGAAAATTGCAGTGACTGAATTAGACCTATCTCTATATGAATAAGAGATATCTATAAGTAAATAAGTTCTGTCAAAATAAAACAATTTATAAATGTATTTGTTTTAATTAAAGATATAAAGCATCCATTTCATGATAGCTTTAAAGTGCCGAATAACAATAATAAGAAAAGTAATTGATAACTAGATCGAATTCCGCTAGGTAGCGGAATGCTCCACTTGGAGGAATCACAAGAGAAAATGTTACATTACGACCAAGAAGGTCAAGGTCACCGTGGTATCCATTCTGTGTGGTCGTTTTGGCCAAAGGGTTACAATCCTTGTAAATATACAAAATATTTACAGTTCTGGCGAGACCTTATTATACTTGGGGATTCGCCAAAATCCCCTAGTGTATTGAGTTTATACGAATATTTTAGCCGCAGTTGTGGCATGTTTTTCCGTTTTTTAGTTTGTCCGTGGAGCTAGTCAGAGGCCGTTGGAGCTAGAAAGATGCAATTTAGATAGCCTAAACTTCAGTATGTTTGATTGATCCTTCTGTATTTTTTTTCAAATTCGCTTAATTTTTCAATTAAAAAACGACAAAACAAATTTGCAAAACAGGCAGCAAGAAGCTGAGAGCAGTAGTTTAAACTGGCATGATATCAGCCTCGGTGTCTTGATCGCCCAGCTCTCAGTGCAAGCCATCACAGCATGCGTGTGCAAGTTTAAGTTGGCTGCAGCGTTTGGGTTTTTCCAAACTGCTAAGGAGTGATGAAATTTGGTTTACTGATAGAGGGTGATTAGACGCCGTTAAAACCGCATTTTTTAACCATGACCTTAGAGAACGATTGACATCCTCGGCCACAAAATGCCGCAAGTGGGCCATTATCTCGAAAACGGTTAGAGACAGAGCGATTTTGAGCTTATTTTTGACCCTTTGGGCCTAAAAGACGATAGGTAAGAAGTACCTCGGTGACCATAACCTCGGACATAGTGAAAGTAGAAAACCGGAAATGGGCCATTATCTCGAAAACAGTTACAGATAGAGTGGTTCAAAGCTTATGTTCGATCCTTTAGGCCTAAAAGACGATAGGTAAGAGGTACCTCGGTGACCTTAACCTCCTCGGACATAGTGAAAGTAAAAAACCGGAAATGGGCCATTATCTCGAAAACAGTTAGAGACAGAGTGGTTCAGAGCTTATTTTCGATCCTTTGGGCCTGAAAGATTGTCAAGAGATACCTCGGTGACCTTGACCTCCCCAATCATGGTCAAAGCCAAAAACCGGATGTTGACCATTATCTTGAAAAGGGTTAGAGATAGAACGATTTTGAGCTTATTTGGACCCTTTCGGCCTAAAAGGCGATATGTAAGAGGTTAAGAGTTCAGAATCGTATTTTTGTGACCCCAAGAGTACGGTCTAGTTATTGTCTATTAGAGTACGAAATTTGAAGCTCCTTCGGCTGATAGGCTGTCCGGAGTTTTCTGGAAACCATTTTGTAGAAAAAAATAACTCTGACCACAGTTTGAGATAAAAAGTTGCTGATTTGGAGTGACCTTGTCATCGTCTACACGTATGCTAATTTGGTCTTCCTGCGTTAAACAGTGTAGGAGGAGTTTTCCGAAAATTATCGAAACGGAAAAAAGGGAATAAAAAAAGAGGAAAATAAAAGACGAAAAACAAAAAAGCCTAGAATTTCTACAAACTTATTCCCAAACGAAGCTCCCAATAGGGAATAATAATGCAGAAAAGAGAGAAGACGCTCTACAATACCATGTTCTTATTTAGATTTGTTTGGAGACTGAATCAGAGATAGCTGTCAAGTGATTAGCATTTTCTATAAGCAATTTAAAGTTACCTAAATATATCATATAATAGAAACATAGACAACATCATTGCTATAGCCACTGTACCTTGAAACAATTTTATAGTAAATATATTATTTGTCTCAAATCTGTTTTTATGAAGGCTCTAATTCAAATTTGAGATAAATCAAAATTCAAATATATATCGAAAACGCTGTTAGCAATTTTTCAGGCTTACACACAACAGCTCACAATAAAAAGAAAAAAAACAGGTTAAAAATTGATATTATTTTTCGGTTGGGTTTTCCGCAGTTGTTATTGAATGAAAAAGAGCTTCAATGGCGCTTGGACTTTTTTTAATTTGAATTTTGTTTTGAGTGGTTGGTAATCACTGTTGCTACATTCTCGTAGAATAAAGGTAAATGGCGTGGTCTAAATTCCAGTGTTTGACTGTATCACGGGAGGATGGTCTACATGGGGAACCTGCGTGAAGGAGGAGGTTGTCCCTGGCAACAGCCATGATGTCAAAGGCGTTGTCAAGGAAATAGATGATGGTCGCCTAGCAATGGCTGAGCTGAAGAGACTGAAGCTGAAAGCCTTCTCCCAGCCTAACGACAGACAGCCGAAGTCCATGGTAGAGGGCAGGGTCCCGTGTGTGGATGGTGCGCTCATTTCTTTTTCTTGATTTTTCATTCCAAACTATCAAATCATGATATTTAACATAATGTGAAGAAGCAAAATATGTACGGTTAATCTTAAAATTTATCAATTTTGTACAAAATCAATTGTACAAAATCACGGTAATATTTTGCTAAAACAGGGTAATGTCATCTAAATTTTCGTTCTTCTTAAAATTGCAGTTATTTTAGATGTTTAGAAGCGGTTCGATTTGGTCTGAATTGATTTTCATGTCAGGGTATCTCATCAATACATCTTGAATTCAGTGGAAAATAACTATAATAAAAATCTTTTTTAATTTAAGAAATGAATGAAAATTGTATGTGTCTGATGTTTTAGAGATATACAATTTACATGGATACAGTATTAATAACGGCGATATTTTTAGTAGTTTAATGAGTAACCTGTATATAAATGTCAGACATCTGAAAACGGCGTACAGTCTTAAGAATTTGGCAACTGTCTGCGAACATCTTTTTTTCCTCCTTTATTTGTTTATTTATTTACCTACAATCTCCAAAATATGAGAACATCGTGTTTTAGTAATTACGAAAAAAAGTACCCAAAATAGTCCCCGTCCTTCAAGTCACATGCATCAGATAACAGACGAAGTTTCTTTCACCAGGTTTTGCTGGGGCATACCCGTGCAGTAACATCGACCAGCTCTCCTTCTTGTCAATCGAGGACTTGGAACCAACCGGAAGCAAGTAAGTTGCCATTTTTTTAATACAATGATAAAATCACACGATCTGACCCAAAACATTCCGCCCACAGTGTCTAGCATTGGTGGCACGAGACTAAAAGGCGAGTGCGAATAGCGCGCAAGGCTGAGGGAGGATTTTCAGATCAGTCCAAACGCGGGTGTGGCTTTATTTTTATTCCATGATTTTAGGTAAAAATATATTGTCTTATAATTTACACCATTTTTGCGTTCCTCTGTGATGCTTTTTAGCGCTTAATTACGCTATAATGACAGTTTATAGCAGACATTTTCGGTAATGCGTGGCGTGACGTTTTCGAAACTGGAAGAGCGGTGAGTACCGCTGTCAAGACCGTCTGTTGCATCTTGCAGTTTTATTTTGGACAAAAAAAAAAAAAAAAAAAAAAGACAACTTCTTTTCGACGAAATTCTGTCATAGATTGTACTTTAATAGTAAACTGAGCGTGATTATTGCATTGCATTTTATTAACAGTAGAGAATAAACCATTCTGTTATTAAATACAATGACAGTAGCCTAGTTCTGTTGTGTAGAAAAAGTAAAAAAAAATGTATGCCTCTTTAAATATCGCGACTGATAGTGTTTCTTTGAATTTTATAAGGGTGCCCATACGTACTCAGTTATTTATGTTGACGTTGACGTTGATATTGACGTGAGTGCACCGGCTGACCTTACCAACCCTTGCAGTCGCACTTTTTGGAGGGTCCTGTTTAAATAAACATCAAAAACCGAATTACAAATTGAAGGGGAATCGTTTCAGTTCCACCTTTCCAGAGAACACGTCTTCTTATTTTTAGCTCTTGTGCGCTCCAATTTATTTTAAGCCACAGTTTCAACGTATTTCCTGCCCAAGCTCCCATTTGAAGGCCTTTCCTGTTTTAAGCTACGATCGGAGCGTCCTTTCTCTTTTAAACTGCAGTTTGAACGCTTTGTAATTTTAAGATATAGTATGAACAAACTGTCTAGTTTAAGCTCCGTTTGAACCCTTTGTTTGTATGTTTTTTGTTTCTATTGGAACGTCTTGTCTTTTTGAGCTATCGTTTGTATGTATTTTTAAAGTCACAGATTGAACGCCTTGCCTATTTTACGCCACCTTTCGAACGCCTTGTTTGGTTTAAGCAAAGTTTTAAGCGTCTTGTTTATTTCAAGTTACCGTTTGAACACCTTCTTTATTTTAAGCCACTCTTTGAACGCCTTTATTTATTGTAAACAAACTTTTGAACACCTTGTATCTTTAAGCTACCGTCTGAACGATATTTGGGGATGGACAGACCCAAGAGATGGCAATGAATATGCCATTGTTGGTCTGGATCGTGGATCCGCGTTTGTCCGAGTGACTGATCCCGAATCGCCGGAGGTACTTGGGTTCCTCTTCTCCACGTAAGTAAACCAAATGCCCTGTTACAGGATAAGCTCGTATCAGGGATGAACCGTCATGCGAGGGTGTAATGCGGTAATCAGGGGTGGGGGGGGGGGGGGTGGGGGAGGGTATTGCCCAAAAGGACAGGGGGGGTTGAAAACAATGTGCAGTTGATATTTGGGATAGGAATGGTCCATGTGATGGCCAAAGCATGGAATATTATAAGAGAAGCCCAAGTGTTTTTTCACACAAATCTGCAGTCTATGCCAAAAAAGTAAACAAATAAATAAAGTTTTGAAATGTTCGTGTACACTCTTCTGCCAACCGAAATTACTGCGATATGGATAGTTTCAACGAGAACAAAACCTGCTTTTAATAACATTACATAATAATAAGAGGAGGGTATAAATATGTACAGGGAGAGGGCGAGTTCGACGTGGCGGGACATGAAAGTGGTGAATGATCACGTGTTTATCGTGTCCGAGAGCGGTGGTCATGGCATGCAGGTGTACGACCTGAGGCAGCTGCAGGGGCTGTCAGCTGATAACACCAGGGTAAGTCTTGTGACACCCGAGGACACCAGGGTGAGCCACATGTAAGCCATGTGACCCTCGAGGACACCAGGGTAAGCCATGTGACTGCCGAGGACACCAGGGTAAGTCATGTGACCCCAGAGGACACCAGGGTAAGCCATGTGGCACCCGAGGACACCAGGGTAAGTCATGTGACACCCGAGGACACCAGGGTAACCCATGTGACACCCGAGAACACCAGGGTAAGTCATGTGACCCCCGATGACACTAGGGTAAGTCATGTGACCCCCGAGGACACCAGGGTAGGTCATGTGACTCCCGAGGACACCAGGGTAGGTCATGTGACCCCCGATGACACTAGGGTAAGTCATGTGACATCCGTGGACACCAGGGTAAGTCATGTGACCCCGAGGACACCAGGGTAAGCCATGTGACACCCGAGGACACCAGGGTAAGCCATGTGACCCCCGATGACACTAGGGTAAGCCGTGTGACCCCCGAGGACACCAGGGTAAGCCATGTGACACCCGAGAACACCAGGGTAAGTCATGTGACCCCCGATGACACTAGGGTAAGTCATGTGACCCCCGAGGACACCAGGGTAAGTCATGTGACCCCCGAGGACACCAGGGTAAGTCATGTGACCCCCGATGACACCAGGGTAAGCCATGTGACACCCGAGGACACCAGGGTAAATCATGTGACACCCGATGACACTAGGGTAAGCCATGTGACACCCGAGGACACCAGGGTAGGTCATGTGACTCCCGAGGACACCAGGGTAAGTCATGTGACCCCGAGAACACCAGGGTAAGCCATGTGACACCCGAGGACACCAGGGTAAGCCATGTGACACCCGGGGACACCAAGATAGGTCATGTGACACCCGAGGACACCAGGGTAAATCATGTGACACCTGGTAACATTAGGGAAATCATGTCACATCTGAGAAATCAACCTAAGTGACGTGAGTACCTGGTGACACCAGTTTACGTTCTTTTACACCTGATCACATCATGGTAAGGCACGTAAGATTACATAGCATCAAAGTAAGTCACATGACCCCTATTAACATCAGGGCAAGTCATGCCAGACATAATATCTCCAGGGTAAGTCACATAAATGTATTTATTCTTTCCTTAAGTAAGTTTTAAATACATATTAACTAGACCGAATTTTGCTACAAGGTAGCGAAATGGCACCCACTTGCAAAGGTAGAAGGCACAATATATCTGGTCAAAAGCAAATCTCTGTTTCGAGATAATTATCAGTTTTGGCTGTTCGTCGTGAAGGAGGTCAAGATCGAAGACGTACATATAATGCAACCTCCTTTAGGTACAAATGATCAAAATAAGTTCAAGATAATGGTCAGTTTCCGGTTTTGACCTTGACCATGACCGAGGAGGTCATGGTTATCGATGTACCTCTTATATAATGTCTTCAAGACCCAAAGGGTCGAAAATAAGCTCGAAATTGCTGCCTGTCGCTAACCGCTTTTGAGATAATTGTCAACTTCCGGTGTATGGCCTTGACTATGGCCGAAGACGTCAAGTTCACCGAGATACCTCTTATATAACATCTTTTAGGCCCAAAGGGTCGAAATAAGCTCAGAATCGCTGTATGTCTAACAGTGTTCGAGCCAATGGTCATCTGCCAGTCTTTGACCTTGACCATGACCGAGGAGATCAAGATCACCAAGGTACCTCTTTCATAACATATTATAAACCCAAAGGGTCGAAAATAAGCTCAAAATTGCTGTATCTCTAAGCACTATATTCAGAGCGCTATTTTTAGCCATTTATCTTAATAAATAAGGATTTAAAAATACATTGACCTCAGTTTGACCACAACCTTAGAGGCCAAGATCAAAAAGAAATTGCGGATTTCATGAGGACTTATTACCCTCTGTACCTGTGCCAAATGTCGTCTTCGAACGTCAAACCCGATAAGAGGAGTTTTATGGAGACCACTTTTAGGTAAAAAGTACTTGAAGGTCAAAGTAAAAACAATGTTGATTTCACGACGTCTCATCATCTTCTGTCTGTGTTCCACATTTTATCTTTTTAGGTCAAATAGCTTAGGAGGAGTTTTCGGGAAACAATTCGGAGTGAAAAAAAGCTAAAAAGAGGAATAAACAGCCAGAATTCTTAGCAAAGCATCTCCATTTGCAAACTTAGTTTGCAAGTGGGAAATAGATATATATAAAATATATAGTTTTCAAAAAAACAAACTTTGGATATTTCAAACTTAGGTTCTGGAGAACACTGCCTTCTACGATGGCGTGAGCAACACACACAATATTGTGTCTAACCCAGCCAGCAGCACGGTCTTTCTGGTTGGCTCCACCAGGCAACCATCTGGTGGCGGTACCATCTGCAGCGGTAAGTGGTAGCCACTCTTTTATAATTTTCATTTTTACTTCGCAAAAGCTTTGAATTCGCTTATCTCCACTTTTAATGGGTTCCCTTCCAGTAATATTTACCACGCAATATAAAAAAGAACTTTTTGAGGTACTGTTCAAGATACTCTAACCCTTCCATCCATCCTATGGCCAATCAGAATGCCCGAGACGTCGTCTGCTAGTCTCGTATAAACGACATTCCCTTTTTGCGTGGCGTCGATACAACACGCCATTCTGTGTGCTGCCGGTTTTTTGCAGCAAGGGAACTGGTTTAAGGTGCGAATTGCTTCATTTTTTACTTAATTCACTGCCTAATGGATTGTTTTATCTATTATTGTGCGTTGGGATAAATTTATGGAGCCGAAGTGTGTTTATTCGCCATCTTACTCTTCGGTCTGATTAGGTTGAGTTTGCACGATCACGGAGACACTTTCCTAGTCCCGAGAAGTGCGCCTCTTTCTCCACTTTCATTCAGATCGAGGAACTTACCAGTTCCACCTCAGTTCGTCTAGGAGTAGGATCTTTTCAGGCTGCTGGACCTGATCAGACTCCAAGCTTTACCAGCCAGCTGTGTCATCGCGGAAATGGCCAGTTTTTGCTTAAGCTTTACTCCATGGGTCGCTTCTCAGTCTTTGTAGAGCAGGTTCTGCAAGTCTGACAGCGTTCTCCGACGAAAAGAGACGTTTTCTGTGACGTCTGAGGGTCATTTTCTTTGCCAGGACCGTTTTCCCTTTGTGGTCTTACGGTCACGGGTGCGAGAAGACCATTCTGGTCCAACGGGATTCACAAAACCCGTTACGGTCCGATGGTCCCAGGTGCATCTGAGGCAAGAGAGATCCATATCCGACACGGGTGGTGCCATTACGGTCCAGCCCGTTACGGCCCGGGAACGTTATCGTTCCGGGAAGCATCTCTTTTCGTCTTTCCTTAGACCCAGCGAGTTATTGCGGTGTTTAAGCAATTGTAAACACAGCTTGGAAGGTTAAAGCTTGCAGTTGAAGCAAAGCACGGAGAAATGTAGTTTTGTGCGTTGTTTTATACTACATATTCTCACCGTTGTTTTTCTCTGCTTGCATTTCAGATATGACAGAGGCCAGTCTACATTCTCCACCGTTACTGCCTCAGTGTATCCATCCTCCAACCGCGTGTAACCCCCACTCCATCTGCGACCGCTGTAGACGGAATAGTGGAATACCTCTGTGTGAGCCAGACAGCCAGTGTGGCGAGTGTCTACATCTTTCTCCAGAGGATTGGAAAGTCCTATTACGGAATAGGACCAAGAACGAGCGCAGGAGGGATAAGCGCAAATTCCTTTCGTCAGCTTCGTTTGTTACTCGTGAATTTATTCGTGATACCATGAAGAAGGCTAGCTCCGTTATTCTGGGCCAGGTCTCCACCCCCGTACACGTAGACACTGGTGCAGAATCGGAATCCGCTACGCCAGTTAAGAGACATAAAAAGTCCAAGAGTAAAGGACGTGCATTTTCTGAGACTGTAGCAGAATTGGACATCCCGGAAGGGCAAGAACGGGATCGTCTCCGCGAGGCATGGGCCTCACCTCCTAGAGTGAAACCCAGTGGCAGTCCAGGAGGGGCGTTTAAGTCCCCGTCTGAGGAACAAGTGACTTTAACGCATAGGGATACGGGAACAGTACTTTCGGCGGTTACAGGCCAGTTAGGCATTCCCCCGCGAGAGGACTTATCCCCCCCTCCTCAGCTGCAGCGTCTCCCGAGTGAATTTTCAGCGTTTTTGTCTATGCAATCGCAACTGCAAAAACAACTTTTGGATTTACAGAGTCAAGTTCAGAAGCAGGAGAGTCTGCTTAGTCAAAGGCAAAAGCCTAAACCATCAGCTACGGTTTCTCGTCCTCCTCCGGAATTTCAGTCAGTGGCAGCGATATCGGGCTCGCCTGTACCTCACCTCCCGCTGGACTCTAACGTGGATATTCCCGAAACGGTCACCATCAGCGAGGAGGATTCCGTGGGCGTGCCCCTTTCGGGCCAAGTCTCCGCATTGCTGGAAGATGATGAGGAAATCGGGCCGATGGAAAATTCTCCCCTAGCAGCAGTCCCAAGCAACAGGGAGAAAGAAATTTACACCCCAGTAGGGGAACCCCACATGTCACATTTTTCACAATCCCAACTCCCAGAAGCAGCATCTGATGAACAGGAGTCGGAGGTGGAAGACGGGGAAGAAGAATCCGAGGGTACGTCAGTACATTCCCGTTGTCATTTACCGTTACGGGCAGTGGAGCAGGTGCGTTCTCCCGGCCAAGGGCATCGACTTTGGAGAGATCCAGCGGCAGCGGGCAGACGGCCCATCCGTACTCCCTCTCCACCAGATCTTGCCCCATCGGTCGAGGACGCGGCCCCCTCGAGTTCTGCTTCTACGATTGCACCAGAAGACGTGCCGTTCAGGGATGCCATTCAAGAGATAGCCCGCTTAGCAGAGGTCTCCTGTGGCTCCCCAAATTTAGATAAGGAGGATCCGCCCATTCGGATGACATCTCAGGCAGCTCCACCACAACAGGACTCGTTTATCGCACTAGCCACCAGTGAGGGCATTGCTCATGCTGTCACGGTCCGCGCGAAAGAGTTCAAGAAGATGGACGCCGGTGAGGGTCGCACGTTGTCGCGTTTCCATTTATCTAAACATTGCTCAGTACGACCAGGACCATATCGGTCAGCGGATGAAAAAATTCCCCTAGAGGCACTGGAGCAGCCCGTGAAGCGTACAGTCTGGATGCCCACAGTGCGTAGTGACTCAGACATTCCATTAGTGGAGAAAGACGCAAAGACCATCGAGGCGTCTTCTCGCCACATCCTGAACATTATGTCTTTTCAAGATCATGCACTTAAAGCACTAAAGTCGCGTTGGGAAGAACTTCGCCTTAGTGATCCCGTGTCTGCTAAATTGATGGAATGCCTGGCCTTAGCTACCCGAGACGTGGTCAAACTTTCCACTTTTTTGATGACTTCAATGGTCTACTTACGTCGAGATGCCTTTCTCCAGCACTGCTGGTCTAGTGTCAAAGGTTTGCGGGACCTGCGTCATGCCCCTATCCTGGAGGAACGAGAACTATTTCCTCCCGCCGAGATAGAGAGGGTGAACCAGGAAAGTCGTTCGCTTTCGCAAGATTATGCCCTGATGTCCAGGATGTCTCGCTCCTCCTTCAAACGTCCACTGAAGAGGAAGAGACCACAACAGTCCTCTCCAGCACCGTCTAAGCCGAGTGCGCAGCCACAACAGCCCCCTGTCAAGAAACCGAAACCCAGCCCCGGCAGCAAGACAGAGGGTCCGGCTCCACAGTCGTTCAGGTAGCAGCCAACCAAAGTACCGTCACGAGATTCCCTTATCTCCTGGCGATACTTTAGCAAACTTAAGAGACTTGGAAAATTTACTTTCCTTAAACGCCTCCTTGCCCGTAGGAGGAAGACTAGGAAAGTTTTGGCAGCAATGGGCAGAAATGGGGGCGTCTCGAAGGGTAGTACGTTGGTTAAAGAGAGGTTACTCCCTACCTTTCAAACGAGACCGGAACGGGCTCAGGTGCCCTATTCCCCTAACCGCCCATGCGCCAAGACAACTAGTCACCTCTTACGCCAAGGGGTCAGAAAAAGACCGAGCTCTCCAAGAAATGCTACTGAGCTTGTCTCAAAAACAGGCGATAGAGGAAATGCCAGAAAATCAAATGGGTTTTTTCAGCAGAGTTTTTCTGGTTCCCAAGAAATCCGGAGGGTGGAGGCTGGTAATCGACCTTTCCCCCATAAACGGTTTTCTCCGAGTGATCACCTTTCAGATGGACACGGCCCAGGTGATAAAAGGGTCATTACGGGAAGGGATGTGGGGTACCTCCATAGATCTCTCCGATGCTTACCTCCATATTCCTCTCCATCGCTCGGCAAGAAAATTTCTAGCCTTTCAAGTAGGGAAAAGACGATTTTGGTTTCTGGCACTTCCCTTCGGTCTGGCTACGGCCCCGTACGTTTTCTCCAAGGTCATGAAAGTACTGAAAACATGGGCACGGCTAGAAGGGATGTTAGTCTTTCAGTATCTGGACGACTGGTTTCTGGCGAATCAAGACAGGCAGGTAACCGAGATTCATACAATGTCTTTAGTTCGCAAGGCACTAGAGGTAGGTCTAGTAGTAAACCTAGCCAAGTCCGAACTAACCCCCAAACAGTCCATTACCTTTCTAGGGGAGTTTTGGGATCTGGCAATAGCAAAGGCGTTCCCTACGCCAGAACGCCGCCAGAGAATTGCAGATGCCATAAAAGGTATTTCCCCAGGAAAGAAGGTGAGATTACAGGCCATGGAATCGCTCCTCGGCCTGTTAGTGGCAACAGAGAAGACAGTCCCCCTGGGCCGTCTCCATTACAGGCCATTTCAAAGCCAGGTAAGATGGGCGTTGCATCAGGGTCGTTCACCCGCAGCGAGGATGCAAGTTTCACAGGTAACCCTACAAGCCCTACAGTGGTGGTGCGATGTTCTAATTATGTCCGAAGGAATGCCATTTCAGCCCCCCACCCCGGAGATAGAGATTCAGACCGATGCGTCCCATGCGGGGTGGGGAATTTATTGGAATGGTCAGGTATGGAAGGGCAAATGGCCACCCTCGCTTCAGTCCTACCACATAAACTGGCTGGAGCTTCGGGTGGTCTGGATTGCCCTAATCAAGCTGACCAACCAACTCAGAAACAAGGCAGTCCTTTTTCGGTTAGACAACTCCACAGCCATAGCTTACCTCAACAAGCAGGGGGGCACCAAATCACGATCCCTGTCCAAACTTGCATTCCAAATTCTTTCAAAGGCCAGGGAGGAACAGGTGACCGTTTCCGCCCGTCACCTGGCCGGGAAATTAAACGTCCTAGCGGACTTAGCCTCCAGACAGGGTCAAGTTATCAACACCGAGTGGTGCCTATCCCCTCGGTCCTTTCAGTGGGTGACACACCAATCCCCATGGGGTGCCCCGACTCTGGATCTGTTTGCAAACGCGATGACCACCCAACTTCCCCGGTACGTGTCTCCTTGCCCGGACCCAGCAGCTTGGGCAGTAGACGCTCTCAATTGTCAGTGGCCACGGGACGAGGTACTGTATGCCTTTCCCCCACAAGCAATCTTAGGGCAAGTCCTGCAGAGAGTAATCGAGTTGAAACCACCGTTCCTATTACTCATTGCCCCATGGACACCGGAAGCCCCATGGTTCGCCCTCCTACTCCATTGCAAGGTAGTAAGGTCGATACCGATCCCATGCCACAACGAGTTGCTATCACAACCCCATTGGCATCACTTCCACCCCTCCCCTCGCTTACTGAACCTCCACCTATGGTGTCTGACCAGTCCTTTCTGAAAAACAAGGGTTTTTCTAAGCAGGTGAGAGAGAAAATAGTAAACAGTCACAAGGGTTCAACGGCCAAAGTTTACAGGTCGCAGTGGAATAAATTTGCCGCTTGGTGTAGCACTTCTAAGCTAGATCCGTTTCAGGCTAGCCCAGCAGTGGTAGCGGATTTCCTCGATCACCTTTTCACGGAGGTGAAATTAAAGGTAAGTTCCATCGAGGGCTATAGGGCCGCTATAGGGTCAAGACTCAAAGCGTCTACAGGCTACGACCCGGGCGAAGATACTTCCCTATCACAGCTAGTAAGACATTTTAAAGTAAGCTCCCCACCCTGCCCATCCAACATAGCGCAGTGGGATTTATCAATAGTCTTACAGTATCTTCAGCGCCCAGATATATTTAGTAAGGACGTGATTTCAGCAAAAAACGCAACATTAAGATTCACGTTTTTATTGGCCTTAGCTTCGGGCAAAAGAAGAGGCGAAATCCATGCCCTAGACAGAAAGGTAAATAAAGATAAGGGTACATGGGAGAAGGTCACCCTAGTCCCTAGAGCAGGATTCATGGGAAAAACCCACATCATGACCCAAGGGATGGGAACGTTCGATCACATTACTCTCCCATCCCTACCAGATGACCCCGACTCAGACGGTCTGGTCTCTTTGTGTCCCGTCAAGGCGCTGCAACAGTATTTGGAAATGTCAGAGGCCTACCGATCAGATAATCAGAAGGCTCTCATCATTTCGTTTATGCCGAAATTTAACAAAGATCTTTCGAAACAGTCGATCTCAAATTATATTAAAAGGATCATTTTGGCAGCCTATGACGATGCACAAATCGACCCTAACCCGTTAGGGGAATCAAACATCAAAGCCCATCAGGTAAGGCAAGTAGCCAATTCCCTCAGGGCGGTACGCAACGTGTCCCTTTCGGATATATTAAAAACAGGTTGTTGGGTTTCCCCCAACTCGTTTGTTAAATACTATCTGAAAGATTTTTCTCAAGATGAATTGTCTGGCTTATATTCATTAGGACCGTTCGTGGCTTCAGAAACGACCATTACAGGCTGAGTGTTTCTGTTGTAGGAATGCTTCTCCCAAGTTTAAGAACAAGGGCAAGCACAAGAGTAACTTCTCCAAGGGCCGTAATGGGAACAGTAACAACAACAACAAGCCACGAAAGTAACAACCTACAAGAAGGTCTTTCCTTCTTACTCTGAACATTTCGCCTTTCGCTCAGGTCCTTTGGACCATTTCGGTTCGTGCTTATATTAAGTTACGGACGAACGCTGGACGGTTATGTTTAATTAAGCATTTATTTACTCCGAAGTGTTCAGGATCGCATGTGTAATGAGTACAGCCCAGTCTTCGGTCTTACGGCTACTCGGATGCTTAAGTTTTGATCTCCTTTCTTCATGTTTTTCAGAAAGAAAGGGGGGGGGACCATGTCGGTCCCAGACGTACCCAGTGACCGTACACCCGTTGTAGCCGGAAGGCCGAAAGCCGGTTTATGGTTCATGGTATGAGGTACCATAGTGTCATTATGGGCTTATGGGACCATAACGGCCCCATATAGGAAAACAGTCATAAATAAGCAAAATTTTTTCTGTTTTTCATTTTATGACGATTTACAGTAGTTTTAGTACTATCTAGTCAATCGCTATGAGTTTATTTCAAATAAACGTGGTAATTTATCAAATGAGAAGAAGAAAAGTTAGACAGCGGACTCGCTTTCTTTTTCAAGTTTGAATTGCATGTCTTGTAAGACACTTCAGTCACTTTACTAGAAGTGTCAAAGAGTTTATTTGCGTAATTCCTATGGATTTACGATCGTTTTGTAGTACTTCTAAATAAACCTAATTGTTCATCAATACATAGCAAGTGAATAGTGAGAACTTGAGGAAGGGATCCATCCGGTGGGCGGTTGGAGGGGGATGGTGATAGTTCTCAAAAAAGATGATGGCATGGTTGGAAGCCTTCTCATCTCAACTGACAGTTGCTGTGATATTTTTTACTTTGTTACGATTTACCTTATGTTGAAAGACCGGAATGGTACGCCTCCGGACTTTATTTAGGAAATCATTAAAAGAATTGAAACTTAGCTGACAAGTTTTATTTCTTCTTTGCGTCGAGTGCACAGCACTCCTCGCCTATATGCAATGAGCTTTTACAAGCCATAGTGTAATTCGCGACCTTTTTGGGCAGTTCAAGAATGGCAGGCTCCCCTGCTCCGGACTCAAGTCCCATTAAAAGTGGAGATAAGCGAATTCAAAGCTTTTGCGAAGTAAAACTATCGTTTTATTTCGTAAAACGAGCTTTTACGAGTAAAAGCGCAATTCGCGTTCTCCACTTTTAACTTTGATTTTAACCCGTCCCATCCATCCCCAACTAGCCTGGGCGTGTTTTACCGCCTTTTGGGGCTAAAAAGGGAATGTCGTTTATACGAGACTAGCAGACGACGTCTCGGGCATTCTGATTGGCCATAGGATGGATGGAAGGGTTAGAGTATCTTGAACAGTACCTCAAAAAGTTCTTTTTTATATTGCGTGGTAAATATTACTGGAAGGGAACCCATTAAAAGTGGAGAACGCGAATTGCGCTTTTACTCGTAAAAGCTCGTTTTACGAAATAAAACGATAGTTTGCTTTTATTTCACAGTCCAGCTCTTGTAAGTTTTACAGGAATCTTCAAGTGTTTTTATTATTTGAACAAAATGTTACACAAGGAACAGCCTAATAGTTGATACTTTACCACGGTGAACACAGGGACCAGCTTCGTATTTCTCGCTAAAGAACCGAACCGAGGCAAACTTTTTGTTTACAGGGGGATTACATATGGTTGACGTAAGTGATCCCGCCAATCCCACTTTCGCTGGCTGCTTTGGCGGCGACGGCTACGTTCATGACGCACAGTGCGTGACGTACGACGGGCCAGACACGAGGTACCAAGGCAGGGAGATCTGCTATTGCTACAATGAAGACTCCTTCACTATTGTTGACGTCACAGACAAGGCTAATGCAGTCATGCTGTCGCGTGCGGAATATGAGGGCTATGCATACACACATCAGGTGAGGACTAATGCGGGCGATTCACTTCACTCACCTGCCTGCCTTCATTGTAGAAGTTTCCACACCAAACGAATGTACCATGGTATATACCATGCACACATCTCGTTTTAAAATTTCCATTTCAACTGAAGGGTGAAAAGGTTTTGATATTTTTTCACAGATATTGTCAGACAATAGACTCAACGTAGGGAATACAAGACGAGACAAATAAACAATTTCTGTGTATTTCTGTGTGGCCTCGAATGGCTATCTTGAGGAGGGGGGAGGGGGGGGGGGGGGGCACTTGATGGCCTTTGTTTTACTGCTTGTCAAAAAGTAGTGCGCGTAGAGTGCCGTTTTCCTCCGCGTTCATCAAAAAGAGGGACCCTAAACTGGCACACACGCGCTCCTTAGTGCAAATGTCTGCTTACTTGGTAACCAATCTGTATGCGAGTAACCCCCTCCTTCTCGGCAAAGGTCAGGGATTTGTTGCTTTTAATTCATCCTCAGCCATTTTCTGTGAACAGGTCCCATTTGGGATGAAAGGAAGAGGTGAGAAGGGGCGTTACGCGCACAAAAAATAACTCCTTTGAAAAATTCTTTTCTCGGGCAATGCTGAACTAAAGCGAACACACAAGTACAACTATCGTTTTATTTCGTAAAACGAGCTTTTACGAGTAAAAGCGCAATTCGCGTTCTCCACTTTTAATGGGTTCCCTTCCAGTAATATTTACCACGCAATATAAAAAAGAACTTTTTGAGGTACTGTTCAAGATACTCTAACCCTTCCATCCATCCTATGGCCAATCAGAATGCCCGAGACGTCGTCTGCTAGTCTCGTATAAACGACATTCCCTTTTTAGCCCCAAAAGGCGGTAAAACACGCCCAGGCTAGTTGGGGATGGATGGGACGGGTTAAAATCAAAGTTAAAAGTGGAGAACGCGAATTGCGCTTTTACTCGTAAAAGCTCGTTTTACGAAATAAAACGATAGTTTTACTTCGCAAAAGCTTTGAATTCGCTTATCTCCACTTTTAATGGGACTTGAGTCCGGAGCAGGGGAGCCTGCCATTCTTGAACTGCCCAAAAAGGTCGCGAATTACACTATGGCTTGTAAAAGCTCATTGCATATAGGCGAGGAGTGCTGTGCACTCGACGCAAAGAAGAAATAAAACTTGTCAGCTAAGTTTCAATTCTTTTAATGATTTCCTAAATAAAGTCCGGAGGCGTACCATTCCGGTCTTTCAACATAAGGTAAATCGTAACAAAGTAAAAAATATCACAGCAACTGTCAGTTGAGATGAGAAGGCTTCCAACCATGCCATCATCTTTTTTGAGAACTATCACCATCCCCCTCCAACCGCCCACCGGATGGATCCCTTCCTCAAGTTCTCACTATTCACTTGCTATGTATTGATGAACAATTAGGTTTATTTAGAAGTACTACAAAACGATCGTAAATCCATAGGAATTACGCAAATAAACTCTTTGACACTTCTAGTAAAGTGACTGAAGTGTCTTACAAGACATGCAATTCAAACTTGAAAAAGAAAGCGAGTCCGCTGTCTAACTTTTCTTCTTCTCATTTGATAAATTACCACGTTTATTTGAAATAAACTCATAGCGATTGACTAGATAGTACTAAAACTACTGTAAATCGTCATAAAATGAAAAACAGAAAAAATTTTGCTTATTTATGACTGTTTTCCTATATGGGGCCGTTATGGTCCCATAAGCCCATAATGACACTATGGTACCTCATACCATGAACCATAAACCGGCTTTCGGCCTTCCGGCTACAACGGGTGTACGGTCACTGGGTACGTCTGGGACCGACATGGTCCCCCCCCCTTTCTTTCTGAAAAACATGAAGAAAGGAGATCAAAACTTAAGCATCCGAGTAGCCGTAAGACCGAAGACTGGGCTGTACTCATTACACATGCGATCCTGAACACTTCGGAGTAAATAAATGCTTAATTAAACATAACCGTCCAGCGTTCGTCCGTAACTTAATATAAGCACGAACCGAAATGGTCCAAAGGACCTGAGCGAAAGGCGAAATGTTCAGAGTAAGAAGGAAAGACCTTCTTGTAGGTTGTTACTTTCGTGGCTTGTTGTTGTTGTTACTGTTCCCATTACGGCCCTTGGAGAAGTTACTCTTGTGCTTGCCCTTGTTCTTAAACTTGGGAGAAGCATTCCTACAACAGAAACACTCAGCCTGTAATGGTCGTTTCTGAAGCCACGAACGGTCCTAATGAATATAAGCCAGACAATTCATCTTGAGAAAAATCTTTCAGATAGTATTTAACAAACGAGTTGGGGGAAACCCAACAACCTGTTTTTAATATATCCGAAAGGGACACGTTGCGTACCGCCCTGAGGGAATTGGCTACTTGCCTTACCTGATGGGCTTTGATGTTTGATTCCCCTAACGGGTTAGGGTCGATTTGTGCATCGTCATAGGCTGCCAAAATGATCCTTTTAATATAATTTGAGATCGACTGTTTCGAAAGATCTTTGTTAAATTTCGGCATAAACGAAATGATGAGAGCCTTCTGATTATCTGATCGGTAGGCCTCTGACATTTCCAAATACTGTTGCAGCGCCTTGACGGGACACAAAGAGACCAGACCGTCTGAGTCGGGGTCATCTGGTAGGGATGGGAGAGTAATGTGATCGAACGTTCCCATCCCTTGGGTCATGATGTGGGTTTTTCCCATGAATCCTGCTCTAGGGACTAGGGTGACCTTCTCCCATGTACCCTTATCTTTATTTACCTTTCTGTCTAGGGCATGGATTTCGCCTCTTCTTTTGCCCGAAGCTAAGGCCAATAAAAACGTGAATCTTAATGTTGCGTTTTTTGCTGAAATCACGTCCTTACTAAATATATCTGGGCGCTGAAGATACTGTAAGACTATTGATAAATCCCACTGCGCTATGTTGGATGGGCAGGGTGGGGAGCTTACTTTAAAATGTCTTACTAGCTGTGATAGGGAAGTATCTTCGCCCGGGTCGTAGCCTGTAGACGCTTTGAGTCTTGACCCTATAGCGGCCCTATAGCCCTCGATGGAACTTACCTTTAATTTCACCTCCGTGAAAAGGTGATCGAGGAAATCCGCTACCACTGCTGGGCTAGCCTGAAACGGATCTAGCTTAGAAGTGCTACACCAAGCGGCAAATTTATTCCACTGCGACCTGTAAACTTTGGCCGTTGAACCCTTGTGACTGTTTACTATTTTCTCTCTCACCTGCTTAGAAAAACCCTTGTTTTTCAGAAAGGACTGGTCAGACACCATAGGTGGAGGTTCAGTAAGCGAGGGGAGGGGTGGAAGTGATGCCAATGGGGTTGTGATAGCAACTCGTTGTGGCATGGGATCGGTATCGACCTTACTACCTTGCAATGGAGTAGGAGGGCGAACCATGGGGCTTCCGGTGTCCATGGGGCAATGAGTAATAGGAACGGTGGTTTCAACTCGATTACTCTCTGCAGGACTTGCCCTAAGATTGCTTGTGGGGGAAAGGCATACAGTACCTCGTCCCGTGGCCACTGACAATTGAGAGCGTCTACTGCCCAAGCTGCTGGGTCCGGGCAAGGAGACACGTACCGGGGAAGTTGGGTGGTCATCGCGTTTGCAAACAGATCCAGAGTCGGGGCACCCCATGGGGATTGGTGTGTCACCCACTGAAAGGACCGAGGGGATAGGCACCACTCGGTGTTGATAACTTGACCCTGTCTGGAGGCTAAGTCCGCTAGGACGTTTAATTTCCCGGCCAGGTGACGGGCGGAAACGGTCACCTGTTCCTCCCTGGCCTTTGAAAGAATTTGGAATGCAAGTTTGGACAGGGATCGTGATTTGGTGCCCCCCTGCTTGTTGAGGTAAGCTATGGCTGTGGAGTTGTCTAACCGAAAAAGGACTGCCTTGTTTCTGAGTTGGTTGGTCAGCTTGATTAGGGCAATCCAGACCACCCGAAGCTCCAGCCAGTTTATGTGGTAGGACTGAAGCGAGGGTGGCCATTTGCCCTTCCATACCTGACCATTCCAATAAATTCCCCACCCCGCATGGGACGCATCGGTCTGAATCTCTATCTCCGGGGTGGGGGGCTGAAATGGCATTCCTTCGGACATAATTAGAACATCGCACCACCACTGTAGGGCTTGTAGGGTTACCTGTGAAACTTGCATCCTCGCTGCGGGTGAACGACCCTGATGCAACGCCCATCTTACCTGGCTTTGAAATGGCCTGTAATGGAGACGGCCCAGGGGGACTGTCTTCTCTGTTGCCACTAACAGGCCGAGGAGCGATTCCATGGCCTGTAATCTCACCTTCTTTCCTGGGGAAATACCTTTTATGGCATCTGCAATTCTCTGGCGGCGTTCTGGCGTAGGGAACGCCTTTGCTATTGCCAGATCCCAAAACTCCCCTAGAAAGGTAATGGACTGTTTGGGGGTTAGTTCGGACTTGGCTAGGTTTACTACTAGACCTACCTCTAGTGCCTTGCGAACTAAAGACATTGTATGAATCTCGGTTACCTGCCTGTCTTGATTCGCCAGAAACCAGTCGTCCAGATACTGAAAGACTAACATCCCTTCTAGCCGTGCCCATGTTTTCAGTACTTTCATGACCTTGGAGAAAACGTACGGGGCCGTAGCCAGACCGAAGGGAAGTGCCAGAAACCAAAATCGTCTTTTCCCTACTTGAAAGGCTAGAAATTTTCTTGCCGAGCGATGGAGAGGAATATGGAGGTAAGCATCGGAGAGATCTATGGAGGTACCCCACATCCCTTCCCGTAATGACCCTTTTATCACCTGGGCCGTGTCCATCTGAAAGGTGATCACTCGGAGAAAACCGTTTATGGGGGAAAGGTCGATTACCAGCCTCCACCCTCCGGATTTCTTGGGAACCAGAAAAACTCTGCTGAAAAAACCCATTTGATTTTCTGGCATTTCCTCTATCGCCTGTTTTTGAGACAAGCTCAGTAGCATTTCTTGGAGAGCTCGGTCTTTTTCTGACCCCTTGGCGTAAGAGGTGACTAGTTGTCTTGGCGCATGGGCGGTTAGGGGAATAGGGCACCTGAGCCCGTTCCGGTCTCGTTTGAAAGGTAGGGAGTAACCTCTCTTTAACCAACGTACTACCCTTCGAGACGCCCCCATTTCTGCCCATTGCTGCCAAAACTTTCCTAGTCTTCCTCCTACGGGCAAGGAGGCGTTTAAGGAAAGTAAATTTTCCAAGTCTCTTAAGTTTGCTAAAGTATCGCCAGGAGATAAGGGAATCTCGTGACGGTACTTTGGTTGGCTGCTACCTGAACGACTGTGGAGCCGGACCCTCTGTCTTGCTGCCGGGGCTGGGTTTCGGTTTCTTGACAGGGGGCTGTTGTGGCTGCGCACTCGGCTTAGACGGTGCTGGAGAGGACTGTTGTGGTCTCTTCCTCTTCAGTGGACGTTTGAAGGAGGAGCGAGACATCCTGGACATCAGGGCATAATCTTGCGAAAGCGAACGACTTTCCTGGTTCACCCTCTCTATCTCGGCGGGAGGAAATAGTTCTCGTTCCTCCAGGATAGGGGCATGACGCAGGTCCCGCAAACCTTTGACACTAGACCAGCAGTGCTGGAGAAAGGCATCTCGACGTAAGTAGACCATTGAAGTCATCAAAAAAGTGGAAAGTTTGACCACGTCTCGGGTAGCTAAGGCCAGGCATTCCATCAATTTAGCAGACACGGGATCACTAAGGCGAAGTTCTTCCCAACGCGACTTTAGTGCTTTAAGTGCATGATCTTGAAAAGACATAATGTTCAGGATGTGGCGAGAAGACGCCTCGATGGTCTTTGCGTCTTTCTCCACTAATGGAATGTCTGAGTCACTACGCACTGTGGGCATCCAGACTGTACGCTTCACGGGCTGCTCCAGTGCCTCTAGGGGAATTTTTTCATCCGCTGACCGATATGGTCCTGGTCGTACTGAGCAATGTTTAGATAAATGGAAACGCGACAACGTGCGACCCTCACCGGCGTCCATCTTCTTGAACTCTTTCGCGCGGACCGTGACAGCATGAGCAATGCCCTCACTGGTGGCTAGTGCGATAAACGAGTCCTGTTGTGGTGGAGCTGCCTGAGATGTCATCCGAATGGGCGGATCCTCCTTATCTAAATTTGGGGAGCCACAGGAGACCTCTGCTAAGCGGGCTATCTCTTGAATGGCATCCCTGAACGGCACGTCTTCTGGTGCAATCGTAGAAGCAGAACTCGAGGGGGCCGCGTCCTCGACCGATGGGGCAAGATCTGGTGGAGAGGGAGTACGGATGGGCCGTCTGCCCGCTGCCGCTGGATCTCTCCAAAGTCGATGCCCTTGGCCGGGAGAACGCACCTGCTCCACTGCCCGTAACGGTAAATGACAACGGGAATGTACTGACGTACCCTCGGATTCTTCTTCCCCGTCTTCCACCTCCGACTCCTGTTCATCAGATGCTGCTTCTGGGAGTTGGGATTGTGAAAAATGTGACATGTGGGGTTCCCCTACTGGGGTGTAAATTTCTTTCTCCCTGTTGCTTGGGACTGCTGCTAGGGGAGAATTTTCCATCGGCCCGATTTCCTCATCATCTTCCAGCAATGCGGAGACTTGGCCCGAAAGGGGCACGCCCACGGAATCCTCCTCGCTGATGGTGACCGTTTCGGGAATATCCACGTTAGAGTCCAGCGGGAGGTGAGGTACAGGCGAGCCCGATATCGCTGCCACTGACTGAAATTCCGGAGGAGGACGAGAAACCGTAGCTGATGGTTTAGGCTTTTGCCTTTGACTAAGCAGACTCTCCTGCTTCTGAACTTGACTCTGTAAATCCAAAAGTTGTTTTTGCAGTTGCGATTGCATAGACAAAAACGCTGAAAATTCACTCGGGAGACGCTGCAGCTGAGGAGGGGGGGATAAGTCCTCTCGCGGGGGAATGCCTAACTGGCCTGTAACCGCCGAAAGTACTGTTCCCGTATCCCTATGCGTTAAAGTCACTTGTTCCTCAGACGGGGACTTAAACGCCCCTCCTGGACTGCCACTGGGTTTCACTCTAGGAGGTGAGGCCCATGCCTCGCGGAGACGATCCCGTTCTTGCCCTTCCGGGATGTCCAATTCTGCTACAGTCTCAGAAAATGCACGTCCTTTACTCTTGGACTTTTTATGTCTCTTAACTGGCGTAGCGGATTCCGATTCTGCACCAGTGTCTACGTGTACGGGGGTGGAGACCTGGCCCAGAATAACGGAGCTAGCCTTCTTCATGGTATCACGAATAAATTCACGAGTAACAAACGAAGCTGACGAAAGGAATTTGCGCTTATCCCTCCTGCGCTCGTTCTTGGTCCTATTCCGTAATAGGACTTTCCAATCCTCTGGAGAAAGATGTAGACACTCGCCACACTGGCTGTCTGGCTCACACAGAGGTATTCCACTATTCCGTCTACAGCGGTCGCAGATGGAGTGGGGGTTACACGCGGTTGGAGGATGGATACACTGAGGCAGTAACGGTGGAGAATGTAGACTGGCCTCTGTCATATCTGAAATGCAAGCAGAGAAAAACAACGGTGAGAATATGTAGTATAAAACAACGCACAAAACTACATTTCTCCGTGCTTTGCTTCAACTGCAAGCTTTAACCTTCCAAGCTGTGTTTACAATTGCTTAAACACCGCAATAACTCGCTGGGTCTAAGGAAAGACGAAAAGAGATGCTTCCCGGAACGATAACGTTTCCGGGCCGTAACGGGCTGGACCGTAATGGCACCACCCGTGTCGGATATGGATCTCTCTTGCCTCAGATGCACCTGGGACCATCGGACCGTAACGGGTTTTGTGAATCCCGTTGGACCAGAATGGTCTTCTCGCACCCGTGACCGTAAGACCACAAAGGGAAAACGGTCCTGGCAAAGAAAATGACCCTCAGACGTCACAGAAAACGTCTCTTTTCGTCGGAGAACGCTGTCAGACTTGCAGAACCTGCTCTACAAAGACTGAGAAGCGACCCATGGAGTAAAGCTTAAGCAAAAACTGGCCATTTCCGCGATGACACAGCTGGCTGGTAAAGCTTGGAGTCTGATCAGGTCCAGCAGCCTGAAAAGATCCTACTCCTAGACGAACTGAGGTGGAACTGGTAAGTTCCTCGATCTGAATGAAAGTGGAGAAAGAGGCGCACTTCTCGGGACTAGGAAAGTGTCTCCGTGATCGTGCAAACTCAACCTAATCAGACCGAAGAGTAAGATGGCGAATAAACACACTTCGGCTCCATAAATTTATCCCAACGCACAATAATAGATAAAACAATCCATTAGGCAGTGAATTAAGTAAAAAATGAAGCAATTCGCACCTTAAACCAGTTCCCTTGCTGCAAAAAACCGGCAGCACACAGAATGGCGTGTTGTATCGACGCCACGCAAAAAGGGAATGTCGTTTATACGAGACTAGCAGACGACGTCTCGGGCATTCTGATTGGCCATAGGATGGATGGAAGGGTTAGAGTATCTTGAACAGTACCTCAAAAAGTTCTTTTTTATATTGCGTGGTAAATATTACTGGAAGGGAACCCATTAAAAGTGGAGATAAGCGAATTCAAAGCTTTTGCGAAGTAAAAACTGGTTACCATGCATGACCACACCTTTTTTAAAACGACTCCTTAACATGGAACGGCAAGCTGGAAAAATAGCCCTTTTTAACCAGATGCCGATACCCTTATAAATTTCCCCCCCACAAAACGCGCAGTGTTTAGTGAAATACAAATGAATTATTTTGTTTTGCTAAATTATACATATGTGAGAACAGCTTTAAACGAAAAAAAAAGACTGACACTTATACTAAGATGTCTGCATAATGTTTGCTTCGCTTCCGGTTTCTTGGATGCAGAGTGCAGTTTTGAAAGAACCACACTTTTTTGTGGGATACACGGAGGGTTGAATAAAAATTGCCCCCTAGTGTGTGGATCTCCGCGCGAGCCGCATTCTGGGAACAGGGTCACGCTTGACAAGAAGCAAACTGGTGTTATTTCGGCCCTTTTGGAGTTTTCTATGTTTTATTCGAACAATCAATCGGTGCGGTTTGATTTACCAAGTATATGCACCTCGTGTGGAAACTTCTCCGCTGGGCCTATAAAGCCTAACTCCAACTAAACCACAATTGATTTTAACAAACCAAAGCTCACAATCCATCCATAATCAAAGAAATTTTATTAACAGTTGGTTATATTAATGATATTAACTACAGAATCGGAATGACTTTTTGGATGAACTCTCCATTTTTTTCGCACAGGGCGCCTGCACCGAGGACTTCACAATTGCCCTGTTGGACGACGAACTAGATGAGCAGCGAGACAGCGGTGACAAGTCAGTGCTCCCATCATACGTTTTGATAGCAATGTTCAGATTTTCGGTTTGCGATGATGTTTCCAAGACAAACCGTACACAGTCTAACAGCCATACCCCAATGTTGTATTTGTTGCAAAATGTGTAGAGATTTACGTTGCCAACAAGTTTCGCAAAGTAGATAAAACGAATACAGAACTATGGTTTAAAGTACCGTTACTGATATTTTAAAATGTTTTTTATACATCTGACTTTTCTCAGTCAAATGACTGAGAACATTTCTATTATATACAATAGAACTCTAAGAAAAGATAACCGCCTTGAAAACCCGGGTGTCACGTGACGTATTTTGTAGTCACATATTCAGCCACATAATCACATGCCGATCACATGCCAGGCGATTCAGTAACGTGCCATGCCATTCAGTCACAGGACATGCCATTCAGTCACGTGTCATATAATTCAGTCACGTGCCAAAGCCACATTCAGTCACGTGTCAAAGCCACATTCAGTCACGTGTCAAAGCCACATTCAGTCACGTGTCAAAGCCACATTCAGTCACGTGTCAAAGCCACATTCAGTCACGTGACATGTTCTGCAGGCGCACGAGGACGTACATGTGGGACGTCCGTGACCTTGAGAACCCCACACTGCAGAACATCCACTACCACATCAACGAGGCCATTGACCACAACCAGTATGTCCTGGGAGAGTACACGTACCAGTCCAACTACGAGTAAGTACTCGCCAAGTACTCTCACCAAGTATCACACAGCCAATGCAGTTATGAAGTCTTTTATAAGTTCTTTTGGGCACCATGTTGGAGAGGCGGTTTTACTATGAATAGGATGCCATTTGACCGGCAGTGGCAGCACATTTCCAATTTATTTTTTTTCAGTGCGATTTAAAATCATAATGTCTGTTTAGGTAGTGCAATACTCCATTGCGTTGCTGTATTCATAAGTTATTAACGGGTCTTGTTTCGTTTTCAAAAAAAGTACTTAACTACTTATCTAGGTCAGGCCTGAGGGTGCTGTGGATCGACCAGCCAAACTATGACCTCGTGGAGGTGGCCTACTTCGATGTCTTCCCAAGCAGGACAACGGCCAATTTTGCCGGATCTTGGAGTAATTACCCATACTACAATTCTGGTAAATCTTCCGTATTTTAACTTTCCGTTTTTGGCTTAACTCTATATAACACGTTTGCGGTGTGATCTCATAAACTTCAATCTTGCAGTGAAGTAAACAACAACAAAAAAAAACAATAAATAAATAAAAAAGAAGAAGAAAAAGAAAAAAAATACACAAAGATACAAGAAAAGGAGAGACAGGGTGGTTCTTGCTGTAATCTTTTAACCTCTTTTGACACAACAAGCCTCTTCAGAAAAAGTTATCGGAAAGTGTTTGAATTTAAAAGAAACGGACAAATTTCTATAGTTCATATGGCAATGCTTAATTCGAAGAATACCATTCAAACATTCATCTGTAGCTTGTAATGATTATGTCATTAATTCGCCAAAACCTTGTCAGAAACTTGTCAGTTCGACGAATTTGATAAACTTGAAGCAAATCGGCAAGATAAATTTGCCATAAATTGGCCAAAACTCGTCAAATTGATAGACGGCCCCTTTTTCACCGAAGAATCACTGGAAAGTCTTGAATAGACAGGCAATAGACGGATTTTATTTTATCACGAGGTTTAGCCATATGACACAATAAAATAATCAATTCAGTTCACAGCTTGAATTTTTGTATTAAAATGATTAATGGGTAATAAGCCCAAAATAAACACATTGTCCATCGGAACACTGGTAGATGGTGGATTTTAAAAAAAAATCGAAATCGAAAAAATTACAAAACCGAATTATCCCATCTCGTTTTAAAAGATGCAGAGATTATGGTGTGTAGACTTGCGGTAACTGACAAGATGATGACAAATTTATGACAAGTTATTGACTGTACGTCGAGGCATTGATCAGACTATGACTATGGCGATTAGCAACTTGTCAAACTGAAAAGCATTTGACAAGTTTTTGACAAAGTTTTGACAAATTATAAAAATGATGTGTGCAGGAGCCGTAGCTGTTACGAGCATTGAGTACGGCCTGTTCATGCTGGAGGTGACATTACCCGAGAAGACACCCGGTCACGTGGCCATGCAGAGCCGTCATCGTGACGTCATGCAGGCCAAGGATACAACGGCCTGCCCAGCCCTCGAAGACTTTAGATTCTGTTAAAAGTTTAAGGCAAAATAAATTGTCAGTTTATAAAAAGATACTAAAAATAGCAGTTTTTCTTGATGCGGTCCAAATTTGTACTATCCATAGGTTTTTAAAATAAATCTCATTCTGTTTCAGATTCAAAAAGAATTTAGCAAACGCATTCTACTTGATAAAAAATATCATCGATAAACTTTTTTTAACCCCACACATGCACAAAATATGAAATTCAACAAAATACCAATTCGACACGTAATTTCTTGTTCTGAATCGATGACTCACAGATAATAATTTTTTATCAGCAAAAACATGTGAAAACTCTTAAGATGAATTTTTGACGGCGATAATAGTAGGGTAAAAGTGGGGGTTTGAAAACAGGAAGTGACGTCATAATGACGTCACGTGGTGTTTTGAAAGCCCCATGGGGTTTTTAAAACAGTGACGTCATATTGACGTCATATTAACGTCATATTGACGTCATATGGTTATCATATGGTCATCATATGGTTACCATATGGTTACCATATGGACGTCATAATGACGTCACGTGGTGTTTTGATAGCCCCATGGGGTTTTTAAAACAGTGTCGTCATTTTGACGTGATCTAGACGTGTTATGGAGGTGATATGGAGGTGATATAGAGGTGATATGGAGGTGATATGAACGTCATATGAACGTCATATGAACGTCATATGAACGTCATAATGACGTAATATGGAGAGTGGGCGGCCATTCAAACGGGCGGCCATTCAAACAACCATTCAAACGGGTGACCATTTTTTTTTAAGCATCTCCCACACTCTCATGCATACACATACATACTAACACCATGACACGATTAGCGCTTATTTCAGTATCAGTGGTAGGCTCTTAAAAGAGCCAGGAGATGTTAGTTTTTCTCCTGCTGCTGCCGGTCCCGGTTTAAAAGAATGTCACAATGTTCTGCACTGGCCTACTGCAATGTGTGAGCTGTTGCCCGTTGAACAAAAAGTGGTCCCCTCGCATGCCGCAGGTAAAGCACCTCACAGAGTAGCGGTAATTTAGCGCCAGCAGTTGAGTCCAGTGCGCCGCGCAGACCAGGCACATTTGATGGTTGCACTCAGACAGCACCCGGTCTGGGGAGATCATACACCCACATCCTGGGCAAATATCCAAGTCTTGCTGGAGGAAGAATCTCCCCCAGGCCGGGTACTCTTCTTCTTCCATCCGCGAAGGTATTGACTCCCCTAGCATCATCGTTCTAAAGAACGCTTCATCATAGTGACCAGCCTCTATATCTCTGAGCCTCTTTCCAATCGTGACTTGACGGTTGAACAGGACGGGCACGCACATGATGGATCCATGAACCGGGTCCGGCAGCAGCTGGAAGAAGTAGACTCTTTCTGGCGGTGTCTGTGGCTGTGTGACAGGCAGGTGAAGTTCTCTAACTTCAGCAACCCGAAGAAGCACTCCATGTTGACGGAAGCGAGTGTGAGCCCAAACTGAAATGAGCATGGATTATATACCACCTGAAGTCAGGATCGGACCCCCCCCCCCCGTGCAGTCGACCTAAAGTCAGGACCCCCCCCCCGTGCAGTCGACCTAAAGTCAGGACCCCCCCCCCCCCCCCCCAGCTAGCCGACCTAAACTCAGGACCCCCCCCCCGGGATAGCACAAAGTACTTGCATTAAGTAAGGACCCCCCCCCCCATCAGCATATAATGCGAGGATGTTCGCTAGTAGTATATAAAGGTGGGTTACAGCTGCATTATCCAACACAAGCAGCAAGATGTCAACAAGTCGTAAAATCACAGTGATGCGAAACGGCAAGGCAGTGACGCTAACGACTGAGTGTTATAAGTGTTGGGTATGGTTGGAGTACCCAGGTCAACCACACAACTGCCCGGTGCACCACAATGCACCACGACATTACTGCTGCAAAACTTGCGGTGGACTGCTCTGGTACAAGTTTACTGCGAGATTGCCAGGACCGCAGCCATGCACGGACTGCTGGTGGTGTGGAGCGACACTATAAAACTTTGGCTACTATAACCGTCATCCGTTCAAGTGCTCGCGACGACCGTTCTCCATGGAACAGTTTTACAGATACCAGTGCGACTGTGGCAATCCGACTTGCTGGTGAAGCGTCAAATTACTAACATCTTTCGGCCCTTTTAAGGGCCATCCTCTGTTATGAAATGAAAACGCAAATTCTGTCTATGTATGAATGTGTATAAAAGGGGGATGTTTGAGATTACATTTCAGCATTTTAGTTTCAGCAGTTGACGTAACAACAACTAGCTAAGATGGAACGTGAAGAGCATGGGAAAGGAGCAAAGAGACAAAAGATGGAAGAAGATGACATTTGGCCATACGGTCCAGTTCAGTGTGGGGAATGTAATGTGGAATTTCCATCTATGGATACTTTTGAAGCACATACATGCAAAGCTGAGATGAAAACTTTAGTGAAACATGAAGGGAAAGGAGCAAAGAGAGAAAAGATGGAAGAAGATGACATTTGGCCATACGGTCCAGTCCAGTGTGGGGAATGTAATGTGGAATTTCCATCTATGGATACTTTTGAAGCACATACATGCAAAGCTGAGATGAAAACTTTAGTGAAACATGAAGGGAAAGGAGCAAAGAGAGAAAAGATGGAAGAAGATGACATTTGGCCATACGGTCCAGTCCAGTGTGCGGAATGCAATGAAGAGTTTCCATCTATGGATACTTTTGAGGCACATGCATGTAAACCAGCTGAGATGGAAAATGTGTCTCAAGAACATGTTTCAAAGAACAAAAGACAGGACAAGTAGGGAGAGGTAGAAGGGTTAGTCTTGGTGAAAACGCGCAGGAAAAACGGTTTGAGCCCGAGGATGGATCGGATTTACTGCTTGAAATGCGACAGCAAGAGAACCGTATCAAGGCACATTTGTTGGAGACCTTAAACCATGGAATGAAATGGTACATTGTCGTGCATGCACGTTTCAAGAAACTGACAGCAAATGCTGAAGGTGTTATGGTAGAACAAGTGGATAATGCATTTATCAGCAGTCCAACATATACAGCATACAATCCAGCAGATATTGAACAGGACTTGCCAGAAGCCTATAAAGAATTATTTACCAAGTTTGACGAACATGAGCGACAAGGCTCTGGCTGGGTATTGGATAACATACTATACATTGAAGTACATACAGCTACGTTGATGCCTCTAGAAGCGAGTAGTTTTATTCCACTACCGAAGAAAGTGAAGAAAACAATATGTGTGATAAACATTAAGAATGATGATAACAAGTGTTTCTTATGGTCAGTATTGGCTTACCTTCACCCTCTTGACAACAACCCAAATCGCGTGAATCATTACAAACCATTTGAGAAGGAATTAAAGGTAGAGGGTATGACATTTCCGACACCAATTACTGACATTCCAAAGTTTGAAAAGGAGAACGATGTAGCCATCAACGTGTTTGGATACGAACAAGATGTAGTTGTTCCAATACAACTTAGTTGAAACGTCAGTGTCAGAGAAATCAACTTACTTCTGATTAGCAATGACAAGACGAGGCATTACTGCCTCATCAAGAATTTTAGCAGACTTATGTGTTATCGATCAAAGCATAAGGCTGCATATTTTTAAATGTTTTCAACTGTCTTCACGGGTTTGTACGACAAGATCTTTTAGATAAACATCGTGAAGTGTGTGACAAGAATGGAGCACAACGTTTATCATTTCCCAAGGAACCCTTCATCAAGTTCAAGAATGTGGCTAAACAACAGCGAGCACCTTTTGTGATTTATGCTGACTTTGAATGTTTCACGCAAAAGCATGAAGAAGGAGACAAGTATCAACATCATCGTCCAAACAGCTTTGCCTATGTGGTTGTGAGCCAGTACAACACACCTGCACCAGTCGTGTATCGAGGAGACAATTCAATCACAACAACAACAACGACAAAAGTCTGTTACAGCATCTAATGCAGAAAAATCAGAAAAGTCTCAACAGTTTCTAAACCATTTTCAACCCATTTATCATGTAAAACTAACACAACTTCTGGCAGAACTTAAGAAATATGGTACGAGATGGACAGATAAAAATGAACTTGTTTTAAAAACAGGTACTGTCATTACAAATTCTAACATTATTGATTTGTTGAAAGAAGCATTGGTTGCTACAAAAAGAAAAGAACGACGAGAACCACCGCGTGGTTGGAAGCAGTTTATTGAGGAAATTGTAGACGCTAATATTCCAAAAACTGTTTTTGGTAAAAAGACAACTCGTGAAGATATTACAAAAGAGCAACAACAACGTCAACAAAGATTGTTTCCAGAAGGATGGGAAACTTTTTAACATGGATTAAAGAGCTATGGTGTTGTTGTTGTAAAGAAAATGGAAATAAAAATACTATTCCTGTAAAAATTAGGTGTGTTAGTGCTTGTTGTCAGGGAGAAGTAGTAGATACCAATTTAGATCATGTAGATAGCAATTTAGACAATAATGTAGACAGCAATGTAGAAAGTGAGGATGAAGAGTGTCAAACATGAAGTAATGTATATACACATCTAGTCTATCTACATCACATAAACGATTTAGCTGCCATGGAGTCAACAAGTTTTTACATTACTTTACCCAGCAATGCTAGTATGAACTATTATCCCAACAACAAGACTTCGAATTATCAAATTCGTATGCCTCGAACCATCTATCTGAACGGAAAATATGAAGTGGCTTTAGCTGAAATTCAATATCCACATACATGGACAACCATGAGACATCGAATGGACTATTCTATTCAGTATCGACAACAACCACTGAATAATGTTGTTCTTGACACAATCAATATTCCTTATGGTTACTACAGATCCATACAAGAGATATGTCAGGCAGTCAATAAAGAAGCAACTAATTCTATGAAAGATGACCTTAAAGAAGCTATTCAGATAAAGTATGATAAAATTAGACGACGTGTTTTTCTATTTCTAAATTACGACTTTGAAGTGTCATTCTCCACTGGATTAGCTGAGATTTTAGGATTTATCCCAGATCAATGGTATACTGAAACGTGCACAGCTGAACATAAAGCCGATGTGAAACAGGGATTTTATACACTTTATGTGTACTGTAGTATTTGTGAGCCACAAGTTGTTGGTGATTATTATGTTCCTTTGCTACGTTCTGTTGGAATACAAGGACATGATGGAGACATTATCATGAAAACTTATGGAGAACCTCATTATGTTCCTGTAAACACATCCAAATTTGACGTGATAGAAATGAATATTAAGGACGACACAGGCCATAATGTTCCATTTCAAACTGGAAAGGTGATCTGTAAACTTCATTTTCGACCAAAAGCATTATGAAAGCATACACACACAATCCATCTATTTATCGCAACCATTTTCTTCGTCAAGTGGGTGGAGAATTACCAGGATTTAAAGGAGCGCGAATACAATATGGAGATGGTATTGGTTCAATACTGGGATCATTGGCTCGAAAAGCTATTCCACTGCTTAAGACAGGGGCTAAAATCGTTGCACCACATCTTAAAAGGGCTGCAAAAGATATCGCGAAAGATGTTACAGGTCGAGTAGCACAACGTATGTTTGGTGGTGGGTTACGAGGACAAAAGAGACCGAAACGAGCAAAACGTGTCAGAAGGCGAAAGGCAGCTAAACGGATAACATCAAAAAAACATAAGAAAGATATTTTTTAATCATGTCTTTAATTCATAATCATTCTTGTGAATGTAGCCTTTCTCCATTAGAATGGTTTCACATACCACCAACGCAAACTGCTGTAGAAAAAAGTTATAATGTAGACTATCAACCAATGACTACCATTAGAGAGGGTGCTCCAATAGAATTCTACATTCCTGCGAGTACAGAAGAATATCTAGATTTAAAGAACAGTAAACTCCATATTGTATGTCGCATTGTAAAGGCTGATGGAACACTGTGTGGTGTAGATGATAACGTGTCATGTATCAATGATTTGTTTAATGGGTTATGGTCTAATATTGAATTATTTCTAAATTACTTTGATATCACATAGTAACAATACCCATGGTTATACCAGCATCATATCTCATCTCATTCATGACTCGGAAGAAAGTCTCCATTCTGAGCGCTCTATGCGTCTCATCTTTAAAGATACTGCCGGGTCAATGAATACTCATGAGGTGAAAAGACCTAATCATGAAAGATATGTATCAGGTTTTCATGTAAATATTGAAGGTGGTGATATAGCTGAAACAGGAAATAATGGTTTACATAATCGCTATTTGTATACACGTCTAAGCCGTGAGTTTATGCTTACAGGTGGTTTAAGGGTAGATTTGCTTGAGCAGGATCGTTATCTTCCCAATGGTGTTAGTATGAAATTACGTTTACATAGACAAAAAGATGAATATGTATTAATGGCTGCAAATAATGGTTTTAAAGTAGAAGTGAGAGAAGCGTTTTTAACCATTCGCAAAGTGAGGGTTAGTCCAGGTATTCAGTTGGGACATGCAGATGCATTGATGAAAAGTCCTGCTAAGTTTATTGTTAATAGAAAAGAATGTAAAGTTTTAGCTATTCCAACTGGATTTCAATCTTTTGTGAAAGATAGCATCTTTTTAGGCCAATTACCAAAACGTATTGTCATTGGAATGGTTCATAATGAATCCTTTGCTGGAACAGTATTGAGAAATCCATACAATTTTGAACATTTTAATCTTAACTTTATGCAGCTTTACTCTGATGGTGAACCAGTCCTATCCAAACCTCTCAAGCTTGATATAAATCAAGGCAAATATCTTGATGCTTTTGAAACTCTTTACAAATCTTTTGACAGATTGGATGGCGAGAAAAGTTCCATTATAAAACGGGAAGATTGGCCTAGAGGTTATTCTTTGTTTTCTTTTGACTTAACACCTGATTATGACGAAGACCCTGCAGAATATTTTGACTCTTATGGACTTTTACCTATAGACAGTCGTTTGAATAAGTTTTTAAAGTTTAATTTCATTTATAATTCAGTTCCATTACAAACACCGATATCCTCTACATGTGGATTTTATTGTGTGTATTATATAATTCAAAGAGCTCGAGGACATAGTCCTTTTGAAATCATTGATGTATTAAGAAGAAGTGATGGTGATTTTGTTGTAAAGGATTTTGTATATAGACATTATAAACCATTATTTTATTGATGTTGTATTAGTTAAGTTGCATTAGTTAAGTTGTTGGTAATTGTGAATTGTATTATGAATATTGTAAATAAACAAGACAGTTTTATACAACATTCTTTTTTATTGTGTTATACATTATTTACATTTCACAATTATTTTACAAATACATTCAATACATCAATAAACACATGCCATTCATACCAATCTAAATTAATATATGTATCATAGACATTACACCCACGTTTGTAAATGCTATGAAAACTAGCATAACACTGTCCACTATCAAACTTTATTATTTTAACATCTTCATGTTCAGACAGTTTCAGTTCATATCCATGATCATTCATGTCAATGTTCATCACCATAACACACATGGGATGCGTCAGTTCAATGGACTTGGTGCCTCGCATGAGTTGCACTCCTTCCTCTTTGAATTCAAGCGTTAGGTTCTTTCCAATCCAATGCTTGTAACAGAGCGTGCCATTCCACTGTGTTGAGGGTGATGTAGTCGTAGCATTTTGTAAGCTCGTCATATTGGCGAAATCGTACAAACACGTCTAAATAGTTCTCAGTCACACGCACTTCTAAATCCTCTGAGAGTTTCAGGAGAAAGCCAGGTATCCTCAGCTTCTCTAGATGGTCTTTCAACACAGATTGTTCGTCAGTTGATAGAATGATATACTTTCCAAAATGTTTTAGCACGATGTCATCATATACGTTTCTCAGATATGAGAATCCATGCGTAATGGGTTCATATTCCGATAAAAAGTCTTCCATCTCGTTCAACAGTCAGATGAACTATGAGCTGTCTCCTTGTCTGCAAAGACGTTTTTTATGCTCGCAAGATGGCGAAGAGTGGATGTTGTATCACTTCTAGGAATCGTAAGACTGCGCGCCAGTTCTTCATATCAAAGATAATCAAATCTGTATATGGTGTATCTGGCACAACTCCCTTATAATCCTCTGGATAATCCTGTAAAAGATTTCTACAGATTTCTACACGTATGTTAGAATCATATTCAGCCACCGTCACTTCCACTTTATTTTCAAGTCTACGTTTAAACCCAGGTTCAAGTGGTATGTTTTTAAAGTCTTTCCACACTTCAGGTTTAAACCGATGATAACTTCTCTGAGAATCTAGTATCACTTCATTCCTATCATTTACAGTAAGGTAAGCACCACCGTTCAGCATGAGTGCATTCATGTTTTTACCTTGTTATGAGCCACCTTCTTGTCTGCGAAGCCTTTTATCCACTTCTTTCACCTGCTTCTTCAGCATTTTCCATTCAGGTATTGTCAGCAAAATTCCCTTTTTCGTTGGACGGTTTTTTCCAGTCCCCTCATCTCTCAGGTACTTGCGAATGTTTACCACTCCTTCATTGCTTTGTTTCATAATCTTGATATACTTTCCATTTCCTAGAGAAAGCATTCCATCCCACGACTGTGGTGTTGGTGCTGTCTCCACTTTCAATTTCTTGATGGTAGTGGTAGGATTTTTCAATTTTAAGTCTTTAACTGCATCTGCAAGAGTATCCATATCAGTTGTAGATCTCTTACGACATTCACGTTCCATGTTAACACTTCAATGTTCACACCTCAAATAACTCTTCCGTTGGAGGACCTCCCCCTTTTATACCACAGCCTTGTAATGTCCATGCGCTAAGGTGGAATAGCCATCATTCAGCACATATCGCTTGTCGTCATATGGGGAGAGGGCTACTTTCCTCAACTTCTCCGAGAAAAGCTGGTGACTATGACTTCGGATAATGTGTCCTGTAGCCATCGTTTGAGTTTTCTTGATCAAACTGTCTCTATACTGCACATGTTTAATGCGTCTTTGACAAGCTCGAGTGATGCCTTTAGCTGTATGTTTTTCTTTCCCACCGCACAATAAACTGTACATTTTCGGTCTGAGTCCAACAAACTCTTCAATGGGGACGCCGGCCGTCTCATCCTTCATTTTCCCAAGCACTTTTTTGTTCACGTTGGAATGTAGGAAATGATCCGGCGGATAGTCACTTGTGTCGAACAGGTCAGCATCCTGCTGCATATCCTTGTAGATATCTTCCGTTTCTATGTCGTAACATAGACTGTCGGTGTCGCTGAACAATAACTTGGCATTGGGATACTTGACCATGATGTAGTTGTAATGAAAGTTGAACATAAGCACTTTGCTAAGGTCGAGAATGGTGAAACCAACTTGAATGGGTTTATCCAGAAGCAAATCCACTTTGCGCAAATGTACCGCGGTCAAATCTTCGCTGAAAATTTTGAATTTGTGGAAAGAAGGTTTGGCTACAAGTTTCTTGAACCGCTTTTCCTTGTGAACAAGTTCAACATTGATTCGCTTTCTCACATTTTCCATGGTTTTGCCAAACACCGAGTTGTTCATCAGTTTGAAGAAGTCTTTCTCAAATGGGTTCTTGGCCAATTTTCTCTTTTCCGTGTTCAAGGCAATGTATTTTGCCAACCATTTGCTCTGTTCAAACATGATGGCGCGATGTACTTTAATGACTTTCAACCCCAGTGAGACGTACTGTTGTAAATTCCTGTAATGAAGTACATATTTCTTCTTGTCAGACAAGTTAGGAATAAGCTTTTCACCGGGTTTGCCTTTCATGTTTAGATCTTCCAGTAGCTTCTGACTGTACTCTGACAATTCTCCAAATTTGACACATTTCCGTTCTTGAGCCACTGGGTAGTAATTATGACGATCATGGATTGAATTTGGATATTCTAAATCCACTTCCAAAAAATGAATCCAATGTCATCATCTTCATCCACATCCATGAAGTCAATGGATTCTGGCTCGCTCACCCACATAAATCCTCTTTGTGGCATGCTTTGTGACATGGCCCAGCCATACAAGTTGTTCGCGTCGAGGTACATCAGGTAGTTGTTTGGTATCTCAGAATTGTATTCTGCTACGTAGGGATTATTTGCTTTCGCATACTTGTGTGTGATCACGGATATTCCTCCACGTATGCCTTGCTCAACCATTTGGTACATGTCAATGTCATTGATCAATTCCAACTTCACCTTTGTCGCTTTTAACATTGCATCCCATGACAGTCCTGGTGCTGTATAGTAATGAGCAGGATCCAATTCATACGTGTTGAGGCATACTTGACGAAAGTTTTCAAACACGTCAGCTAGTAATAACACATCTGATTTCAGGTACAGGTCGTGGTATTCACCAAATGTTGTACAGTTGAATGTATCCCACACCTTCTGCGCATGTGCATAATCCTCATCGCTAATGTCCTCTTCGCTAAGCTGACTATAAAACTTGTCCTTTGATGGTAGCTGTGTTTCAGCAAACTTGGATGGCTCGTCCACGTAATCGTAGGGGTACACTCCCTTTCTCAGCAGCAAATCTTGTTGATCACTATCGTGAATGTGAGAGGTCATGTTGTAGAAGTTATCTTTCCCTTCTGCTGCAAGGTTGGATACCAACTTCTGTAGAGAGGTACTCATGAACTGAAAGCTGTCTGTAAATTTCAGATTACTCATGGTGAATGCAATATATTTCTCAATGGTGTTGGGAATGACTGTAATCGTTTCACCTTTGAATTTCCCAATTTCCTCCATGATAAGGTGACTGTCATAGCCTCGCAAATTGTGGAAAAATACGGGAATGATAAAAGAATCTTTATCCCCTTGCTGATCTTTTCTAAGTCGGAATTGTAAGTTGCATTCATTGTGCGCTGCTCCACGATATTTGCCATTGATGTGGTCATGATCTCTCACAAGATCTGCTCCTAGAGGTTCATGACAAATGTAGCAATCAACAGCGTTCTTGAAATTCTCTTTGTCTTCACGAGTCATCACCATTTCCTTTGGTCGCTCTAAACCACGTACAATACGATCACGTTCATTCACCATATGGTCTAAAAAGACTTTCACAGCATTGTCTCCTCGATACACGACTGGTGCAGGTGTGTTGTACTGGCTCACAACCACATAGGCAAAGCTGTTTGGACGATGATGTTGATACTTGTCTCCTTCTTCATGCTTTTGCGTGAAACATTCAAAGTCAGCATAAATCACAAAAGGTGCTCGCTGTTGTTTAGCCACATTCTTGAACTTGATGAAGGGTTCCTTGGGAAATGATAAACGTTGTGCTCCATTCTTGTCACACACTTCACGATGTTTATCTAAAAGATCTTGTCGTACAAACCCGTGAAGACAGTTGAAACAATAAAAATATGCAGCCTTATGCTTTGATCGATAACACATAAGTCTGCTAAAATTCTTGATGAGGCAGTAATGCCTCGTCTTGTCATTGCTAATCAGAAGTAAGTTGATTTCTCTGACACTGACGTTTCGACTAAGTTGTATTGGAACAACTACATCTTGTTCGTATCCAAACACGTTGATGGCTACATCGTTCTCCTTTTCAAACTTTGGAATGTCAGTAATTGGTGTCGGAAATGTCATACCCTCTACCTTTAATTCCTTCTCAAATGGTTTGTAATGATTCACGCGATTTGGGTTGTTGTCAAGAGGGTGAAGGTAAGCCAATACTGACCATAAGAAACACTTGTTATCATCATTCTTAATGTTTATCACACCCATTGTTTTCTTCACTTTCTTCGGTAGTGGAATAAAACTACTCGCTTCTAGAGGCATCAACGTAGCTGTATGTACTTCAATGTATAGTATGTTATCCAATACCCAGCCAGAGCCTTGTCGCTCATGTTCGTCAAACTTGATAAATAATTCTTTATAGGCTTCTGGCAAGTCCTGTTCAATATCTGCTGGATTGTATGCTGTATATGTTGGACTGCTGATAAATGCATTATCCACTTGTTCTACCATAACACCTTCAGCATTTGCTGTCAGTTTCTTGAAACGTGCATGCACGACAATGTACCATTTCATTCCATGGTTTAAGGTCTCCAACAAATGTGCCTTGATACGGTTCTCTTGCTGTCGCATTTCAAGCAGTAAATCCGATCCATCCTCGGGCTCAAACCGTTTTTCCTGCGCGTTTTCACCAAGACTAACCCTTCTACCTCTCCCTACTTGTCCTGTCTTTTGTTTCTTTGAAACATGTTCTTGAGACACATTTTCCATCTCAGCTGGTTTACATGCATGTGCCTCAAAAGTATCCATAGATGGAAACTCTTCATTGCATTCCGCACACTGGACTGGACCGTATGGCCAAATGTCATCTTCTTCCATCTTTTTTCTCTTTGCTCCTTTCCCTTCATGTTTCACTAAAGTTTTCCTCTCAGCTTTGCATGTATGTGCCTCAAAAGTATCCATAGATGGAAATTCCACATTACATTCCCCACACTGGACTGGACCGTATGGCCAAATGTCATCTTCTTCCATCTTTTGTCTCTTTGCTCCTTTCCCTTCATGTTTCACTAAAGTTTTCATCTCAGCTTTGCATGTATGTGCTTCAAAAGTATCCATAGATGGAAATTCCACATTACATTCCCCACACTGAACTGGACCGTATGGCCAAATGTCATCTTCTTCCATCTTTTGTCTCTTTGCTCCTTTCCCATGCTCTTCACGTTCCATCTTAGCTAGTTGTTGTTACGTCAACTGCTGAAACTAAAATGCTGAAATGTAATCTCAAATATCCCCCTTTTATACACATTCATACATAGACAGAATTTGCGTTTTCATTTCATAACAGAGGATGGCCCTTAAAAGGGCCGAAAGATGTTAGTAATTTGACGCTTCACCAGCAAGTCGGATTGCCACAGTCGCACTGGTATCTGTAAAACTGTTCCATGGAGAACGGTCGTCGCGAGCACTTGAACGGATGACGGTTATAGTAGCCAAAGTTTTTTAGTGTCGCTCCACACCACCAGCAGTCCGTGCATGGCTGCGGTCCTGGCAATCTCGCAGTAAACTTGTACCAGAGCAGTCCACCGCAAGTTTTGCAGCAGTAATGTCGTGGTGCATTGTGGTGCACCGGGCAGTTGTGTGGTTGACCTGGGTACTCCAACCATACCCAACACTTATAACACTCAGTCGTTAGCGTCACTGCCTTGCCGTTTCGCATCACTGTGATTTTACGACTTGTTGACATCTTGCTGCTTGTGTTGGATAATGCAGCTGTAACCCACCTTTATATACTACTAGCGAACATCCTCGCATTATATGCTGATGGGGAGGGGGGGGGTCCTTACTTAATGCAAGTACTTTGTGCTATCCCGGGGGGGGGGGGGGGTCCTGAGTTTAGGTCGGCTAGCTGGGGGGGGGGGGGTCCTGACTTTAGGTCGACTGCACGGGGGGGGGGGGGTCCTGACTTTAGGTCGACTGCACGGGGGGGGGGGGTCCGATCCTGACTTCAGGTGGTATATAACCCATGCTCATTTCAGTTTGGGCTCACACTCGCTTCCGTCAACATGGAGTGCTTCTTCGGGTTGCTGAAGTTAGAGAACTTCACCTGCCTGTCACACAGCCACAGACACCGCCAGAAAGAGTCTACTTCTTCCAGCTGCTGCCGGACCCGGTTCATGGATCCATCATGTGCGTGCCCGTCCTGTTCAACCGTCAAGTCACGATTGGAAAGAGGCTCAGAGATATAGAGGCTGGTCACTATGATGAAGCGTTCTTTAGAACGATGATGCTAGGGGAGTCAATACCTTCGCGGATGGAAGAAGAAGAGTACCCGGCCTGGGGGAGATTCTTCCTCCAGCAAGACTTGGATATTTGCCCAGGATGTGGGTGTATGATCTCCCCAGACCGGGTGCTGTCTGAGTGCAACCATCAAATGTGCCTGGTCTGCGCGGCGCACTGGACTCAACTGCTGGCGCTAAATTACCGCTACTCTGTGAGGTGCTTTACCTGCGGCATGCGAGGGGACCACTTTTTGTTCAACGGGCAACAGCTCACACATTGCAGTAGGCCAGTGCAGGACATTGTGACATTCTTTTAAACCGGGACCGGCAGCAGCAGGAGAAAAACTAACATCTCCTGGCTCTTTTAAGAGCCTACCACTGATACTGAAATAAGCGCTAATCGTGTCATGGTGTTAGTATGTATGTGTATGCATGAGAGTGTGGGAAATGCTTAAAAAAAATGGTCACCCGTTTGAATGGTTGTTTGAATGGCCGCCGGTTTGAATGGCCGCCCACTCTCCATATTACGTCATTATGACGTTCATATGACGTTCATATGACGTTCATATGACGTTCATATGACGTTCATATCACCTCCATATCACCTCCATAACACGTCTAGATCACGTCAAAATGACGTCACTGTTTTAAAAACCCCATGGGGCTATCAAAACACCACGTGACGTCATTATGACGTCCATATGGTAACCATATGGTAACCATATGATAACCATATGATAACCATATGACGTCAATATGACGTTAATATGACGTCAATATGACGTCACTGTTTTAAAAACCCCATGGGGCTTTCAAAACACCACGTGACGTCATTATGACGTCACTTCCTGTTTTCAAACCCCCACTTTTACCCTACTGATAATTCACTTACAGGACACACCTCCTTCTCCACGCTTCCTTCACTTCAACGCTGTTAGATTATTGAAATAAATTTTTGCTTTACTATATTTTTTTCATAATATATGTCTCATGCCTAAGCAATCCTCAAACTGAACCCAGCTGGTGAGTTGGTTTTTTTTGTTGGTGTTGATATTCTTGAGTAGGATTTGACCGCTTCGTTTTATTTTAATGCATAATGTTATGGGAGACATACAACAACAGTAGGTCTGACCTCATAATGTAAACATTGGGGATATTTGAATATACAGTCGCTGTACACTTAGCGACTAGTATTAATAAATCAAATTAATTAGTCAAATATTTTTAACAAATTTTTCATAAAACACATATCTATAAAATGGCCGACACATGTTTACTTATTATAAATTTGCGTTTCAAATACTTGACCGATATCAAACTTATTTTGTCCAATACTTAAAAATGAAATCAAATTGTTACGGTATAGTTGCCATGTTATTTATAGGTGTTAAACCATTTGTTGTTATGTGGTTGACAATGTGGTGATGGAAAGTAACCACATGCTGGCAAACCACATACTGGTAACCACATGCTGGCAAACCACATGTTGGCAACCACATGCTGGCAACCACATGCTGGCAACCACATGTTGGCAACCACATGCTGGCAACCACATACTGGTGACCACATGCTGGCAACCACATGTTGGCAACCACATGCTGGCAACCACATGCTGGCAACCACATGTTGGCAACCACATACTGGCAACCACATGATGGTAACCACATGCTGGTAACCACATACTGGCAACCACATACTGGCAATCACATGTTGGCAACCACATGCTGGCAACCACATATTGGCCATCACATGTTGGCAACCACATGCTGGCAACCACATACTGGCCACCACATGTTGGCAACCACATGTTGGCAACCACATGCTGGCAACCACATGCTGGCAACCACATGTTGGCAACCACATACTGGCAACCACATACTGCCACCCACATGCTGGCAACCACAAACTGGCAACTACATGCTGGCAACCACATGTTGGCAACCACATGCTGCAACCACATACTGGCCACCACATGTTGGCAACCACATGCTGGCAACCACATGCTGGCAACCACATGTTGGCAGCCGTATGTTGGCAACCACATACTGGCAACCACATGTTGCACAGTGATCACATGGTCACAACAAAATGCGCCATTTTTGTGACAGTGATTATCACCAGGATATAGAAGTTATTTTTATTATACAAGTAGCGGGTCAAAAATAAAGCGAATGATAGAAAAAATGAAGACTGCGGTGTTGCACACAGCTCATTTAAGCATATTTTTGTGGGTCAGTCACTGGCAAAACAAGTTGAAAGTTTTCACATTGATCAACTGGTTTAAAAATATGAGTCTAGGACATTTCCCCCGGAGACTTTACCCGCGTAGACTTTTCCCGCGGAGGATTTTTCCCTACGTAGGACATTTCCCGCCGGAACTTTTCCCGCGCGGACTTTTCTCAACCCAAGACATTTCCCGCGGATGAAAAAAAACTAACAAAACATATTCTCTACAAGCTTTATTGATATATTCGCACTTCACACTTGCATAATATTTATTTGTACTACAATTATAGAAACTGTTTGTCTTTTACACGTGATCAGTTCACTAAAAGTCACAGTTCTAGACGTGCACATTGTGGGCAATTCGACATCCAAATCCATCATAGACCGGAGTCGAAAAAATTATCAACGAACCTAACCATGATTTCTTTGGATTATAATCCAACACACGCAGAGGTTATCATTAATTGCAGTTGAAGAGCACAACTGTTGACGTAACAACCACTGAAGCTTGCGCATGTATAATCCATCACAGGCCGGAGTCAAGAAACTAATCAACGAACATTATCTAAGCTCTTTTGGATTATTATCAATTGCATCTTCTGCTGTTTTTTTAACCCATCACACATTAATTGCATTTAATTGAATCACAACATACCCTGCCCCTGCAGCATAATCCACTACAACTTGTTGACAATAGAAAAAAGAAACATTAGAATCCACTACACCTTGTTGACAATAGAAAAACGAAACGTCATAGACCGGAGAGAACACAATTGAGAACGTTTACTGCAAGTTTAAATTACTAAATAAAAAATTGCAATAAATTAGTTTTATTTTTTGTTATTTGTTTTTTTCATCCGCGGGAAATGTCCTAGGTCGCGAAAAGTTCAAGGTCGGGAAAAGCCCCCGCGGGAAATGTCCTGGGTCGGGAAAAGTCCTCCGCGGGAAAAGTCCCCTCGGGTCAAGTCCGCATGGGAAAAGTCCCCGCGGGAAAAGTCCGAGCGGGAATTGTCATGTTTCCAAAGAGTCTAGGACATTTCCCGCGGAGACTTTTCCCACGTGGACTTTTCCTGCGCGAACTTTTCCCAACCTAAGACATTTCCTAGGATTGGTTAGTTTTTTTCATCCACGGGATATTCCTAGGTCGGGAAAAGCCCTATTTCGGGAAAAGCCCCCGCGGGAAAAGTCCCCAAACTAATTACACGGCGGGAGTGAATTTTATGCTATAAACTAAACAAATTAAATAAAAAATATCTCTGAAGAGAGGTATCTAATAAATCTAATACCAAGTTTAACGGGACATGGTCAAAGACTTACTGTGCAAGGGGGCCATAAGGGAGATGCCAGAAAACCCTAAAGGTATTTTTCAGCAGGGTCTTTCTGGTACCTAAAAAATCGGGAGATTATAGGTTAGTTATAGATCTTTCCACACTAAATTAGTTCTTACGGATAACACCCTTTCAGATGGACACGGCCCAGGTAATAAAGGGCTCGCTGGAAGCGGGTATGTGGGGCATGTTTATAGACCTATCCAACGCGTACTTACACGTACCATTGCACCCCGCGGAGAAGAAGAACTGTTTTCAAATAGGACAAAAGAAGTTTTGTTACCAGGCTGTCCTGTTCAGTCTCTCCACGGCGCCCTTTGTCTTCAGAAAGACCATGAAAACTCTCAAGGCGAGATCCCGAATCCAAGGTATGCTGGTAATCCAGTAGCTGGACGACTGGTTCCTGGCGCATCACGACCAGGACACAGTAACTGAACAGATGCAGACCATGGTTATGCAGACAACAGAATTTCGAACTGGTACCAAAGCTAGTGATGGTATTTGGGGGAAGATAGGATTTCTGCCTATCAAGGGCTTACCCCACCCCGAGCGTCTAGAAATATTCGGACCTTCATCCAGGCCATAGAACCGGGTTCGAAGGTAAGTCTGGCAAAAATGGAGTCTCTCTTGGGCCATCTAGTAGCAACAGAGAAGACAGTTCTGCTAGGAAAACTCCACTACAGACAATTCCAATCAGAAATCAGACGTACCTTACGTCAAGGGAGGCACCCAAGGCCGCAATGTATGTGTCCAAGAAAGCCCATCAGGCACTAGCTTGGTGGTGCGACAGAGGGATCATTGGCGAGGGGGTCCCCTTCTCGTTCCCACCTCCGGAGAGATACAATTCGACACGTCTCTATCGGTATGGGGAATTCATTTCCAGGGCAGAATGTGGCAGGGTTTGTGGCCAAAGCAGGTAAGAAACCGTCATATTAATTGACTGGAGTTACAGGTGGTTTGGATACCCTTAACCGACCTAGCCCACGCTCTGGGTGGGAAATACGTTTAGTTCCACCTAGACAACTCCACGGCGGTGGCATATCTGAACAAACAAGGGGGTACCAGATCTCAGCAACTCACCGAGCTAACCAACAGCATCATAAGCCTGGCTCAACAGAAAAGTATTCAGCTATCAGCTTGGCATCTATCAGGGTCCCTGAATGTGTTAGCAGACCTCGCTTCCAGAATCGGTCAGGTAATACACAGGGAGTGGGGTCTATCAACGCAGGCTTTCGCTTGGGTAATCAAACACTCTCCGTGGGGAAGACCTACCTGGACTTGTTTCAAACGCGTTGACGACCAAGCTTCCAAGTTATCTCCCCGTGTCCAGACACACCGGTCTGGGCGAACAACGTCCTTTCTATACGCCTTTCCCCTCAATTAATCTTACTGCCAGTTATCCAGAGAGCTGCTTTACTCAAACCCAGACACCTGCATCTGATAGCCCTTTGGTCACCCGACGCCCCTTTGTTCCCCATCCTGACCAGTTACTTGACCCATCCGGCGCTGAGATTGCCTTGCCGCCCAGATCTTGTCTCAGTTCCATTGCCCATGTCTCCACCCGACCCCCTTACTTCCTAGACTTACATCCTTGGTGCCTGTCCCTTTGTTCCTATAGAGGCAGGGCTTCTTCAGGGAAGTGACAGCAAAATGATTAATAACCATGGCGAGTCCACAGCAAAGGCATATCGGTCGCAGTCGAACATATTTGCTAGTTGGTATGCTAAAGCCAAGTTAGATCCATTCCAAGCTACACCAGCAGTAGTGGCAGATTTTCTAGATCACAATATTCGCCTCCGAGCAACTGAAGGTGGGTTCAATCGAGGGTTATCGAGCGGCCATAGGTTCTAGGTTGAAAGCTTCGACGGGTTATGACCCAGGTGAAGCTCCTGGACTGTCTATGCTATTCAGGCACTTCAGGGTAAACTCTCTCCATCAGTTCCAAACATAGCACAGTAGGACCTGTCTTTGGTTCTCCAAAGGACAGACATTTTTGGGGACGAGATTATATCCCCAAAATGCAACGGAAAGATTCACCTTCCTGTTGGCGTTGGTCTCAGGCAAGAGAAGAAGGGAAATCCATGCCCTGGATTGCCAGATCATGAAGGAGAATGGTGGGCAGAAAAAGTCTTTCTAAGGCCGAGGGCAGGGTTCATGGGCAAGACCCACATTGCAACCGCGGTTCGTGGTACCTTGAAAAAATAACACTGCCAGCCTTGGCACAGGAAGACATGGAGCCAGGCGTGGTATCTCTCTGTCCGGTTCAGGCTAAACGTAAGTATCCTCAGCTCTCAGAAGGTTACAGAAAAGTTGGGCAGAGAGCGTTGATCATTTCCTTCATGCCCAAGTTCAATAAAGATCTGCCAAAACAGAACATTTCCAAATACATCAAAAATATTATTCTGGATGCTTACCGTAAAGCTCAAACAGGGACCTATGTAACGTTAAAGCCCATCAAGTAGGGAAAGTTGCAAATTCAATCAGGGCTCTGCGTAGCGTATCCTTGACGGACATGCTGAAACCGGTTTTTGGTCAACACCTAATTCTTTCATTAAATATTACCTAAAAGACTATTCCCCGTGCGAAATGTCCGGCCTATGCTGTTTAGGTCTTCGTAATGGCTGAAGCAATAGTCTCTAACTAACTCCTGTCTGTTGCAGTGAAACGACGACAAAGCGCACAGGCAGAGCCAAGCACAAGGAAGCCTTCTTTCAGCGCCCCTGCAACGGCTCAGGCAAATACAAGAAGGGCAAGAACCAAGGCCGCCGATAACTGTGTCTCGCCACCCCTTAGTTTCCCTTTAGGACCGTACGCTCTAGTTATGACTCAGTACTCAGAGAACAGTGCTATTGGAGCCCACACACCTGATTGTTGGTTAGCGCTGGGTTTCGGTGCTTCACCCGTGCGAAGCCGGTATTGAATGAACACGTGATAGTGCGTCATCTGTCGTATAAGAGCACTCCTCCTCTCTGGTCACTGGCGTTTGAGTTGAGGACATTGTAGTTCGTTCAGTGTAGGTCAATCGATAATGTGGGATAGTATACTAAAGGAGCGCATGATAGTGCGTCCACCTGTCTTGTACGAGTACTTCGTGTCGCTTGCTCCTATACTATGACAAGAGGACTGCGTATTAAGCCACTGGCTTGGTTCTTCGTTACATATTAGACACTTTAAGTATCAACTTGAGTTTGGCCATAGCTAATACATGTTTTCATTGTAGTGAATTGTAATGTATACTCTTTGTGGGTGACAAAGTGCCTTCTAAGTAATACAACCGCTTGGTCACATAGCTAACTACGCGAACTTGGTTCCACGATCATGTTTGTGAAAAACCAAATAAAAAGAGATAACCATGCGTAGTCTCATGTCGACGCTTGTGTTAAGGTTGGGCTACCATCCTTCGGGAGGATGGAGGGAGATTGTGTTAGCAAGGGTTGATAGCGGAGAAGAGCTTAGTTGTTGGTACGTCTTCTCTACCTGTTCTCTCTTTCGTCTGTTCGTCCTTCCGTGTGCGAGAGTTGTTCACCAACTCGATTATAGTTTGAACTAAGACACATTAAAAGCACCTTTATTAGTGTTTTATTTATGCCTTTCTTCCTTCCCACTGAACTCGGCACGTTCTGTGGAATAAAAGGTAAGCTCTTGGGAAAAATTTGTCTAAGCTTGGCTCACAACGCAGGTCACCTCGACTCCTGTGTTAGTGGAGATAAGCGAATTCGGAGCTCTTGCAAAGTAAAACTGACGTTTTATTTTCGTAAAACGCTCTTTTACAAGTAAAAGCGTAATTCACGTTCACCATTTTTTATTTATTTTTTTCTTCATCCATGACTGCCCATCGCAGTACATTCTTGTGTCCAGTCCTGATAAGGTGGATGGACCTGACTGGGTGGCGAGACGGTGCTGGATATGGTGAGTTGTGACAACTCCAACTGTTGTTAGAACGGGATGCCGAGTCCCCCCCCCCCCCCCTCCCCCTTCGTTTAGCACAACCAAGATTTTCTGGATTCAAACTTTGTGATATCAGCCCTTTCTAACCCTTGGTGACAATGTTATGGCTTGGAGGTTAACGGAAAAGTGATGAGAAGCGGAAAATTTAAAAAAAAAAAACATTGCAATAAAACGATCATGGTTTCTATTGTTCAGATGCGCAGCTGGGCAATATGAGCCAATGAACTAAATGGTGGCGAGCCTCTTTTCATATTTCGAAGGGTTTACGTTGTCGACAGCATTCGATTTTTGCTTTGAAAGCCTCTCACTTTTCTGTTTATTTTTTCTATGGTATTTTTGTGGTACTCAAAAATTATTTCTCTTTTGCTAAAGCACTAGTATTACGAATAAAGTCTTTGTTGCCAATATAAAGAAATGAAATGCGTTTATTGGTCAGTATAGTCACTTCACTTTTTTTTGTTTTGACGTGTAATTACTGCATGCAGTTAAGTTCATTGGGGCGTTAATTAAGATAGAATATGCAGCATGAACGTGGTGCGCTTCTTAAAATATTCCCACCGACACCGGTAAAAGAAAAATAAGCCATAATAAATAAATGAAAGTTTTGTCTAAGAGAAAACCATAAGAAGACGACAAACTAAAGCATTTGATCTGCCTGGAATATGCTTGGCCATGAATGTTCGCCTACCCACCCCCTCCCACTCCAAAAACGTAACTGGTCTGAATAGATAACTCACTAACATTCTTCGGTAGAAAAGAACGCTGATTTATTTGCTAAATGCAAGATCTTTTGACATTGTTGGTCAGTTCGGAAATATCCCTGACTGCTTGTATGCGGTGTTTTTGACTACTTAATTTTTTTTTGCTTCGATCAATTTTATATGCATGAAACAATTTTTTCCAAAAAATTATTTGGTTACCTCGTGTGACGTCATTATATCGATTTTTTTTTTATTTTGGCACTTCCGATGTTGGTTTTAAGTTCATCAAGTTACAGAAAGTTTCAGATTACAAGAAACTGGCCTTAAATGCACTTGAAAGTTTCTGAAATACCTCCACCACCATTTTCCGCATAATCCACAATCTGGGGAGGGGAGGGGACACTCACACTTCTATAATATCTTCGAAAAATAATCTCCTAAAATTTGAAATAGCTTAAAAAAACTGTTGGTGATATTCCATCGCAAAGTTTGTAAAATATCAGAAAAAGTGTTAAATTTTCGAAAAGGCCGAGGTAAAATATCTTTTTTTTTTCTTTTTTTGTTTAATCATTGGACAGCGGGCGGGTTTAGGACACTAAAACAAGGGATACGTGGTGAGAACTTAAATCAGAAAATTTTGCTCAACATTAATAAAAAATAAGTAAAACCCAGAGAGAATTATAGAAACATTGAGGGATACACTCTGGACCTTTCGCCATTGAGTTCAAAAAGGTAAGGCTTTAAGGCCAGAGAAAACAGCACAGATTCTCATCCCGAGCTGTTTTACTTAAGTCGTAACAAGTCCAAAGCAACGCTTATAAGCACAGTGGCTTGACTACATTTCGTTCTGGTGACACTTTCATATATTGTGAAGTTTGAACTCTGGGGCAAAGATAGTCTCAGCAGAAGCAATGTCACATCACTAAAATATTATAGCTTACTAATGTATTAGTATCAGGTATAAAAGTTTAGTATAGCTGGCCGTTGGTGGAGAGGGGGCGTAGCTATTCATTACATCTTAAATCTACTAAATTTAGAGACAGAAGTTCAGTTTCGATCATTTGTTCGTTTTTGTTTGTTTGTTTGTTTTTATTTTATTTTATTTTTTTTTTGTTTTAGGGAGAAAACACTGTTCTGGTTTGTGTATGTGTGAAAAAGACGAGAAACAGAATGTTTCTTGCTGGCCTAAATGCAGCGCGAACTCTTGCGTTGTCTTGTTTTGCCTCAACAGGGATCAAGCTGAGGCACGAGTTTGTAGAGGCAGAAACATGTTGGGATGGAATGTGTATGGTTGTGTGTCTATATCAATGTTGTTGTTAGGGGAGGTGTCACAGAGTTTGCCTCTGTGACACCTCCCCAGAGTTTGTACGTGGGGGGGGGGGGGGGAGCTTGGAGGGGTGCAGTAGGAGTACTTTTTTTGCGCACTCACCAGATAGCTGGTCCCTTACTCCACAGCCAGCACACAAGCATCCCATTCCGGCTACATGACACACACACACACAGATACACATACACACATACACATACCCCTGCAAGCCAAATGTTATCCCCAACCGAGCCCCACATACACGTTTCTACAAGACCCATGTTACCCCGCTTTAACTCCATTCGCTGCTAGCACCGAGCCCTGTCTCACAGCGAGCCCCCCTTCCCCCTACACATGTCCTTGCACATACCACTAAAAGGCACAGGATCCTTTCAAACAATTGGGGTAATCTTTCTGTACCGCGCCCCAAACAAAACGTGGGACCCAGAAACTGTTCACGAACGCTTCTCATTTTATACGTCTGTTTTCATTCTGGTTTTCATTCTAGTATTTGTAGTAACGCGGTTTTATAGCAGCGCCTGGACTCATAAATATATTTATATAATGAAATGGGGGCATTTTCTCATTAAATTTGACAATATGTATATTATTCAAAAATATGGCATTTTTCTAAACCCGGCATATTTAGAGGTCATAGATACGCATTCGCAACATGAGTGCACCCGCACCCCCACCGTTCTCAGCCACCCCCCCCCCCCCCCCTCCTTCCCCCATGTGGATATGTCCATGCTTCCTCTTACTTTACGGTAATTATTAAGTGGTTTGCACAAACACTTCACACCATGTACTAATTATTGATAGCGTTACGCTAACACATTCGGATTTGCGTAAGTGTGTTTATAAACGAGGAAGAATTTGACTCCCAACACAACTGTTACAATGTCTGCCTTGTATTACTCAAGGTAAGGCAAAACCACATAGAATCTTGCTACGTGTGTTCAATTGGCAAACATTGTCATTTGAGTAAATTTTCTTCTTTTTCATATTATTTTTCCATGAAAGATGACACCATACGACAAGGATTCTCATTCGTGTTTTGAAATATAATCAGGAGGTGGCGGTGCTTGGTAGCTTTAACAGCCAGATCGGGTTCAATCTTTTTTAGCACCGAATCGAATGCATTGTTGTTTATGCGCGTTACTTTGAGACCAACGCATAGAAATAGGTTAATTCCAATTTAATAGATTTTCCATTGTGTGTCTTCAAATATCCCGGAGGTGCCATAAAAAAGGTAAAGCCAAAAAGAGGACACAAAAAATGGATGTGGCTTTTCTGGGCATTCACTCATTAACGGTAATTAAATTTTTTACACTGTTGAGTTTTTTATTGGCATAGTTCACGACACATTAGTCAATGACGTAGATACATATTTCGTTAGCTCTCTTAGGTATTTATTTAAATGTTCTAGACAGAGTTTTATTTTTTTTTTAAATCGACTTGTTTTGAGCCCTCAACCAAAAAATACTGTATTCTTTTTTCAACTAAAAATGCGTTTAGAACATTCTCATATCGTAAATCATAACTCAAATGAGTCTTGTGCCCCTAAATGCTACCGGTAGTCTGCTTAGACAGGGTTAATCATAACTCGGTGAAAAAAACGATCAGTCTATATTTTTTCGAGACACAACTAAAGCAGGTTTTTTGGTAGGGGAGGGGGCAAACATTATTTGATTAGCGAGAAGCCGTGATTTAAAATAAAAATACAGGAAAATTGAGAATTAGTTGATTTTATCTTTAGAAGGAGTCTTATATTTTCTCAGCTCAGTTGTACACTGCAGGCTCTTCCTTGCCGAACCCGGAGAAATGAAGTCCGCACGGAGCGCCAATATCGTTAAAAAAGGTAATTTTCAAACAGTACTCCCCGTTTCCTACAAAAAAGAGTGGTGGGGGGGGGGGGGGAGTTATTTCTGCATTTCACTCCGCGTTTGGTTAACAAGGGAGCATTATTTCAGCACTCAGCGTTAAGGGGTAACCAGTTGGTACATGAGTGCCCCCCACTCCCTAAGGGCCGACCGTCTCTTGGCTGGCTTTGTATATATATTTATGCACCACATAATTGCGAATAAGGGGTGCAAAATAATCCGCTTCAGGCTTTGTAAGAAGAAAAAAACGGCCAGTATATAGCTCTTGCAGTTGTTTATGTCTTGAGCAATTGATAGAAAAAAATTGATCTAAAAACTCATAAAAGATTTACAATGAATTGCATTGAGTTTTAAGTGCAACCAAATCCCAGTGTGTTTGGGAGTAAGGTGGAAGTAATATCGGTTCTCATGTTACTCACATATTTCTACCGGTAGGTGGTCACCTTATATTCACCCTTCCGTAAAACAACAATGAAGAGTGCACAGTTCAACCGTAAAATGCATGACGTCAATAAAAATGTGTAAACTAACTAAAGAGGTCATATTATCCAGAGAATGCTAAACATTGCGGTAAACTTCTTAATAAGCTGTTGACAGCCAAGTCGTCCAAGACACGAAAGCCGTGACATTACACTACGGAAGCAGGAATAGCAACCTGCATTGTTTTTTTTTTTATAAATATTTTTTGGTGGTAGATTCGCTTTCTCTCACCATTAAATTGTGAATAAAACCATTGATCATGCTTTTATTAAAATAACTAAATTGAAAATATTAATTATTAAGAAACAAATCAAGTAAAAATTTATGAACATTAGTTTTTCAAGCAGAAAAAAATTCATTCATAATGAAAGAATCAAGGCTCCATACATGCTTTAAAAGTCTTAAAAAAAGGTCAAGCTTTGTGACGAAACTCCTTTTTTTTACGTAACAAAAGTTGTCATGTGACATGCAGGCGCAGTGACACTATCTGACACTATAGAATTAGAACTCTGCGCGCTTCGTTCGCAGGCCTTCCACGCGTGTCCTAATCCAATGCTAAGCAGCCAGCCCGATGATCTATCCATAAAATATAAATATTTTTAATTGCAAATTAAAACAAAAGCAATACAGTAAAACCTCAGGTCCGGACACCCTCGATAGACCGGACAACTCGCTATATCGGACAGACTTTTTATTTTCCATTGAGAAACCTCAGTAAATTGGACAACTCACTATTCCGAACAGCTCACACATGGTGTTGCAACAAATGCAAGCTTTCCTTCGTAAAGAGCCCTTTAGAGCACTTAAAAAATTTGGAGAAAACTGCCCCAGAGCCCCCACCCCCTCTAAATTTTCTAATTTTTTTGTGCGAAAGAAATCAATAATATTGAAAACCAGAAAAAAATCACCGATTGAAAAATTTATTGAAAATTTGCCTCCTAATTTTTATCTTTCAAGTTTGCAGTTCCTATGTTCTTCATATTTTGCGTTTATTTTATGTGAAAATTTTAAATGGCATATTTGAGTAACTATGAGTTTAAAAAATGTCTTCCATCTGAAAAAATAACTTGAGGAAACTTGAGGAGGTTTAGGAAGAGGCGGTTCTCACCGCGTTATTGCGATTATTGTTTATTAACATTTTGTGTTTAAAGTACCTCTGTCGTAAAGCAAATTAACTAAGAATGCAGTCAAATAAGCGCGGACATATCACATTGTTACATCACATGATTGTTCAAAATTTCAATAAGTACAAGGTTATTGATTTGATTGGTTATCAAAGCGTAACTGAACCTTAAAAAGGAGAGCTTTTCTGAAAAGATGCTTCCATATCGATTGATGCAAGTGTGCGAGTTCGAGGGACAAATTGATTTTTGAAAACCATACGAGCAGATCACCTTATAACGAGAAGCTCATTCCGCTAGAGAAATGTTAAACACTTGACAAAAATTAAAACGCAAAAATACTTCCTTCAATGGGTCATTTCTTGAATAATACAGTAAAACCCCGGATAAGGACACACCTCTATTATGGACACCCCTGAATTATGGACAGCATTTTTCAGTCTGTTTTAAAAGACCATAGAGTTCTGTTGTTAAGTCTGAATATCGGTGGTGTGAAAAGAAAACGGAACGAACTTTCGCTATCTGAGAAAGTTAAAATAATCAAAGCTAGTGATGGAAAAAGTGTAAGAAAAACAGAACTTCGAAATTAGGGACACCCCGCCACTAGGGACAAAATTATTCAGTCACTTTTTGTCCCTAATAGCGGGGTTTCACTGTATATTCCAAACAACACAGCTTGAATACGTCTTAAAAGCCGAGTAGTGTTTGGTTGTTGTTGACTTAAAGTTTTATACGCCTTGTTATCTATTTACGCAGTGAGAGCTCGCACAAAGCTCAATGAGGAAATGTGTATTCTCTGCTGTCGTTAAATGCTACGCATTTATTTGCAAAAAATACACTCTTTTCACATGGCGTTTTAACAAAGAAAACGAAATCAAAGACGAAAATAAAAAGTGACATGCACATGTTCAGATCAAGCTCTTCATAAGTCCCAAGTTTCATGGTCGTAGGGCCCATAGTGTCAGAGAAGAAGACACAAAAAATCGGAAAAACTGTCAAGAAGAAAAAAAAGGACGAATTTTGCTCGCACAAATTCATATAACCCTTGCAAGCCAAAGGCTTGTCAAGTGTTAAAAATGTTCCATGTGTGTCCCATAAAGCTTCAGCATAGTAAAAATTCGGTCAGCTTCCGATTCGGTTGCTAGAAACCAATTGTCGGCCAATGAAATAAACAGGAAAAGAGCCATTATCATTTTTAAAGTAAGTCAGTGCGCGTGGCTCGATTTGAGACTTAGAACTATTTTTGCGTCATTTCATTGACAACTTATCAATAGACAGGTCTGGATTACCAGAGGGAACGACCACTGAAAAAAGTGTTGTTTGCAGTGTTTTTCTTTTATAATTGTCTTTGGTTGTTTATGTATAAATTCGTTAAGTGTTAATTGAATTATTAATTAATAAACCCCTGGATAATTTCAATGATTCCTCCAGGGGTTTTCCAATATCCAATGCCGGTGTTCAGGGGAAATAAACTCTCCCATGCAAACAACCCCACCCCTCCCTCTATTTGTAGTGAGAAGCTGCCTTTTCTGCGAATAAATCCACACTTCTTTCCAACTCATAATGTTCAAGTTTCCTTTTAAATTTTAGAAGCTGTTTATTCTGTATTTATGAGGCTTGTCGCTGATACAAATGTTACTCTATATTTCTTTACTAAAACAGCATCTATTCCATTATTTTATCCATTGATTCGTAGCTGAATAAAGAAATGGTGTGGAATATGAGTCTTCTCTCAGGCTTATTTAGTGCTGACACGCCACACAACAATGCCTCCTTTGTTAGAAAGCATGTTTGACAAGCCTATTATGTGAGTAAAAGTATCCCAGAAAATATTTTTGTTCGTTTTATATTCTCTATTTCACTTTTTTTGCGTATATGTATATAGTTACGCTTGAGCTTTTCGATCTTCGTGTATCTAAATATCATACTTTAAAAAAAAATAATATCAAAATTCTGACACGTAGAACGCTTCTGTGGGGTTAGGGGTGGGGGAGGGGGGAGGGGTTTCTTTCTAAGAAAAAAAAAAAAGAAAAAAAAATGTGGTTGAGATCGAGATGTCGGTCGACAGAAATTTTGGAAAAAGGTGTTGTCCCTTCTTAGCCCCAGCTTTCACAGGAGCTATAACAGTCGTTAACAGTATGGCGTGTGTGCGTGTGGGGGTATATACGCTTTTAACTCGAAAAATCGTATTTCCTCTTGGGTTTTAGTCTGAATGTTTTGAAATTTGTATTGAAGGTGGCAGACCTAATTACGTACCTTTTTGGCAATTTGAAAAAAAAATCAATAAAAATAAAAATAGCAGGAATATTGGTAAAAAAACAAAACAAAGCAAACAGTTTTATAAAGGGGATCTCCTCCCAGGGTTTAAATGGAAATTCACCTGGCTATCATTATTAATATTATTATAATTTCCAATTTTTCCAAGTGGAGGAAATATTAGCAAAAAAACCTTTTTACGTAAAATCTTTAAAAAAGTCCAGAAAATAGCTTCACTGAGATGGAATTTTTAGTAAAGGTAGCAGACAGTACTACCTACCTGGATTTTACTTGTTTTCGTTTGTGACCGAAATTTGTGGGACATTTTGGCGAAAACCCTAAAAAAGTTCAATAAAATCTTAACTCACACCTGAAAAATGGCCTTAGTAGGTATAAGAGGACATTTCTGGGCGATGCTGAGCCCCTTTCCTCCAGGACGGAAATTCAGACAATTCTGAACATTTTTCATTTCTGGACCCCCCGACCCCCAAGGCAGGAAATCCCAAGAAGGTTATATAGTCTATGAGGCAGACATGCCAATTTCAACAGCGTTCATAACTACTGGACCGAATTCAACCATTCTTTCAGCATAATGTTCAGTATAGCTTTGAGTTTGTATTTATTCAGCTATTAATAACGCCATTTATCAAACTTTTAAACAAGTACAGCTTCAAAACTACTACAACTTTCGTCATTTACCATCAAGGCAGCGAAGTGATAATAAAGTGGAACCTCGGCATCGGACCATCTCCCTCTTGGGACCACCTCTGAATTAGGGCACATTTTTTTGGGGTCCCGAATGCGCTCCATAGGCTTTAATGGTTAAGAAAACTCCCAATTGGGACCACCTCGGATCGGACCACTTCGAACCGCTTTTTTCGGTCCCGAGCCCTCAAAATGCCTGAGATCGGACCACTGTCAGTCAGTGGGGAAACTACTGTATTTTTTGCGGCACATTACTTACAACACTGAGCATGTTGCCGTCTTAGATATTGTTGCTAGGGATTATGGTAGCAAGTGTGTAACCAGACAGAGGCTTAGTTTTGTTATCTATACTTTTGTACCTTGCCTAAACTATAGCGGCTGACAATATACAAACCCGAGACATCTTAATTTATGTGATGCCTATTTTTTAGTATTTAAGCCGACCCAAATGCTACCGAATTCATAATGACAATTAAATGTCAATTTAAGCACATAAAGGTAATTTAAATAAGAAATAATTGTTTAAACTTTCTCAAAATTGAAAGGAGAGAAACAGTTAATAGAAAAAGAAAAGACATAAGTTTCAAAGACAAAATTGAGATAATTTATGTGTTTGGATATCAAACTTGAATCTGCGGCCAACCCGCAAAATTTTATCCAAGTAGGACCAAGTCTCACAAATGGGACCACCTCTGAAATAGGGCACATTTTATCCGGTCCCAAGGGTGGTCCGATTTCAGAGGTTCCACTGTATAAATAAAGAAGAAGTGAAATGTGGATGGGTCATGCAGTACTGTCAAACTTAAATGAATCTGAGAGACATTTTTATGAAAAACTGCCGCGGCAAACTTATTAATTGCCGCGTTTGCTACAATGTCTTCAATAATGCTGAACAATATGCAGATCATGCATGTGATGATACTCGTGCAGCACCAATACAAAACATACGTATTAAAAGATTAGTTGATGAGTCCGATCAACCTCCTGTAGAGAAGCAAAAGAAGAAACAAACTGAGACACAAACTAAAAAACAAATAAAGAAGAGTGTAATTGCAAATGGGTAAAGGTAGAAGAACAAGTCTTGGTGGACATGCGCATCAAGAAGTGTTTGATACTGAAAATGAATCTGACTTACTACTGGAAATGCGGCAGAAAGAAAATCGCGTCACACGACATATGAAAGATAGATTAGACAATAAAATAAAATGGTACATTGTCCTTTTAGTTCGATTAAAAAAAATAAAACAAATGAACGGGGAATGCTGGTAGAACGTGTGGACAACACTTATCTGAGCACTCAGACTTTTAGAGCATTCAGTGAAATAGATATTGACAACAATTTCATACTGCATTCAAGAATTTGTTCAGCAAGTTTGATGAGCATGAACGTCAAGGATATGGATGGGTGCTGGATAATATTCTTCAGACTGAAGTTCATACAGCTACATTAGAACCTTTGCAGGCCTCTAGCTACATTGAATTACCAAAGATGATAAAGAATACCAAGGATGTTATCAACATTAAGAAAACAGACAACAAATGCTTCCTGTGGTCTATATTACCTCATCTTCATCCGATGAATGACCATGTCAGTTTAGTATACAAGTATCAACCGTCAACTTCCTAAATTTGAGAAGATGAACAACATTGTCGTCAATGTTTTGGTTGGGAAAATCAACTTAGGGTACCAATCCACATGAGTCGCATGAGTCAAAATGAGAGCGACACTGAAATCAACTTAATGCTTATCAGTGAGAATGATAAAGGACATTATTATGTGATTAAGAACTTTAGTCGACTCATGAAGCATCGTACAAAACATGATAGCAAAAAGTTTTACTGCTTCAATTGTCTGCATGGGTTTATGCTACAAGACCTTTTGGACAAACATTGTGAAGTTTATCGAAAGCATGGAGCACAGCGATAGTCATTTTCAGAGGATACAATCATTCGATTCAAGGACATTGTAAAACAACAATAGGAACCCTTTGTCATTTATGTTGATTTTGAATGCTGTAGAGAGAAATGTGACACACAGGACAAGGATCAACATCACAAGGCTAATAGTTTGCCAATGTTGTCGTCAGCGAATATGAAAAGCGTGCTCCTGTGCTTTACCGTGGAGACAATGCTCTTCACAAATTTCTAAAGTACATGTTGATGAACGTGATCACATTGCGAATCGATTAAACAATCCAGAACCCATTGAAAAGACTGCTGAGGATAAGAAACAGTTTGATGAAGCTATTCATTGCTTGATCAGTGGAAAATACCGTGGAACAGGCCATGGGGAATGCAGCCTTTACTTTCGCTTAAGAGAAGACCAGCAAGGAAAGTGGGATTCATTCATCATTCCTGTCCTATTCCACAACCTACGAGGATATGGCAGTCATCTTCTTATGGCAAGTATAGGAAAATTCAAACACTTGAGGCTTCAATCATTCCCAACAATGTGGAAAAGTACATTGCGATTACCATGGACAATCTGAAATTCATCGACTCCTACCAATTCATGGCAACATCCTTGCAAAAATTAGTAGCTAACTTAGCGGCTGAAGGCTAAGATAAGTTTTAGACTACTCATGTGCGTGACAATCAGCAAAAAGAGTTACTTTTGAGAAAAGGAGTATATGACTATCTTGATGAACTCTCCAAGTCTGTAGAAACCAAGCTGCCATCAAGAACCAAAAAGCTAAACCTGCTTCTAAGGAGGATTAAACCAGAACTAAGATTTCAGTAAGTTCTACATTAATCCAATTAGTGTTCCTCAGCTTTATTCGTGCATTTTTCTCTAAATGGGGAGAGGTTAAGTGCAACTGTGTTTAAATGTGAAATTGACTTATTTGCCCAAATATCAACTTCAGAGATAAAATCAAGGGGAAAGCATCGTCGGATGCCGGATTTCGTGAAAAGATCAGGAGGGGGCACGGGTCCGAATTTTATATGAAAGGGAGTCCGGCGGATAAAGGTGCAATCCCCTTCCTCTCAGAGTTCGAAACAAAACAGACTGGTAACTCGTTACCGAGGATGATTTTGTAAAGTTGAAGCCCACCTCCACCCTCACCCGAGCAAAACCTTTCTCTGCCCGTATACAGGGAATTCTGAAGACATAAATTAAAATGTTGGTCTTTGCGCCCACAGAAAAACAAAGACAAGCAGGAATATTAATAAGTAAATCAAAAGAATTATTTTCTTGCTGATCCTCAGTGTAAACGAAGGATATAGTTATCAGTGTGTCCGTACGTCTGTCTGTCCGCTGGAAGCAAGTTCTCAACAACTGTTTTGATTTGCTATACTTTGAAAAGATATATATTGTAGATGTGCATCGTCGTATTATTTTTGAAATTGAGAAAATGACAAATTGTCAAAAATTGCCAAAAATTATGTTTTACTTAGGAATTGTGCAATGTTTTGTTCGCACCACTTCGCATAGAACTGTTTGTCGTAGTAATCTGTAACCTTGCACAGTCAAAATATGTATATTGTAGATGTGTATCGTTGCATTACTTTTGAAATTGGTGAAAAAGTGACACAATGACAACTTATCAGAAACTGCCAAAAATTACGTTGGACTTTCGTCCGCATCACTTCGCATATAACCTTTTGTCCTAGTGATCTGCAACCTTTCACAGTAAAAAATCTGCATGGTAGATGTGCAACGCTGTAGTATTTTTGAAATCGGTGAAAAATTGACAAAGTGACAATTTGTCAAAACTTGTCAAAAATTACTTTAGACATAGTAATTTGCGATGTTCTGTCCACACCACTTTGCATATAGTAATTTCTTACAGGGCTCCTTCCACAGCGAAAATAGATATATTGTAGGTGGCCTGCAACCTTACACAGTAAAAATACATATTGCAGATGTGCAACGGCCTATTATTTATATAAACCGGTGAAAAATTGACAAAATGACAACTTATCATCCTTGCTGTTAGCTGGAAAGTGACCGTGTAAGGCCAGCAAGAACAGTGGTTACTCTCTAAAGGCATCAACTAACTACAGTTTCAGTTAACATGTTCAGGCTAAAGTGAATTGGGCAATTGAAACCGAGACAGCTCGTCCATTATAGGTGTTCACTATTGGGAGGTGTTCAATAATGGAGGCTTTAGTGTATATAATTTACCTTACACGGGAGATCCTGTCCCACTGAGACTCTAGTCTAGCTGTTCACCCCCTCCCTCCCCATCAGTACTCAATCCGAATATGAAATAACCACAATTTCTAGCTCATTAAATCACGTATTTTACAAGCAGGTTAATTTTTGATTATGACCACACTTCCAAACAACATTAATTACATACGTCATTCAGCGCTCATTGTGGATCATTCCTCCTTTTTAAATTTTTTCTGCAAACAAGTTTGTTTCGAGAAATCGTAATATCGACCAATTGTCCCAAGGTTAGTTGGAGGTATTACATCAATGAAATTATTTAATAATCATTGACAATTTTAACTCACTTTAAGTCTTTCGAAATAAAAATAAACAAAGCGCAAATATTCTTTTCCTTTCCAGTGAGTGCCAGTCGCTTGGAAGATCCCTCGCGATTCCCTGTATTTTTCCCTATTGCTCAAGACGCATCAGAATTCACTAAGGTTTGACTGAAACAAAACGTCAAACCGTTTTATTTTTGTTCAGGTTTTTGCTTAGTTAAACCAGGGTGAAACGTCATTTGTGATTGTGGGTTAAACCACTGAGCTAGCTAATACAAAATTTCTTAGGTTAACCCGATAGGTTAACCCAGTCGATTAAACCAGTGAGTTCACTTTCATGAAAGCGGCGGCAGAAAGTTTGCGGTCCAATACTTTGATCCTGTGTCGTTTAATAGAAACTTATTAATGAAAATAGAAAAAAAGAAGTGAGGCGACCAGTTCTAAAAATATCGAATAAGTAAAAATCGACCGTCAGGCTGATTTTGCCAAACTTTAAAGAAAAACATGTTCGGCACCGGCCGGGCCAAATTTTCTAATGACTGGGATAAAAAACAAAACTATTGTTCTTCCTGGCCTTACATTGAACTGAAAGTGAAGTCGCTGGGAGGCCGTAAAACAGAACAGGATAAAGTGACGTTGTGACGTTATTACAACGATTTCACTGAAACGATTAAAGATGATATTATTCAACGGAGTCATATCGAAGTTCTAAAGAGCCATAGTCAATGCTCCGCTCAAAATTTTTTTAAACTAACATGCTATAACACTCTTATAAAAAGAATAAATAAATAATAAAAAGTAAAATCAAAAGGAAAATCGCAATTTCTAGTAAGATAATATCTCTTTGGGACTGAGAAAGTCCCAAGTGTAAATAACTGCGTGGATTGAAAACCAGAACGGTTGCCAACGGTGCCAACAAATAAGTGGGATTGCTGAAAATGAAAAACAACTTGGAAAAGTTGCTTCCGAAGAATATATTTTGTGAAATATTTTGTTATTTTTCAATTACAACTATTTAACTTTTAAAGGGTATTTTTGAAAGATTCAAATGTTGCACTAAAGCTGCAAAATCTTGTTAAAACAAAGTTGTTAAAGTAATTGGGGTTTGACGTTTAAGGAACAGTTACTGCCTGAAATTTTGGGGATTGGACCAGAATCTTCCTACTTTCTATCGAGCTCAAGACAATAAAACCGAATTATGAGTGTGTGGTGCGATTATCCTTTCCTGCTTACTCTATAGCGATGTTTATAGCTGCTGTAAAGGAAAAGGGGCAAAACGATGCCACATTTTAAACCCACGGATCAAGTCTTACAGCGTCAAAGTTGTTAAGTTACAATACATTTAGAAATGTTCATTTGATTTTATCTGTCGTCCTGTGATCTATTTGACTGGTGGCTAGTTATTCGATACCCACTTGTCCTAGGGCCTGTTTGTCCAGTGGCCACAATGACCTGTGACTATTTGCTCAATGACCAGTTGTCCTACACAAACTTGCAACATATACACAATTATAGTTGTGACCTAAAACTTAATTCTAGTTGATATAAAATAGTCAACACGACGTATAAACACTTTTGTTCAGGTTGCAAGTATAATACTTGTTTTGTTTTAAGGTTATTCCTCCTTCTACATATATGATAACAGGACTTGAAAAGTGAAAACCTTTCAAGTCAGAATTAGTGATTTTTCGTGTAATAGTGTTTCGACTGCATATAAATAACAAATATTTACAACACATAATACATGGACACATGAACACTGATAATCTTTAGGGGTTGGTGGGTTCTTTCAATTTGGTCAAATGGAATCAGAAATATAGGCACAGCATTAATTATTTGCATTTCATTTATTTATTATTTAGTATTTGATACTTAATTTATTTATTGGTATCAGTGGTAATAAATATCTGAAAAGATACGTTGTTTTCATATAAAATCTGTCGTCATTCTTTACACGGCTGCATATATCCAATTTACGAGTCATATTTCAAAGTACATTCTTGCTATAGTGTAAAAATGATGCATAGTTTCCCGTATAATAATGTACAATAATAAAGTATGATACTCAGTCTTCGGTTATCGCAGTGTATCTCAGTTCAAGGCCTTCCGAACTGAAGCTTGTAATAAGAAACAGTATAGTTACTTTTCAATGTTTGTGTAAATTTCATACATTAGACCATTTCATAAACAGATGCTCTGTTGCTTGGGTAAGAATGTTTCGACATTTATAAAACTCATTGTTATATAGGCTTAGTAAAGCATAACTTGATCTAGTTTTGAAAACCATCAAAATATTAAGCATTAAACTGGCCGGCATGAGCTAAGAACCTATTTAAAACGACATTTTTTTAGCTATTTCTCAAATTCCTAGATTTATATTTGCTGACAAAATTGTTACTTCAATATCCTTCTTTTTTTGTCAGCCACATTTTCAGAACCCTCTTTTATGTGCATTTGTCGACCCAACTTTGCTGTAAGATTTAACACAATACACGTAACATTGACATATTTTAATGATGGTTTGTATTTCAAAGTGCACCGATTAGGAATCATCAGATAAAACATCTTTGCAATTAAACTCTTAAACTGGTTTACAATGTTATTAATATATGTGTGACGTTCTCATTCAATAATTGATTGACAGGTGTCACATATGACTGACAATACTGATACTGTATTTCTGTATCCCAGTGCATCCCTGGGTAAGAAGTGCCAGAATATCTCCATTACTTAGAATCCCCCCATGCGAAATAAAGAATTTGTGGAAGTGTGGAACGTTGAGCACATTTTCTGTCTCGAACCATATAGTGTATTTATAATATAAATTCCTAACGTCGAAATCTATGTGGTTCGAAGATTGCAACTGTGTAAAAAGTATGCAGATATCGAATCAGTTGGTGCGTAAATTAATCCCCAGAAGCTCTTATAATAATAACTACACCCGACATACCATATATGTCAGCATATGCTCAAGAAGTGAGACTGAAGATTACTTTTTTGCATAGACTTTTGTACAGTACATGTACTGGCAATATGACACTGACCCAGGGTGCAACGTTGCTGCGTCTTCTCAGACACGTGCATAACCATCATCACTCTTTTTTAGGTTCGCAGAAGGCTGTTTTATGTTTTTGGACTGGACATTTCGATTTATTTTCCATAGGGTCTTTAGTTATCTCCCAGACAGGAAAAAACTTGAATTTTAAGATTTTCTGAACATTTTAACATTTCATGTATACCAAATGGAATCAATGTTTGCTGCATTTTGTGTTGTTTGAATCATTCGATTTTTTTAGTTTAAAAAAGGTGTCTTTGCAATATCTCTGTAACACGTTACGACGTCACTACATCAATTACACAGTCAAGACTTTTCCGTTTTCTTTCTATACATCACTTTAAACACCAAGAGTATGAAAATTTGTTTTATCGTTCCAACTGAACATTGAACCTATAAAGAAATGATATCAAAAATGGAATATGTTAGCAAAACCATACTAGAAACATTTCGTTCACATTTACGATATAACAGACCAAGTTTAAAATAGTTTAAAAACACAGATTACGACTCATTTAATAATAAACTACATATATTGGCAGTAAATTAGAAGTTTCATGTCGTTTCCTTAATGTTTCGTTTTAATTTAGCCCCAGTGAATTTGAAGATAAAAAGAAACATCCTTCAGAAAGTACATAAGGTAAGAATTGGCTTATTGTTAGCAGCCCAATTGGCTTACGTTACATTTTCTTGTGTTAACAGTGAGCGGACATCAAAGTGCAACTCAACGGGACCCTGGATATAATATTGAATGTTATTTATTGTTGTCTAATCTTCGTATGAAAACATTATTTAAGATGGCAAGAACAAAGGCGGTAATCGGGAAGTGCACGACTCAGAAGAAATCAAGACTATTTATGCATTGTAGTGTTTAGAATTATATTAATTTTGAAATGAAAGAAAGAAATGAGTTCACACAAGTATTACTTGAGATACAGATTCCCGAATGTTTTGCATGTCTGAGAGGAAGTTGATTAAGAGAGGTTATATTTAAAATATGTTCAAGCAAAAAACGTTTTGGTTAATGCTAACTGTGAACCTTTCAGACTCATACAACTTTGGGTATAGTTCCATATAACACGAAGTTTGTTACAGACGGCAGAATTTTTCATCTTTTTCTCTGATTAACTTATCAAAAGAGGCCACTATCTCTATCACTATCTGACGTATCATAATCTGCGTAACCGGGCGTAATTGAAAGATTTCTGAGGGAAACATTTGGAATGTTCGCAACATCACAAGAGTAGATGGGAATCACATATTCAAGCAGAAGTGACATAAATTATTTGTTTGTTTTTGATCAGTTGATTTTAACTGTAAGTAAAACACAGTAAATGTTTTCGTTTTCAGCAAACGTACGTTTCATCAAAGATATTGACAAGAATAAAAAACAGCTGTAATGTCTGAAAAATGTGTCATTAGATACTACATAGTATTATCGCATACAACAAATACAAAGTAAAATCTAAGACTAGAACCTCATTTCGCTAGCGAAATGTTAAACAGTTGACAAAAATTAAAGCGCTAAAATATTTCCTTCAATGGGTTATTTGTTGAATAATATATTGCAAACAGCACAGCTTGAATACGTGTGATAAGCCGAGCAGTGTTTGGTTTTTGTTGACTTAAGGTTTTATTGGCTGATCAGGCACACGCTGTGTTATCTATTTACGCAGTGAGAGCTTGCACAAAGCTGAGCAACTGTGTGTTGTGCTATGTGATAAATGCTGCGCATTTACTTGCAAAAAATACACTCTTTTCACATGGCGCTTTAAACAAGAAAACGAAATCGAAGGAGAAAATAAAAAGTGTCATGCACACGTTTATATCAAGTCCCAAGTTTCGTGGCCCTAGGGTCCGTAGTGTCAGCTGAGTAGATGACACAAAAAATCCCGTTCACTGTCAAAAAAAAAGATACCAACGGCTTCTTGCACAATTTCAGATACACCTTGCAAGCCAAAGGCTTGTCAAGTGTTAATAAATTCTCTCCGTGATATGTTAAGAATCTCAAGTACAAGAGGTAGGTTCAACAGTTAGAAATGTGCTTCCTATGACGATCCGGTGCAATGTACACTATCTGGATCTCTTTTCAATGTTTATTCACAGGTTACAGCATAAAACACGAAATCCAGGCAGGATGTGCACCGGTCTGCTCACAAAATGTTTTGTTTTTTTCCCAACGTTAGACAATGTCGTTGTGCACTTCGTTAGCTATTTTAAGATTTGAGTATGGTTGTCAAAACAACACGCAAGTTTCTAAACTGCCATTTTTCAATCAGTACTAAGAAATCAGGACATCACTGCGGAGGAAATTATCTTGATTTCTTGTTTCTCGACAATTATAATATATAAAGCCACCTTGATAAAAATAACGGAAGCATTTTATTTAGTTTCTGGCTCAATATTTAATAGCATTTAATATCAAAAGTGTTGATATGCTGAGATGTGACGTGTGAAGGAGTCGTTTACCTGTTTGGCTTTGATTCTTGGTACTTCTCCTGAAGTTCCTCACGATTTCATTTCTGGTCCACAATATTATAATGTAAAACTACTTAAAACATAAAGCTTTAAAATAGCAGAAGGAATTCTTTGTTGTTCGTTCCTTTAATTAACTTGCAAAAGCTCATAAGAAACTGACTTTCGTCTAGCCTCAAAGCCACTGCTGGAATGGAAGAGGTTTTTGAACGCTTCCCAGCGGCCTCTCGATCCCTCAGTGGTATTTTTTCGTATGGATGTAAAACCGATGATCACAAAAGTGCAAAAAATCGTTATTTTTAACGTCGTAACATTCAGACAGGTTAAGTGCCGCAAGTTTGATAAGTATTACAAATTCTATAAATAGACTTCCTTACAAATGAAAAACATCGAGATGACACTTTGGGTAGGGAAAACACAGTCGGTAGGGAAGACACTTTGGGTAGGGAAGACACTTTGGGTAGAGAAGACACTTTGGAAAGGGAAGACACTTTGGGCAAGGAAGACACTTTGGGTAGTGAGGACACTTTGGGTAGGGAAGACACTTTGGGTAGGGAGGACATACAGCGTAACATCTGAAAGACATTTCTTTTGGGGCTTATACAAATGAGTCGTTTCACTAGGTAGTGGAATTCGGTCTAGTCATTTGTAATTTGGTGATACTTGGTAGTTATAGTTAGAATGCCACCAATTTTAGAACTGTAACCGTATGTCATTGTGTGTGGTACTAATATACCTGGAAACATGTTTGGAAGATGCTGGAATACTGCTTTAACGACATATTTAATTTATACATTAGATTTATTGCTTCTGAAAGTATCACTCACCTACACAATGTTTCCAGTGCTGCGGCAAAAATTGTAATTATTGTAATATGTGTTATGTGTTATATGTTGATAAAACTCAAATAATGTTCACTAAATGCTTATTGTATTCATTTTTTTTTTTGTAAGGTGGCAAAAAGAATTTCAAAAAGTCCAAAAGGTAGCCTGTAAGTGTTTCAAAGAAAAATTTCCCTGAAAATGTGAAAAACAGGATCTAACAACACATGCCCATTATGTTGCAAATGAAAACTGTATCAAGTTGAATAAGGATTGATTGGGAATACATTAAGGCATGGAAAGACATTATGGGATGATCGGGAAGAGCATGGGGAGACATTGTGGGCAGATGAGGAAGACACTTATGGCGTTGGAAGACATTATGGGTTGATCGGCAACATATTTAAAGCCCTGGAAAACATTACGGACTGATCAGGGAGACACTTGGTCCATTCCAACGTCTATTCAACGTTGGTTAGACATCGAACTCACAATGAAAAAAAAAGAAGAAGATTTTATTGTGCTATCGATCACCGGAAATGGTAGCCATGACAGGTCACTTCGAAAATAGACTAAAACAAGGACATACAATGTGAGAATGTCGAGGATAGCCAAGTTGTTTCACACCTACTTTTGAAAAATATTCATGGCAATTGACTTCATAAGTATCCTGCGTGACCGGATGACCCAAGGGTGGGGGGTACTGTGATGGAGGGGTGACCACACTATGATTGTAGCTGACTGGTGTATGTTTAAGATATGTCTTTGTCAATTTACAACCAGAGATGCTGTAGTAATTTTGGGTCGACGGTCGACGTTGCAGCCTTGAAATGGACGTTGGATCAACGTTGGGATGTTTACTGGGTAGGAAAATCAGAAAGGCACTTTGGCCATAGAGAGAGAGATAATGGACAGATCGGAAGACGTTTTGGGTGCGGTTGGGGGTTGGTATACGGGGAAGACACTGAGGTGTGGTGGAAATAACACATAATTAACAACAGCATTAACAAAAGTCTTACAACACATAAGCATAAGTTTCATTTGATTCATTCAACAACTAATCACATGTGATTACCAATTTCATGTGCCAGAAATAAACAAAACATATCGGTAGAATTGCCCGACAGACATATAAAAGCCATAGCTTGACCATAAGTTGACCTGCCTTGCCAACGTCATGTCCGACATATCTTCACGAGTTCGTCAAAAAAAAGAAGAAAAAGATCGCCTGTATTAAACAATAAGAAAAGAAAATGTTGCCCTAAATAGGTACCACAATGTATTTCTTTATGGGATGTCATGCATCCACTTCTTATAAAAACCAGTGTCTGGGTCACTCGTTGATCTGCATACAGTCTGCGAGGCTACGAGAGTGAAGTGAGGCTCAAATGGCCCATAAGAAAATTACCCTCCTTGTCAATGATATACCTATCAAAGGAAATGAGTTGAGTTTATATTGACTTAACAACTTCGCACCTTAGTGGAGGCGTCCAGACACTATTTGCTGGAAAGAATATGCCGACTTAACTTTGATAGATTATGAGGCATTTTTTCAGTCAGAATTGCGAATTTAAGAATTTAATTAGGACACAATAAAAAAAAAAAGTATACTTATTAGAGTTTAGTGGGGAGGGTGATCGTGGGGTGGAGCGGTTCGTGAAATAATGGGTGTGCGTACTTCATTTCAACAACCTGAGTAAAATTGGCATAAATTTTAGTGCATTTATTTCTGGCAACTTTCGAATACATTTTTCGGTCCCAAACAACAATATGCATACTTTTAGGAAATACGGTGTGGGTACTCACGCCCCATCTTACCCGCTGAATAAGACCTTTGTGGAGAGGCGAAGTAGCAATCATAAAAATAAAAAACAAAGAAACAAACAAACAAACAAACATAAAAGCCACATGCAGGAATGTGATTGGTAGCAAGGGCTTATCTGTAGGCCAGTTGCTGGGAACTTGTCGCTTAAGAGGCTCCTTCTAAGCCGCCCGCTGTCGTCTGATGGGCGTCAATGCGTCATTTGTTAGATGTTTTTACGTGTTATAGTCCGTCTGCTGTCGTCATTTGAAGAAGTGAGGAAACAATGTCAATTAATATACACTATCGTATGAGACATTTGTTGTTGTCATTTTAAGGACATCAATACAAGGTCATTCTAAGACATCTTACGTTTTTGCAGGGAAATGCGTTTTTTTTTTCAGTTTCACGGTGACTCCGGCAAAGACAAGCCTGTGCATGTACAAGTATATACTTATTCTGTCGTGTACTACATAGTCTGTGCCCAACTACAATGTGATGTTTAAAAAAAAAAGATCACATTTACCAAGTGCCGTTCGAGGGGTGCCCTGATACAGCAAACATTCCGACGTCAATACAACGTCGACTGAGGTTGTGACGTAGGTCGGAGCAAACTGCAACATTAAATCAGGTTCAAAATTTGATTGCTAAAGAGATTGCTCGCGAGCTGAAGAGTGCACATGTTTTTTTTCTTGCATCCTACTTTTGAAAAATATTCCTGAAAATTGACT